>CM060446.1:39600814-40030810 GCA_030545235.1 Helianthus tuberosus
CGTTTTACAATTTTTTTATATCTTTACAATTGATTAAATACTAAAAGTTGTAATCGATTGTTATGTGTTGCACGCCAATAATATTTATTTTATATATCGTTTTCTCTTAATAAAACCGATTTATATAAAGAAACTGCAAATTAATTTCTGTCTTAATTTGTAAAATTTAAAACATCATTCACCTTAACAGAAAAAATAAACTGACTTAGTGATTTGGATGAAAATTTTTAAAAATTATGTGACAAAACTATTAATTTTTTTTTAAAACCGCATGTATATTCTGTTATATATATATATATATATATATATAGAGAGAGAGAGAGAGAGAGAGAAAGTGTAGAATACAATAGCCCTAATCCTACATTACGTACGCGATGCCCACAGCCCTACACGTGTCCCTGATTCATTTTTCTTAGATAAGGGTATATCAGACATTCCGTTCAATCATCAGAGGGCAAATTAGACAATTCCTTCAACAAGCAAGCATATCATGAGTTCGTTACACAACTATCTTTGTAATTATGATTCGTATCAGTTCGATTTTTAGGTTTTTATTGATTGTTTGATTGATTCGTATCAGATCAGAGCGTTAAGTTTGAAAAAACCTAAACACATGCGATTTCATGAACAATAACATGCATATTAAAATAATAACATGCGATTAGACGTTGTGCACATTAAATAATAATATACACATGAGATTTCATAACATATAAAATACACATTAAAAAAATAACATGCGACTATGTTTTAATGTAACATGCGAATTCCCAAAAAAAATTTGTAACATGCGAATTCCCACAACTAACTAAAATATACACATTAAAATATGTACATGTGAATTCCCACAACTAATTAAAAATTGTAACATGCGAATTCCCACATTAAATTATTTTAATGAATTCTATTTGCGAAATCATAATATGTGAAATCCAAAAAACTGAATAAGTATTGCAGATCGATGGTTCACATGCGAATTCCCACATTAAAATAATATGTAACATGCGATAATTTTAATGAATTCAATTGCGAAATCATAACATGTGAGATCCAAAAAATGATTAAGTATTTGTAGATCGATGATTCACCTCATGTTATTTTTGGTTTAGGATTTGATTTTGAAGTATCTTCGCTGATTTACAGTGTTTATGATTTCTCAATGATGATTTCTGTCACACCCCGACCGCGTTAAAACAGCAAACCGCGGCGGAAACGTCGGGGAGTGTCGTAACAGAATCATTGTTTCACAACACATGGCTAAAAGTTCCGTTTTATTGAATTTAAATGTATTACATTATATTGAAACTAGAAACAAAACAAGAACAAATAGACTTTCATTGTTATTAAGTCACTAAGGCCTCATCCATCCCTATGTGAGCATGCACCAATATCATCATCAAACATCATCAACTATCGTACCTGAAACATATGTGAAAATACGTCAGCATAAAAATGTCGGCGAGTACATAGGTTTTATGTGAGTGTCGGATTCATGGCTCGTTTACATGTTGCGATACTTTATTCAAAATACCTTGTTTTGAAAAGTGTATAGTATTGCAACACAAATAACCAACTCAAATCAAGATGATTATAACTTTATAAAATCTCGTAGCCATGATTCTTAACCCAAAATAATTTATTTAAGAAAACCAAATTATAAAACATCTCGTTAATAAAACTCGTATGGTTTACATCTTTTAGGAAAAAAAAAACCTCGTAATAAAACCTCGTTTTGATAACCTTTACCCAAGTGATCTAGATAACGCAACGATTTATAATGTGTTAAAAGCACTTATATATAGGAAGTACCAGCGGCGTATCCACCATGCTTTTAACACATTACACCCGCCCCGTTACCTAATCACTTCCCTAACCCAACGGTTCAAACAGTTACAAACAGTTCACATAAATCAAACAGTTACAACGGTTCACATAAATCAAACAGTTACAAATGGTTCACATAATCTAACAGTAACAACGGTTCACATAAATCAAACGGTTCAATCGATTCAAATAATCCACATTGTAATATAAACCATAGCATTTGTTTAAAAGACTCGAAAACATTTGACACATATGAATCACCCCAAAACGGTTTAAAACGGTAAAAGAGGGGAACTATGTACTCATTTGAGGATGCTTAGAAGTCTTGAATAACAACCAAGCAAAGCTAGAGGGATCACGGAATCAAACGGCACCTAATATGGGTAACTACATTAATAACCGGACCTAAATCGGGAGATCGGATAGGATGAGGTCTTGTAAACCAAATGATTGTTGGAACTCATATAATATGGTCTAACAAAGCCTACATACTAAATCGAAACCTAACCTAAGTACTTACGACCCATTACGACTTGTTTAGGTAGCTTACGCTACTTTAACGCGTCGTTCGCGCAAAATGCGTTCGGAACGCCTAACTAGTCCTATGACAAGTATTATATGCCTAAACATGTTTAAATATGTTGCATAATTAGTTAAGTGACAAAAGTTTAAGTTACATATGCTTAAATACCAATTATGCATGAAAAGGGCATTTTGGTCATTTTACCTAAGGCATATAAACAACCTATCATACAACTAATTAAACTAAGTGACCATAAGGTATAACCTCAGAAGGTTATTTCCTATACAATTATGGTCACAATAAATGCTTGGTCGGATCCTAATGATCGACCAAACTGGTCGGGTTCGAAAGTTTAAGCGGTTGTTTAGACCGCTTATCTTACGACCCTATATAAGCACTAAACTAAGAGTGACGAGCTAAACATGTTGGAACATGTTTAACGAAGTTTAGAAAACAAGTTTGACATCTAAACAAAAGGTTTTCATACCCAAGAATAGTTGGTTGCAAAATACGCATAAACACGTATTTTGACCGAAACTATGACTCGTCACTACACCTAATCAATGTGGTAATCAGTAGGTATAGTCACAAGGGACTATGGCCATCGTGATTACGCTCACGTTGCGAAGTTCAAACGAACTTCGTGTTGACCATTGACCGGTCAAAGTAGAAAGTCAAACATTGTTTGACTTTCACGCTTTAAAAGCGATAAAAGAACGAAAGAAACTTACAAAAGGTCCAAGCTAGGAAGAACTTGATCTAAAAATTCTCAGGTATGAAGTTTTGAACCTCAACTTAGAGAAAATCAGATCAAGGGTGAGTTGCAAATGAAAACATGGGGGGTATTTATAGATTTCGTAGAACCGTTAGGATCGTTTCTTGAAATCAGAGCTTCAATCTTGGCCCTCCATGTGTGCCCATTGTTTTAGTAAACTAGGGGCATCCAAAACCAGCCCATAAAATGGAAGAAACATTGTGCAAAACAAAGGGAGCAGCTGGGTTTTAAGAAAATGAAACCTGTCGTCCAAGAGAGGGCTTACGGACCGTAAGCACCACCATACGGTCCGTAAGGACCTTGTTTGCTGGCAGTGACTTTCAGCAATTGGCAGAACAGGCCCCTACATCTCCAAACTTGATTTTTGATGCGTTTGGGCACTTATAACACCCGTCAAACCCATTTTCAAGATCCATAAGGGTGTTTAAACATAAGGAACATAAAATATGCTAAAAAACATCTTAGATGTCGGTTTGTTTGGTCGTACGGTTGCGTTGTTCGGTTAACTACGAAGAAACACGAACGGACGCGAAAAACGATCCAAATTACGCGACGAATGGAATTTTATCATGCCAATCACTAAAATAAAATATTTTAATTATTACATAAATTTTTGGATGTCCGGATATATTCAGAACGTAAGATATACGCGAAAATGCAAACTTGTGCACTTTTTAACGCTTTTAGTCCCTATTGGTCAAGAAAGTTTATTTTTGCGCACCAAACACCTCAAAGCCTATTTCTAAGCTATGTAAAGGATATTTAGGGCATATTTAACTTATGATCAAGTTCCGGAATGTTCGTTACAGTACGAATCGGCATACTTTCACAGTTTGTCGAAATTAGTCCCTGTAAGCGAATAAACTTGATTTCGCCACACCAAACCCTCCAAAACTTATTTCTAAGTTATGTAAAAGTTATTTAAGGTATGTTAAGACTATGTGACTATTCCGGAGTGTTTGTTGCATTAAACTTGTTATATTTACGCATTAGTTTACGCATAACCTTCCAGAAAGCTATTTAAAGCTCGAAATCGAACAAGAGTTGATATGTGCAAACGATACACATATTTTTACAAATCCCAAGTATGAAACACAATATTTCATTGATTTGGTATTTGTTTGATGGTCGCAGAGGCACAGGTGTCACAGTCTCCCCTACTTTAGGAAATTTCGTCCTGAAATTTATTCGTAGGAGTCTGTCTGTGACGCTGTGTTAAATAATTGTCTTGCATGGAATCTAGGGTGTTTATCTATTTGCGTAGAATAACCCATCAAAGATATGCAACGCATAATCCTGTCATTTCCCTCAACGGACATTCTTCAGAAACGAAAATGAACAGACGGAGTCATTTTCAACAGGTATTCTTCAGAAATGGGAAAATGAAGGAATAAACAAAGGATATTCATTTTTCCTCAACGGACATTCTTCAGAAACGAAAATGAACAGACGGAGTCATTTTCAACAGGTATTCTTCAGAAATGGGAAAATGAAGGAATAAACAAAAGGATATTCATTTTCCTCAACGGACATTGTTCAGAAACGAAAATGAACAGACGAAGTCATTTTCAACAGGTGCTTCATCAGGAACGGAAAATGAAGGAATAATCAATAGGATATTCATTTCCCTCAACGGACATTCTTCAGAAACGAAAATGAACAGACGGAGTCATTTTCAACAGGTGCTTCATCAGAAACGGAAATGAAGGAGAAAATAAAAAGGATATTCATTTCCTCAACGGACATTCTTCAGAAACGAAAATGAACGGACGGAGTCATTTTCAACGGGTGTTTCATCAGAAACGGAAATGAATAGAATTAACTCAAAAGGATATTCATTTCCCTCAACGGACATTCTTCAGAAATGAAAATGAACAGACGGGGTCATTTTCAACGGTTGCTTCATCAGAAATGGAAATGAATAGAGTTAACTCTAGACACATGACAAAACTTGTTGTGGTTTCTGTGCACTAAATTCCATAATTATGTATGCATCCAAAATTATGTAATTCCTTGCACATTCCGCACAGCTTGTTTTATAATGTGAAGGGGATAGAATTTAAACAAGCTCGAGACAACTTGGATTAGGTCAACACATATACACATAAGCACATAATTGTTTTCTTGGTTATTTTGTTATCAGATTCTTATTAATTGTTATTAACTTGATGTTGATTTGAACATGGGTATTCAAGGTACATGTAACATTCCTATTTTTATCATATAAGAATTATAGGTTTGGTTAAATTTATTAACCACTAGTAACTAGTTTATTTTTAATAAAAATATTCAACCCAAATAGTTTTAAACAACTATTGTATATATATATTTGGTTATAATGGTATATTAATTAATTGGCTCGTATAGGGTTGACCTTTCTAAATAAAATAAAAGTATATAAAAACTTATATTATTAGACAGGTAGCTTACGGGTCAGTTGACTGTAAGAAATATGAAGTCCCTAGACGGGCCTAGTGACCATATACTAATTAAATTATAAAAATACATGATATTTGAACCTACTCTATTTTTAATGAAACTTAGACCCAAATGTAGACAAAAATATACTCGTTCTAAAAACATATTCATTATTTTATAAAACGTTATATTTTATAAGTTATACACGCCAAATAAGTAAAGTAGTTAAACTAATAATAATAAAACTATTTAAATGAAATCCCATAATTTGAAAGGTGTCGTGTCCCCTTCCCCAAATTTTGTATCCTATATCTATTATATATAATAAATGAAAGTTATTTGGGCCACGTGTCAACACCAGAGAGCCCCTAAATGCCCTTTTTCCCGCCCAACAGTGCCATCCGCTTTTCCTTATATAACCTCTCTTCTCACTTCTGATCTTTCTTTACAAACGGCTAGGGTTCTTTCTCTCTCTATATTCAGGCGATTCAAATTCAAATTTCACAAACCCTGCAAATTATTGAGATAATTCTTTCCATCCAAACCTTAATCTTCTTCAGACGCCACCGTAAAATCTTCTTTTGTTCATCGATTACTTCATCAAAAGGTTTGTTCTTTTTTTTAGTTGAAATACTTTCATGATTTCCTCTTATTTACACTAATCCTAATTTCTACTCGTAATCTAATCATATGGTTCCAGGGTTGTTATCGTCAGAGTTGAAATCCGCTTAGCTGCGGATAAGAGAACTGCCATAAGCTGGTATGTTTGAATATGTTTTGAAATTAGCGTTTTTTTTCTAGATGGTGATGATATGAGTATAACATCTGTTGATTATTGATGTTTGAGTATGTTCAGCCATTATTCTTTCTGAAATTAGAGTTTCATTGGTATTATCTGTTTGTAACAGCAGTGGTTCAGCATCTACAGTGGATTCAACATCAGGTGTTTGCTATTATTGTTTGATGTTGTTTGCTATTATTGACTGATGTTGTTTGCTATTGTTGTTTGATGTTGTTTGCTATTGTTGTTTGCAGTTGAAGATATCTTAATTAAGGTAATAATTGTATTACATCCTGTTGAAAATTAGAACTGATAAATTTAGGGAAAGTGAGGTTGAAAGTTAATAACCCAACAGTGGAGCATTTCATCCTACAGGTTCCATAAATTAAGGGTATTCTCATATAATGATGATGATTGTTCCACGGTTGTTTCCAGTATTATTGTTCCAACATCGTTTAAAGTATGTGTTTTTTGCTACTCTGATTTTCAATTTTGAGTTTTTTTTATTTTGAAGTGATATACTCTCATTCTCGGTTTATATTTCAGTCTAATCACAGTTGTTTGAAATTCATACAATTTGCTGCGGGTTATTATAGGTTTGTATTCAAAGAAGCATAAAGTTTAATTAAACACAAAGAAAGATTATTAAATTTATAGTTTACTTGCTTATGTCTAAATGATGACGATGATTATAATTCACTTGTGCAGAAGATGATGATGATGGAGAACCCACAGTAGTTCCTACTAAACGCAAGAAAGGATCTGCTATTGTTGTAAGATAAGATTTTATGTTACTAGAGAGTCTAGAGTAATGGTGTTTCCTACCTTTTTTGTATTAAAAGAAGCATAAAGTTTGTTTTAAAGGAGCTCTTTATGAACAAAGACTGATGAGGCCTATCCGCTGTTGAAGACAAGGTCCTGTTAAAGACAACCACTTTATGTACCTAGAGTTTGATTAATCAAAGGAAAACGACTGTTTAGTATCAGCAGTGGTTCAGCATCTACAACGGATTCAAATTTAGTATTTAATTATCAGTGGTTCTTGTGTAACTTTAGTATTTCATTATGAGTTTGTTTCATGTTGTAAGAATCAGTGAATTCTCGGATAATAGATTGCTTTGCCGGATTAGATTATGTGTTAAATTATAGTTCTTTAAGTGATTGTTTCGTTTTCTTGAATTCTATGTAATTTTGTAAAGAAGTACAATAACAAACAGTGGGTTTAACATCTGTTTGCAATTTGGTCAATAGTTAATGGAAACCCCTGTTAGGTTGAACAGTAGATGTTATTAACTTAAACATCTGTTCAGGAAAACGACTGTTTGCACTTTATGTGCCTAGAGTTTGATTAATCAAAGGAAAACGACTGTTTAGTATCAGCAGTGGTTCAGCATCTACAACGGATTCAAATTTAGTATTTAATTATCAGTGGTTCTTGTGTAACTTTAGTATTTCATTATGAGTTTGTTTCATGTTGTAAGAATCAGTGAATTCTGGGATAATAGATTGCTTTGCCGGATTAGATTATGTGTTAAATTATAGTTCTTTAAGTGATTGTTTTGTTTTCTTGAATTCTATGTAATTTTGTAAAGAAGTACAATAACAAACGGTGGGTTTAACATCTGTTTGCAATTTGGTCAACAGTTAATGGAAACCCCTGTTAGGTTGAACAGTAGATGTTATTAACTTAAACATCTGTTCAGGAAAACGACTGTTTGCACTTTATGTACCTAGAGTTTGATTAATCAAAGGAAAACGACTGTTTAGTATCAGCAGTGGTTCAGCATCTACAACGGATTCAAATTTAGTATTTAATTATCAGTGGTTCTTGTGTAACTTTAGTATTTCATTATGAGTTTGTTTCATGTTGTAAGAATCAGTGAATTCTGGGATAATAGATTGCTTTGCCGGATTAGATTATGTGTTAAATTATAGTTCTTTAAGTGATTGTTTCGTTTTCTTGAATTCTATGTAATTTTGTAAAGAAGTACAATAACAAACAGTGGCTTTAACATCTGTTTGCAATTTGGTCAATAGTTAATGGAAACCCCTGTTAGGTTGAACAGTAGATGTTATTAACTTAAACATCTGTTCAGGAAAACCTCTGTTTGCACTTTATGTACCTAGAGTTTGATTAATCAAAGGAAAACGACTGTTTAGTATCAGCAGTGGTTCAGCATCTACAACGGATTTAAATTTAGTATTTAATTATCAGTGGTTCTTATGTAACTTTAGTATTTCATTATGAGTTTGTTTCATGTTGTAAGAATCAGTGAATTCTCAGATAATAGATTGCTTTGCCGTATTAGATTATGTGTTAAATTATAGTTCTTTAAGTGATTATTTTGTTTTCTTGAATTCTATGTAATTTTGTAAAGAAGTACAATAACAAACAGTGGTTTTAACATCATGATAATGACAGTTGCTTTCAAATCATCATCAGTAATTACTGATAATATCAGTAATTACATGCAAAATATGAATTTCAAACTCACGGTTTAAAAATTAGAAAAGTCATCATGACAATGACAGTTGCTTTCAAATCATCATCAGTAATTACTGATAATATCAGTAATTACAGAAAAGTCATAATGACAATTGACGTTCTTTATCTACTGATAGGAAAAAATAGCCACTGGTCACTTTTTTATTCTTGACATCCATTGATATTTACCATCGATGGTGTTAATTAGTGATATATTGAAATTATCAAATAAAAACTAGAATTAAAATGAAATTACCATTTTACCTAATCGTTACAGTGCAATGAGATAAGAGTTCCTCCAATATTGTTTTCCTGATGAAATTTAATGTTAAATTAAAAAAAAATACTTCATGGGTATTTGTTGCAAATCAAATCACCAATTAATGGTAATTTCTTTAGCTTTGGACTTTTAAAATATGCAAAATATGAATTTCAAATTAAATTTATGCAAGATGGTAATTTAGAATTGACGTTCTCTCTTTTTTTTCCCTACTGGGCATATGATTAGTAATATTTATTTACTTTAATATGGAGGGATATAAAGATATACTCTGCTTACCTTTCAGGTCCCAATAAACATCATCACAATTGCGGTCAAATCACATCAGTAATTACTAATAATATCAGTAATTTTGAAATTCAAAATTCAAACAATATATATTTTTATCCTTAATGTTAAATTAAAAAATAAAAAAAAATACTTTTTGACTATTTGTTGCAAATCTAATCAATAATAATTAATTGTAATTTCTTGAGCTTTGGACTTTTAAAATATGCAAAACTAGAATTTCAAACTGACGGTTATTATCTCTCAGTAATTTTGAAATTTTGAAATAAAAAATATGTAAAAGGTAATTTAAAATTGACGTTCTCTTTTTTGTTTTTTCCTACTTTGCATATTTCAGTTCCCAAAAAACATCATAACAATTGCTTTCAAATCAAATCAGTAATTACTAATTAATATTAGTAATTTTGAAATTCAAATTTCAAACCATATATATTTTTATTATATTCTATAAATAAGATACAATTATCTGGTTTCACTCTCAAATTGTAATTATATCGCTCGCTCATATATGTGACCGTATCTTTCTCTCTCAAATGCATCTTTCTTGTGATTTAGCAGCTAATTTCCCATTACACTTCTTTGTTCGAATGTTTGTTGATAATGTTTACATGTTATCGTTCCTGTATCATTGTTCCAACATCGTTGTTTCAATTTAAATTCGCATCCCACATCAACCTTTCAACATCGATGCTGCAATATAATTGTTGCAACATCGTGAAAAGTTGCATGTGTTACCTTTTTTGATGGCAGAGATGCAACTTTAAAGTTACATGTGCCATTTTTTTTTATTTCCGTTAAATCCAAAGTCACGTTTTCTTGCTCCAGGAAGATTTTCTTCATTTAAAGAAAGTATACATTCGTCCAAAGACACGTTTGAGTTTTAGATTAGTTTCTTATTCTTATTTGTGTTGTCAGTAATATGGAGTGTGGTGATAGAGACGTGCAGTTTATGGCGATGCTGAAGGACATACATCAAGAGGTTCAGCAATAGATGTAGTGGAAACTAAAGTTTATTAGTTCTTGTTGTTATTCTTAGATTTGAACTTGAATATTGTTCAGTATGTCATGTAATTGTTGGACTTTTAGTTTTAAGGTCCTCTGAATAAATGATTAAATATAATTTTATGAATCTTTGTTGTGTTTTATTTTTACTTATTATTTTTTGTTTCAGTAATATTTAGATTATGTTGATGTTGAATTGTGTCTTAAGATCTGTTTGGTAAGTCAACAGAGGATTAATAGTGTCAAGGATTTGTTTAATGGTCCAACTTTGAAAGGGTGGTGTGGTTATAACAGCTGATCATGCTAAGGACTGTTATAATTAATTCCTGCTCCATATAAAGACTGATGGGCTTATGTAACTTTAAGGGCTATGCACTGTTGAAGGCAAAGTCCTGTTAAAGACTAGCACTTATGGTGTAGTTATAACAGCTTCTACAGCGGATTCAACTTTAGTATTTATGTATCAGTTTTTCTTATGTAACAGTGTTTAGGACAAACATTGGTTCTCTATACTTTATCTCTCGAGAAAAACCTATGTTTCAGGTCGAATATTCTATCCACTGTTAGAAGATTAACCATTGCCCAACAACAAAAGGGGTTCATCATCAACAGTAGATATTCTATCTTTGTTTTTGTTAACAGTATTTGTATGTTCAAACTATTAATATTATATCTCTGTTTATGTTAACAGTATTTATTTAATTTCAAACATCTGTTTATGTTCAAACAGATGTTTCAGGTCGAATATTTATTTAATTTCAAAATTTTGTTTATGTCCAGATTAGATGTTTAACAGTATTTAATTTAAAACATTGTTTTAATGATAAAATGGCAAGTTAAATTACAAAATAAAAAATATTCTTGATGACAATTTGTTGCAAATTAAATCAATATCTATCCACTGTTAGATAAAAAACAACTACTGCTCACATTTTGGAGGTTGACATCCACTGAATAAAAGTGAAGTACACTTGGATGATTATTAAGCTCCTCATTTTGATTGTTTGGGTATAGTATTCTTCAAATTGGTCTTTTCTTGCAAACAGTTTTTAATGTCAAACATTTGTTTAAGCTCAAACATGTGATTGTTAAATGTTATCCACTGCTGAAGGCCATCCTCTGTTTCTTCATAAACAATTGTTGATCACTGACTGACCAAACATCTGTGTTACATTTTGTTGGGTATCCACTGATAGTTAAAAAATAGTCACTGCTCCCCTTTTATTGTTGACATGCACTGAAATTTACAATCATTGGTTTTTTTAAAAATCATCCACTGCTCACATTTTTATTCTTGATGTGGTTAATTAATTATAGAATGATATTATTAACTGAATACTAGAATTACAATGATAGGTTAACTATATTATCTAATCGTTACATTCCAAAGAAATAAGAGTTCCTCGAATATTGTTTTGGTGATAAAAATTAAAGTTAAAATAAAAAATAAAATAAACTGTTGTATAAAATCAGTGTTTTAACACACTGATGGCTATCCACTGCTAGCAAAAACTTACTCACTGTTCTCATTTGTGACTGTTGCAAACCACTGTTATTGTTCCATCGGTGGTTTTCTACCAACTGTCCTCCATTATCATCAGAGGTTGGCACGTGGACAGTACATAGCGGTGAGATCTATTAGTAACCGATGCCACGTCAGTATTCACTATTTCACCAAAAAAAAAACCCTGATCAAAACCCCCAAACAGTGTTTTTACTGTCGAATCGAATTCTAAATTCTTTTCTAAAAGCAGTTATCATCCATTTCTCTCAAAATCACTCATCATCTTCATCGTCTTCTTCCTCTCGCAATCATAATCAAATCACGATGTCTCTCCCACGCAAATCCACACATAACTACTTAGGTCTACTTGAAAAACCCAGTCACACCAAAACCTTCAATTCCATCATTGATGTTCTGTCTTCTTCAAAGTACAGAACTTTGTTGACTTGTGATGCTCCGATCTACATGGATACCCAGCAAGAATTCTGGAAAAATGCTAAGTTGGAAACTAAGGATAAAAAGCCCTTAGCCATCAATTCTTCTATAAAGGACGTTCCAGTCACAATAACACCTCAAACCATTTCGGAAGTTTTTAAACTCGATGATCTTAAAGGTAAAACATCTTTCCCTAAAGAAGAGTATCAAACGTTTTTCATTCAAATGGGTTATGAAGAGGAAATCAAAAAAGACACTTTAGAAAAAGGCAGTTTTCCTCCTGCCACAAGGTTTTTGTTTCATACCCTACTGATGTGTGTCTCAAACAAGACCACTGCTTTCAATGAAATCCCATTGAAGATTCAATATCTAGGTTATGCTATATTACATGGTGAAAACTTTAACTATTCCCAGGTAATATTCAATTATCTTGTTAGAAATGTTAATAAAAAGGCGTTTTTGCTCTTTCCAAGGTTTTTAAGTTACTATTTTAAAAAGAAATTTTCAGAAGATAATGCCCATGTGCTTATCCAGGGTAATCCTTTTTCAATTAAGAGCCTCACTACTGAAACCTTTACAAGGATGTCAAAACTTTCCAAAACATAAGCAGAGGTTCTTGAGCAGACTTCAGCAACTACCACTGCTCCTCAGGAACCTGCTGTTGAGCCCACTGCTCAAGGTGATGATAGCAATAAAACAACTGCTGTTAAACCCCCAACTAAAACCACCAAAAGACCAAAACAGAAAAAATCACAAAAGCCCCCCAAACCCAAAACAAAGGTAACTCTGGAAGATGTAATCCCAGAGCAACTACCAGTGACAGCACAAAAGTCACCAATAACCACTGCTGCTACTACGTCACAGCAGTTGGAAGAAAGATCTCAACCTGAGCCTCAAACTCCTCCTGCTTCTTCTAAAAAAGAGCAGGTTGTAATAATAGGGACACCAAATTATGATGCTCTGGAATCACTTGATTCCATCATCCACAGCCCACTGCCCGGGGCAAATTCGCTTTCTACATCTATCCTCACTTCTCAAATCCCCCCAGAAACAAAACTTTTGTTGGATGCAGTTGATTTAGCCCGGACACAAACCAGTTCTTCTCAAACACCTGTTAATGAGGATATACCTCAACAAGTGATTGGGTCTGGTGTCTCAATCATTGCTAACCCACCAACAACTGAGGAGGTTACACTGCAGGAAATACAAGTACTTCCTGTCAGTAGTTCAATTGGAGCAGCAACTACAGGTGTTGGATCCACTGATCTACACCTGGCCAGTTGTTTCATCAATAAGACTCCTCTGAAGGCAATTTCCTCTCCAGCAACTGTGATATCCGCTGCTGTCTTTGTTCCAACCCCTGGTTCTATTAAAAGGATCCCAATTGCTGAGGAAAGAAGTCCCCAGTACCAAGAAAAAGGGGCATTTGTGGATGACTTTTGGGAAACTTTCCCTAAGTCAACTGCTGATACAACCACTGCCAGTGGGAAATCAGATGATCCAATTAACTTGGGTGATGGTTTAATGTACAACGAATTGAGGGAGAGGGTTAAGAAATTGGAAACTTCTGTTGCAGATATTAAGTCAATGCTCCAACAGTTGTTACAAGCCCAAAAGGCAACACCCACTGCAGCACCAGATACAACATCTGCTCCATCATCTGCTCCTACTCCCATTGAGCTTTGGAGTTTATTTCAACCTGTGCTTCACCAACAAAGGGCATATTCTGATCATCAACATGAAATACAGATTCAAAAGATCAGAAATATGATGGAAGCTAGGTTTATGGATACACAAGCAGACATAAAGGCATTGAAGGCCCACTCGCTGAAAACCACTGGTTCTGCTCCTCCTACTATCATCTTTGTGGACAACCCACCACCAGCTGATGCCAAAAAGTGGGAGAAAATGAAGCAGCTAAAGAAAAAGGGATATGAAGATGGTTTGTACATTGCACCAGACAAATCCACTATGCTTGCAGAGATACCTAAGCCAGATGGTACTAAAAAGGTTGATGTAACCACAAATGCCATTTCTGATGCAAAAGGAACGGTAAAAAGGGATATGGAGGCAAAGGATAAAGCAAGGTGGGAACAGGAGAAAAGAGTTTGTATGGAGAAGGATGAGCAGGGTGTTTCTGAGGCCAAGAATGAAGAAAATCCTGAGCCTAAAAGAAAACAGCCCACTAGAAAAGTGAAGGAACCCAAATCCACACCTCCCAAAAGCTCCACACATCAAACCTCAAAACGAGCAGATGTTAAAACATCTGTTGTATCGACAGCTGTAGATACTTCAGTTGTTTCAACATATGTTACACCAACAATTTGCACCACTTCAACACAAATTCAATCCACTGCCTTACCACAAATCCCATTACCATCAAAAACATCCTCATTACTACCAACACCACCTGCCAAAAAGGAAAATACTTCAGGTGACACATCATCTATTGTAATGGTAACAGTGGTTGAAACACCAGTTGTTTCAACAACTGTTAGTCAACCATCTACCACTCAAATCACTACCACTCAACGCACCAAAACACCACCAACCTCTCCAAAACATAAAAGGAGAAGGATAATTCTGAATGTTGATCCTTCAACACCGCAAACATCCACCCAACCATTGTCCCTTGTTACCATTCCCAATGCTGTCCCATTCTCTTCAGCACAAGTTTCAAATTCAAACACTGCCATTCTTCCTGCAGGAGTCCTGTATCCATTAGAACTGGAAGCAGTTAGAGAGGAGATCATATCCTTCTACTCTGAAGATGACCCTGCTAAAAGGAACTTGCCATCTGTTCAAGGATATCCAAGGCCTAATAACATTAATGAATACTTGAAGTTAAAGGCTGAACAAGCAGAGGATATCTCCAAAGGAAATACACAAGCAAAATCTGACAGAGAGATTCAAACATTTTACCAACATTTGCTAACCCAAGTGAAAATTTTGGAGCAGTTTTCAAAAGATCTCTGTCAAAATTTATCAGAAAGAGCTGATGAAACTTTGAGGAAAGATTATATTGACTATATTATGACTTACAAAACATACAAGGGAGAAAAGTACAAGTACAAAGAATGGACCATCAGTGAGCTAGAAAGTGAAACAGCCAGAATTCAAGATATGATCAAAAAGAAGGTGAAGCAGACTCCTCCTATCTGGGCAAAGTTTAAGAAAAATGTACCAGATAGGTCTCTGCAGCTGAAGAGAATGAAAGAAGAGTTAATAACAACTAATTTTGGGTCAAAGAACCAAGTGTCAAGGTGGAAAGAGGATAAAGTGTTTTTCTCTTGCAAAAAGCTGGAAGAATTAAGAAAGAAAGATCCTAATGTTCCCCAAAAGCCTGTTTACCCTGAAGCAGTGGTTCCAGCTATGCCAAAAAAGCTACAAATCAGGAGATCCTAATACAGATTCGTTGGACTTTGAATTACAATTCAAAGGGCAAGTCAGGGAATTTTTGATGAGGCAATAAAGATTCACAATGGAAATGTGATATTTGGGTTTGTGTTTTACAGTTTATAGCAGAGTTAAGATTACTAGGTGTGGTAATGTTTGCGGTTATATAAGAAATTTTATGTATTTGTGAATTTGGTAAGTAACTGAATTGACTTTGAAAGTCAAATGTGAAAGAAACATGGTTGACTTCACTATTGACATTGTTTGTTAATCCTGTTTTGTAGTAAAAATACTCTTTGAGCTTTTTTTTGAGCTGTTTAATTTGTTATCCTTTTAGTGAATTTTCTTTTTCAGTTGACCCATCTAATATAAAACACATGATTAAATCATATGGTCAAATTGTTAAGGGTCTTGATGATTTAAGTAGCTAATTGTGTGCCGTCTATTAGCTAATTATTTGTAATTTATGTTAACAATGTTTATATTTTAACAGATGTTGACCAAAAGTTGAACAGATGTTGACGAATAGTGAAACAGATGTTGACCTCAAGCAGATGTTTGGTTTGTGGCCAAATATCTCTTTATGAGCAAACATCTGTTTAACTTCAAACATTTGTTTAAGGACAAACATATCTTTATTGGCAAATTCTGTTTATGTCCAAACATCTGTTTAAATCCAAACATCTGTTTAAGTCCAAACAACTGATATAGAACGCCAAACATTTGTTTAAGCCCCAACATCTGTTTAGGTCTAAACAGATGTTTAAATATCTGTTCAAAACACTGTTCAATCTAACATGGGTTTCCATGCATCTGTTGACTAAAAGTCAAACAGATTTTCAAACTACTGATTGACTTATCCAAATTTCTGTTGAATACTAAATGAGATGTTGACCAAAACTCAAACAGCGGTTGACCAAAAGTCAAACAGATGTTGACGAAAAAATGGGATTATCCGACCCGGTTACATGGGATATTTAACATTTTAAAGATCCTCAGAAAATCTCGGTTCATTTCTCTCTCCACGTTTCTTTCTACACTTTCTCCAACAAAATCTGTCATCTTCTTCGATTTCTTCCGATCTTCATCAATATCATCTTGTATAATAATAAAGGTATTGTTAAATAATCTGATTTGTTTTGTATTTTTTATGTTTATTCTTTTAGTTATGAATTCTTTGGACGATTATGGTTCTTGCTATTTAAATGAAGAAGTTGTAGTCGACGGTAGTGTATTCATGTATGTCCCTGTTTTTTTTTTCAATCCATTGTTGGTTATGATTGCGTTTATTGTTGCGGCTTATACCTGAACAATTTTTGATAGTCCTAATTTTTTTGAATATCCGATTAATATGTAGTTATTATGCATGTTATGATAGACATATATGTTTTTAAAAAAAGTGATCTGCATTTCCTGTATCTACCATTTGTGTTATCTATTGTTGATTTTATTGGATTTCACTTTGCTCATGTATTTATCTTATTCTGATTTATGATATACCATCTGATGTATTCTCATGTGTATTTAAAAAAGTTGAATTTATTTTGATTAGTACTTGGTATACTGTTTTTAAGTTTTTCTTTTGAATAGACACAAGTCACTATCCTGTTTTTCTATACAATTTATACAGCTGTTGATCGTTCTTGTATATTTGTGATACTTAATCGGAAAAGTAGGTTTTAAGTTTTAATTATATGATTTGATGTAAAAATATATATATATATTTCGATATGATAAGAAATTACATGTGTTCTCACCTTTTTGATGTTGTCCATTGTTATTTTGATATATATTAGTTTTATCATCTTTTATTTAGATGTATTGCATACCTTAATGCATTGTATTCATTTGTTTCTTAATGTTATTGATTTTGATTATATATGATTGATACTGTTACAGTTTTATGTGAGAATGATTTATGGATTTCCGTGTTACCTTCAAAGCAGTAAAAGGAAATGTTTGGTTAGTAGTTTTATCCGATCTTAGTTTAACACTTAATTTTAATTTTTTGGTATGATAATTAGCAATAAAAGTGTTTCTTTTATTTATGCTTAGATTTTGCCAAAGCAGTATCAAAATTGGATTCAACGGTTTAATTATCCAATTGGAAATACAAATATCCGAACCACAACTGGAAATGTTTTTAAAGTCAAGATCTATCCCCTAAGCAATGGCAGATATTATTTTTATAATGGTTGGTGTCAATTGGTAGACAGTTTAAAAATACCTTCAGATTCATGGTTGATATTTCATTATGAAGAAGCTTTACAAAGTTTTAGAATATTGTATTTTTATCAAGACATTGCTCTTTCTCCTTGTGAAGAGTTTTACTACAAACCATCTGGTAACGAAGATTTTGTGGTATGTAACTTCGAATATTATTCATCATGTAATTTTATTGGAGATACAATTGTTTATTTGTTGTGTTTTATTTTTTTACTTATTTTTCTGATATATATTTTTACTAATGTACTATATAATGTGTTTTATTCTGATTGTAGAGTATTAATCGTTCTTTTGTTCATCACAAGATGTTAAACACTATTCCTTCATATCCGGTCGTTATTAAAGGATCTGAAAACAAGAACTGGTCTGTAGGGGTGGAAGATATCAACAATGAACTTTACATAATTACTGGATGGAAGGAGATAAAGAATGACTTGTCATTAACTGCTGATCATCTCATTGTCTTTGAGATGATAGATCTTCAGACTTTTCATATCACAGTTTTCAATTGTGCTACCTGTGATTTAGTGCTTCCACCTGAGGTTTGGGCTGTTGTTAAACAAAAGGTGATAGAAGAGATTGTGTTGAGTTCAGATAGTGAAGCTGTACAGGACGTCGTTGATGTCAATAATAGTGGTATGGTTCTTGGGAATGAAGATGATCAGATCGTACCTCTTTCTTTCCGTGTGGACGGTCATTTTGTAAGTTTG
Organism: Helianthus tuberosus; assembly: GCA_030545235.1. NCBI lineage: Eukaryota > Viridiplantae > Streptophyta > Magnoliopsida > Asterales > Asteraceae > Helianthus > Helianthus tuberosus. Next base: position 39,619,462 of record CM060446.1, read on the forward strand.
TGATGATGAGTTTACTAATATATAATACTTTAGTCAGATTTTAAAGATGTGTTAATTCTTTGTTTATTGAATTGTTCGTTGTTTGTTATAGCACCTTTTTAAAAAACAGGCTGAAGATCTTGGACTGAATCGTAAGATGGGTTTGAAGATTGTGGACGTGGCAGGTGATGTTTGGAATATTCAAGCTGCTATAGGTTCATCTCGAGGTCAACCAAGATATTATCTGCAAGGAATGAGAAAGTTTGTGAGAGATAAAGGCATGGTTTCAGGTCAAGCATTTACACTTAACTTTGTGAAAGGTAAAAAGTTTTTTATGTTCGGATGAATGTTTGTGGTTTGAAGAAGGCAAATGCAGAAGCATACATTGAACTAAATTTTCGGGTTGTAGTTGTTTGCTGTTCGAAATTGATACTAGACTTGTTTGTTTAGTTTTGAAGTTGTGATTCTAAAACTATATATGTACATGTAAATTATTAGCTCCATGTCTAACGGAAATAATGTGGAGTTGTGAACTAAAAACAATATACTCCATTTTACTTTTGGTCAACATCTGATTGACTTTTGGTCGTATTAATAACAGTATAAGATGGTTGATGTAATGCGGTCGTATTAATAACCAATGGTAATTAATTAATCTAAATAACTTTCCCGAGCCCAGGAAGCAATCCCGGGTAAAAACCTAGTTTTTATATATATAATAAATAATAAAATGATAATTAAACAATTTGAAATCACTTCAAATTGACGTGTGTAGATATGTGGCAAAAGAAAATAATAAAATAATAAATAATAAATTGAATTAAATTAAATCTTAAATGGACGTGTGTCCATGTATTATTAATTGAAGTTGTGAACGTGTAAGGTTACTATACTAAATGGACGTGTGTCCATGTATTGCTTAGAGGTGAAGTTTGTAAGTTACTATAAATAAGACCCCTCACTTCCTCCTTTCTTTCGCCACTCTTTACATATATATATTTTTCATTCTAGTAATTTCCCTATAATAATATTAAGGTCCTGCCCCATTTTAAGTGTTTTAACTCCCAATCACCGCTACCATTTCCGATTGAACTGAGCCTCATAACATATGTCAGGGCTCTGCCCGACTAAGTTGTTGGGATTCGATCTCGGACATCGGGATAAGGTTGAATTAGGGGTACTATACTTACCACAAGTATATTATATATTTTTAAAATAGTCTAAAAGTTATACTCAAAATTTATATCAGGAGGTTTTCTAGTTGAACCCTAAAGTTACAAAGTGAGTCCATTTTCTTTTCTCACTATTTTATTCCCTTTTTCTTTGTAATATAATTATATTCAAAAATGTCCCAAACCATAACAACTCTCACCAAAACTATTATATTTTTATTATTTATATTTTGTCTAAAAAGAAGCACTTTGCCACGCGATCCTATAAGCGACATGAATATCGCTAAGGTACGTTGTAACAAGATTTCACAACTATCAGTGCACAGTCTAATCAGAGTTATAATTATTATCACTGCAAAAGGAGTCACATACCTTTGCAACTCCCCTATTTAATTTTATTCAACATTTCCTGGTAATGTTACTTAACAACGGTTATCACCCAAAGTTTCCAGATAAAATTCTTAAATTTCTTTTGTTAAAATTCTAACCTCTGTGAATAAACTTTTGCTACTTTTCCTAATAGCCATCGTACCATGATGATTTCTTTTATAGTAGCGAATATTGATCTATTTCATTTCCTGGTAAATTCACACATTACACATGCACTGTTTATTACGCATATGGTTCGTTTGATTTATGAAGACCACTGGAGGGCTTCATTCCGATTTATTATTTTATCTAAACTCAAAATATCATTCCGCTTTTTGCACTGTGAACCGCATTATTGCAAAACGATGACTCTTTGATATCGAGTCAATAAAATTTGTTAAACCATTGAGGTGAAGAATTTATATATTTTTTTTATATATATAAAAATTATGTTGAGGTATACTTTCATTTAAGTTTATGTTTTAGTAATAATATATATTAATAATAGTAGTGTTAGTATTATTTTTACTAGGGTTATTATCAGGGGTAGGTATTGAATAACCTGGCCTTAGTTAGGCATGGACTGATCACCTATGCTTAAACAAAGCAGCACTAACCAATATCCAACCATGATAATGACTAGTTAATATATATAAATTAAGTCATTATACTTATTTAGCAAATTTTAATTATATATAAAAATATATTTTTATATATATAATTTGTACTATAAGGAGAAGACATATTTTCATAAAACAATACAAGAATAAAAGGGACGAATAAAATTATAATTTTCTATCACATGTTTTATGGTAACTATGTACCATAACGCTCTGGCAAGAAAATGACCATACAAGAATAATATGGTAGTCATCAACTACGTTGGGTTAGGGAAACATTGTACTATATAAAAATAGACCCCATTTTTACTTATTTACAACATTTGTAAATACATTCACAACGTTATATGGTTTTAAAATGAAAATAAGTAATCACATAGAATCGACCCATTAAGTATTATATATTTACAAAATACTTTACAAATACTTTTGTACAATAAATATTTTTACACCTATTTAAAAGTGGTGACCATTTACATATAGTAAAAATGCGTCACAAATAATATATATTACATAGTATTTATATTTGATATGTAAGATACGGTTCAGACAGGGACATAAATAATATATATTACATTTGTTTTACAAATATAATATAATGGTTGGTCATGCCAAAACAACTTGTTATTATTATATTTCGATCTCTAGGACATAGTATGAAAAAAAAAATATGGTCACTAATAGTATACTATCACATTGTTTCATAATTAAAACAACTTGTAACTTTAAACAATGATACACTAACTCTATTGTCTTTTGGTGTATCTTTACAATTCACTTATTTCAACACTTTGATTTTCTCATATCATAAATATTTTACAAATCATTTTTCATCCTTTTATTTCATTTTGAACCTGTCAATTCTAAGTCTTCCTCAGGTGCCAATTAAAGTAAGCTTTCTTTTGACAAAGAATTTTTATTAATTCTAAAAGTCATTCGCATTCATTTTAAATATTTATTGATCATATATCTTTTGGCTTCAACCTAAGTCATCTTGGAAATTATATCATTTCATCTCATTCGGTTGTCATCAATTTCTTAAACTAATTCAGTTGAATCATTAAATCCTACTTATTATACAACTCGTATTTACAAAATTTGATATTTTAGTTCTGTGTCATCTACCTTAATATTGTTTTTATTGACTAAAATATGACATAAGTCTAAAAGAAATATCGTAACCCAAATCTCGAGGACGAGATTTAAAACAAGGTGGGGAGAATGTAACATTCCTATTTTTATCATATAAGAATTATAGGTTTGGTTAAATTTATTAACCACTAGTAACTAGTTTATTTTTAATAAAAATATTCAACCCAAATAGTTTTAAACAACTATTGTATATATATTTGGTTATAATGGTATATTAATTAATTGGCTCGTATAGGGTTGAACTTTCTAAATAAAATAAAAGTATATAAAAACTTATATTATTAGACAGGTAGCTTACGGGTCAGTTGACTGTAAGAAATATGAAGTCCCTAGACGGGCCTAGTGACCATATACTAATTAAATTATAAAAATACATGATATTTGAACCTACTCTATTTTTAATGAAACTTAGACCCAAATGTAGACAAAAATATACTCGTTCTAAAAACATATTCATTATTTTATAAAACGTTATATTTTGTAAGTTATACACGCCAAATAAGTAAAGTAGTTAAACTAATAATAATAAAACTATTTAAATGAAATCCCATAATTTGAAAGGTGTCGTGTCCCCTTCCCCAAATTTTGTATCCTATATTTTTATATATATAATAAATAATAAAATGATAATTAAACAATTTGAAATCACTTCAAATTCACGTGTGTAGATATGTGGCAAAAGAAAATAATAAAATAATAAATAATAAATTGAATTAAATCTTAAATGGACGTGTGTCCATGTATTATTAAGGCTCATTCTATTCCCACCCCCCTATTTACTAATTACACCCCCCTATCAAAAACATCACATCCATCAATCATTTAGTTTTTGTTTTTAGCCTGTTTTGTCTTTTTGTTGTCTTTTTTATTCATTTATTTAATTATTAGTTATTTAGTATTTGTTTATTATTTAATTAGTTATTATTATTATTATTATATTTATTAATATTATATTTATTATTATTAGTAGTAGTAATGATATAGTATTTATTATTAGTTTTTATTGTTATAATTTATCAATTTATATTTATAGCTGTAACAAAAGCTATATAAAAATAAGTATTTTTTTACAAAATTATTATCATTTAATAATTTACATACCGAGGTTTAATCTATACACCCCCTAAATGTAGCAGGTTGTGCTATCCAAGACTTATACATATTTTGACGTGATTCAAATATATTCTCCCAGCCAGCTGCATCATTTTCTCTCATTAATTTCCATAGGTTGTTTGTGCTGGCAATTGAATACTCTCCTTGCAATTCTACCATTATAAAATGGTTACCATTCACGTGTGCAATTGTAATTATTTTTTTTTCTGGGAACTCGTGAGGGCCTCTCCAAAGCGAAAAACAAGTAGAACTTTTTTTTTTCTTGAGATAAAAAATGAACGATCACATTAAACTTGTTCGCAATCAAGAATCCTGCCTCTGGCATAATCATCCAGTGTTTTTCAGGTGCAAACCCCGATCCTGACCAAGCCAAGGACGTGAACACATCTTTGAATGAGCCTAAGAAAGCCTTAGTGTACTTATTTCTAAACTCGAGTAGCTCTTCCATCAGTGATCTCCGGATAAATAACCATTCATCTTCACCGTACCCGAGAGCAGAAGCTGTCGCCCGAAACCCACAATTTCCATCACCTAACACGTTATGTATGCGTGTAACATACGCATGGAAGATTTTTGGAATTAGATGAATATAGTTGTGTATCACCTGTGATGCTTGATCTTGGTTCAACCCCATGAAGTCATAGCCTGGCGCACTTGTAGAGTTGGCGAAAGAACTTTGTCCGACAATATCTTGGTTCAACCACATGAAATCATATCCCGGTGTGTTTAAAAGGTTGGTAAAAAAACCTTGTCCAAACAAACTCATTTAAACTAAAACAAGACCCTTAACCTAGCTAGATTATATAACTAAGTTGAAACTTGAAACATGGGAATTAAAAACTATACCTGATCTGTTGAAAATCCAGACATCTCTTTAACTGTAGAGAGCGAAGGCTACTACCGAAGCTCCTCTTTTAAAGGGTCATAAGGCTACTACCGAAGCTCCTCAAAAAAGAAGTAAGTGAATCCTACATCAAAAAAGAAGTAAGTGAAACGAATGCATATCAACTGCACGGTTATTTGAGGCACCAATAATTTGAGTTTGTTCCACTTTCATTTATTCTCTCAAATGCACCAATAATTTGAGGATAAGACATAATCATTGCATATCAACTTTACACGTTTTTTTTTTTTCAATTTTAATAATAATAATAATAATAATTAGTGGCATCTTGGTGGTGGGATAAAACTTTGGGACCAATAGGTCCTGGGTTCGATTCCCACAAGGGGGTTTTCCCATGTTTATTGGGTTTCCTCCTGAATTGGTGTGAGCTTAGTGGAGATGGATATGATCGGGTGGTTCCTCTGGTGGCACGATGATACTCCAGTGGTCCGTCAGTGATCCAAATTTGCCGTTCAAAAAAAAAAAAAACTAATAGTAAATAATAATAATAACAAAAAGACACTAAAATATAATAAAAAGACAACAAAAAGACTAAAAACAAAAAGGAAATGATTGATGGATGGATTGATGGATGTGATGTTTTTATAGGGGGGTATAATTAGTAAATAGGGGGTGTGTATAGTATCACCCATTATTAATTGAAGTTGTGAACGTGTAAGGTTACTATACTAAATGGACGTGTGTCCATGTATTGCTTAGAGGTGAAGTTTGTAAGTTACTATAAATAAGACCCCTCACTTCCTCCTTTCTTTCGCCACTCTTTACATATATATATTTTTCTTCTAGTAATTTCCCTATAATGATATTAAGGTCCTGCCCCATTTTAAGTGTTTTAACTCCCAATCACCGCTACCCTTTCCGATTGATCTGAGCCTCATAACATATGTCAGGGCTCTGCCCGACTAAGTTGTTGGGATTCGATCTCGGACATCGGGATAAGGTTGAATTAGGGGTACTATACTTACCACAAGTATATTATATATTTTTAAAATAGTCTAAAAGTTATACCCAAAATTTATACCAGGAGACTTTCTAGTTGAACCCTAAAGTTACAAAGTGAGTCCATTTTCTTTTCTCACTATTTTATTCCCTTTTTCTTTGTAATATAATTATATTAAAAAATCTCCCAAACCATAACAACTCTCACCAAAACTATTATATTTTTATTATTTATATTTTGTCTAAAAAGAAACCCTAAATTGAGACACCCAAGTAATCCTACACAATTCCTAAAATTTTCAGAACAATCAGAATTAGGATCAGGACCCCTAAAACTCAGGGGGGGGGGGTTTCCCTATTGACAATTATCCATATATTTTGCTGTCAAAATTGAATTTATCATTTCCGTCGACTCAGCTGAACTCCAAACACACGTGGCAACCATATGATAAAAAGTAACCCGTCGCGCCACGCGACAGGCGCATATGTTCCTGTCGCGACACGCAGGGGAACCATTTTTCAAGTATAAATAGAGGGGTGTGGGACTTGAATTCCTGCGTTCGTTCGACGTTCAAATTCATTTCGTACGTCCAGATATTCACAGTTTACTACCAAACACACACTAGCTCGAATTCTGCTACGATACAGGGTATTAACTTGATCGCTGCTACGATTCAATGTCCGATCGGTGGAAACTATCCGATGGATGTTTAAGCGCTATCCTTTGTCATTTGTCGTGATTCCGACAGGATGTTTGAGTACCACCCGAACTCGGGGAATACTCTGTCATTCGTTGTGAATCCGATGGATGTTTAAGTGATTGCACTTTGTCATTCGTTGTGAGGGTTTTAATCTCGTGAGTTATCGTAAATGCTGTATTAGTTACTTACCTAGTTCGTGTGCACTAGGTTACAAGACTAATCAATAGGCTAAGCTCTGCCTGTATAAATCTGCAATATATCAAGGCTTATCTGTAGATAGGGCTGTGCAACGATTCAGAACCGGACCGAACCGAACTGGAACCGGACCAGAACCGTTAATTGCTAAATTTAAGAACTGGAACCGAACCGTATTATAACGGTTCTGGTTCGGTTCCGAACCGGTTAAAAGGTTCTCGTGTAAACGGTTCTCGCGGGAACCGGTTGACAATTAAATCATAAAATTAACAATTCAATAAAAACGAATCACACCATTTAAAACATTAACTAAGAGTTGCAACATTCAAAGTTCAAACCAACCAAAATAAAAGTAGCAAAGCAACAATAAAAAATTTCAAGCCATAAAACAAACTCTAAATAAAACTATTACAACCATCGTGTTAATAATTAAAACAAACATCTTCAAACTTCATTCGATCTTTATCCTCTCAATCTTCTCATAAACATCTAAATCTAAATGAAACCAAGTGTTTGCAATTAAAAAAATTAAACGAATAATGCATCTACTGTATTTGGTTCACGTGAATAGATTGATCAGTAATGCATCTACTGTATTTACCAAGCAATACACTATTTATACACACATTTACAATTTGATCAACATTGATTTGATTATTTTTTTTCAATTTTTATTTTCACATACAGAAAACTATATGTATCAGAAAGCAAACATTTAGAAAGAAAATATATGCAATCATAAAAAAAAGGTCATGTAGAATAGCGTACATGTATTTGCAAGGTGTTAATGGAGATGAACTTGTATGATAGCAATTAGGGTTAGGGTTGAGAGATGGAGAAGAATTAGAAGATGAAAGATGAGATCGTGGAATGAATGCAAGAGAAGGGAATAAGAATTAGGATGGTCGTATGATGTTGAAAAGCCCATTAATAAAATAGGGTTTTAAGTATTTATAATCCCAACTGGTTCTAGCGGTTCTTTAACCGGAACCGTGGTTTTAACCGGAACCGAACCGGGAACCGTTTTTACCCAAATTTAAGAACCGGAACCGGACCCTATATACAAAAATACGGTTTGGATCTAGCGGTTCCGGTTTGGTTCTCCGGTTCTGGCGGTTCTGAACCGTATACTGCTCAGCCCTATCTGTAGACTAAACTTTGGTCGTATGAATCTGCATGATTATAAGTGAGTCATTCTCTTTTTATCAAATTTATTTACAAAAGCATGTTTATTTTTAATGTTATAATTACAGTGATTAAGTTTATGTAATCACCAAGTTACAGCCGGTATGTGGGGTTTTGTATACATTACTTGATAATCGTCACAATTGGGGCAGCCAATGGGGGATATGACCATAGTCACAGATCCGGTCGAGTGACAAATACCGTGGGTAGTTGGTTTGATATAGAAACATTGTAATCTCCCTTAATACTGTAAATTATAACAAACGTGTCGTTTTCATAAAATAAATGAACTCACCAGTATTTCCTGCTGACAAAACCTTTTTAAAACGCGTTTCAGGTAATTACAGTAGATTGGAGTAAGAGATGGATACGGCACTAAAGGGCGTCAAGAAGTGGCTTATTTTATTAATTAAATCAAATTAAGAAATATTGTTTTATGTAATAAAATTTAACTTTATTAAAGCTACCATTGTAAAGCATGGGTTTATCCCATCTATTTAATAAATAAAATCCGGTGTTTTCTAAAACTCTGATATTTTTCCTAACTCACGGTCCTGATGAAATTTCCGCTGCAATATTTTTCAAAATAATCACCGGTACCACTGGGCTGTTCACGGCTCCCGATTCCGTCCAGGGTGGGTCGGGGGTCGTGACAGTACACCAGGAACCCAGTCGATGGACTTCAACGTCCTCAAGAAGCTATCTGAAAAAATAGGATGATCTTCCAAAAATTCGATTTCGTTTACAAAGAAATGTAATATTCGAATTAAGGTAGACAACAATTAAGGACTTACGGAAATACCCTTAGGTGCCCTATTAAGGATTTATAGTGGTACTTTGGGTATTCGTCCAGAGTTGTAACTTGCGCCTTGTACTTCATTTCCTTGGAAGAAACGGGTACTTAGGATTTTCGTGGAAAACGCAAGAGATCATAAAATGAAAGAATTTTAGGGGCAGCCTATTTTACAAGGAATGCGGTTCCTTGATTGTCGGTATTGTAGGGGATATGTCATTTATATATGCAACCACATAAATACATTGCAATGTAATTAAAAGATTTATTTATAAACAACATCAACAACTGTTTCATAGACCTTGACAACAAAAGAAACTAATACATAAGGCTTGATTAATTTCTAAACAGCGTTGTCTTCTATTCGGCCAAATGCTCATCCTTGCGCTGGATTTGCATTAGCAAGCTTTGGGCAATTTCTTCGGAAATGGCCCATCTCGCCACAGTTGAAGCAAGAACCTGGTAGAAAACGAGCTTGAGCAGGATTGTTGCCAGCTTGATTTGGTGCAGCTACAGTTGGGCAAACTCTTGCTGTATGACCAATAGGTCAACAAATTTGGCATTTGCGGCACTTCACACTAGCATGATGATGAAGGCTACATTGGTTGCACAAGGGTGCAGTTCCGTTGTATGGCTTCCTAGCAGGGAGTTGAGCTGGTTGGTTGGGGACAGCTTGATCATTGTGAGCGACCACGGCGAAGTTCTGAGAAGCCTTTCGCTTCTTGGACTTCTTGGAGGATTCAGTCTGCTCATCCTTTGGTTTCGATTCCTCGGTTGATTTCTTGTCGCCTTTTCGGAAAAGTTTACCTTTCCTGATCTGCGATTCAGTCAAGGTAGCAGATAGCTCAATGGCCTGTCTAACTGTAGTGGAGTTGCTACCAGTCACAATGTCTTGTACTGAGTCAGGGAGGCCATCAATGTACTTTTCGATTGCCTTATCCAAAGGCGTGACCATGTTTGGGCATAACAGACTTAACTCCTCATAACGGTCCGTGTAGGCTTGATGCTCACCGCTATCTTGCTTAAGATCATCAAATTCCCTTTCCAATGCTCTAATCTCATGACGAGGACAGAATTCCCTCATCATTAGAGCTCGAAGCTCTTCCTAGGTTTGAGCCAGTGCTACCTCAGCACCCCTATCCCTCATCACACCATTCCACCATGCCAAAGCTCGTTTCTCAAAGACACTAGATGCGAACTCTACCTTTCGCTCGTTTGGACACTGAACATGCCTGAAAGTGCTCTCTAAACTCTCGAACCATTGCAGAAGTGCAGTCGCTCCTTGAGACCCAGAAAATTTTGATGGCTTGGTAGAGTTGAACGTCTTGAAGTTACAGGGAGCATTATTGTTGTTATTGAGGGCTTGGTTACATTAAGCAACGATGTTCGGGATTGCAGCAGCCATTTGCTGCGTAATGATAGCTGCCAGTTCTTCATTAGGTACCTGATTGTCGCGTCGAGGAGGCATTCTAAAAGGGGAAACAAGAGAGAAAACAAGTGAAGTGGCATTGGGTAAGGATGTTACAATTTCCGACCAAAGGGCATGGGTGATGGTCATTTGTTTGAACCACGAAGCAAACAAACGACACATAAAAGCTAAATCAAAGTAAATAGGTCCTTATAATGTATCGCGAAGACATGCTCGCCTATAAGTGGACACTCACCCCAAGAATTCCCAGGTAAGAGTGACTGGTCCGATACTACGGATTTGTATGAACACTCTAGCCTTAGACAAAAAACTCAGGATACAGGCATCCGCCCTTCCAGATTGCACGTGTTCACATTATAAGGCCCAAACTTTGACAAGATTTTGAAAACTTTGAAGGTTCAAAACCTTATAATAAATCATCCTAGAACAGATGATTAGTTTTCAAAGCGGATTCGAAATTTGTGTTCTTATTGTGGTTGTCACCTAAAGATAGGCGACGGTATTGTTTTATTGACTAAACGCAAGTAAACTCGCGTTAGGGTCCTAGGAAGATTATAGACTAGGTTAAAGCATTACTAATAACCAAATTCCCTATAACCATGAGCTCTGATACCAACTTTTCTGTCACACCCCGACCGTGTTAAAACAGCAAACCGCGACGGAAACGTCGGGGAGTGTCATAACAGAATCATTGTTTCACAACACATGGGTAAAAGTTCTGTTTTATTGAATTTAAATGTATTACATTATATTGAAACTAGAAACAAAACAAGAACAAATAGACTTTCATTGTTATTAAGTCACTAAGGCCTCATCCATCCCTATGTGAGCATGCACCAATATCATCATCAAACATCATCAACTATGGTACCTGAAACATATGTGAAAATACGTCAGCATAAAAATGTCGGCGAGTACATATGTTTTATGTGAGTGTCAGATTCATGGCTCGTTTACATGTTGCGATACTTTATTTAAAATACCTTGTTTTGAAAAGTGTATAGTATTGCAACACAAATAACCAACTCAAATCAAGATGATTATAACTTTATAAAATCTCGTAGCCATGATTCTTAACCCAAAATAATTTATTTAAGAAAACCAAATTATAAAACATCTCGTTAATAAAACTCGTATGGTTTACATCTTTTAGGAAAAAAAACCTCGTAATAAAACCTCGTTTTGATAACCTTTACCCAAGTGATCTAGATAACGCAACGATTTATAATGTGTTAAAAGCACCTATATATAGGAAGTACCAGCGGCGTATCCACCATGCTTTTAACACATTACACCCGCCCCGTTACCTAATCACTTCCCTAACCCAACGGTTCAAACAGTTCACATAAATCAAACAGTTACAACGGTTCACATAAATCAAACAGTTACAAACGGTTCACATAATCTAACAGTTACAACGGTTCACATAAATCAAACAGTTACAAACGGTTCAATCGATTCAAATAATCCACATTGTAATATAAACCATAGCATTTGTTTAAAAGACTCGAAATCATTTGACACATATGAATCACCCCAAAATGGTTTAAAACGGTAAAAGAGGGGAACTATGTACTCACTTGAGGATGCTTAGAAGTCTTGAATAACAACCAAGAAAAGCTAGAGGGATCACGGAATCAAACGGCACCTAATATGGGTAACTACATTAATAACCGGACCTAAATCGGGAGATCGGATAGGATGAGGTCTTGTAAACCAAATGAGTGTTGGAACTCATATAATATGGTCTAACAAAGCCTACATACTAAATCAAAACCTAACCTAAGTACTTACGACCCATTACGACTTGTTTAGGTAGCTTACGCTACTTTAACGCGTCGTTCGCTCAAAATGCGTTCGGAACGCCTAACTAGTCCTATGACAACTATTATATGCCTAAACATGTTTAAATATGTTGCATAATTAGTTAAGTGACAAAAGTTTAAGTTACATATGCTTAAATACCAATTATGCATGAAAAGGGCATTTTGGTCATTTTACCTAAGGCATATAAACAACCTATCATACAACTAATTAAACTAAGTGACCATAAGGTATAACCTCGGAAGGTTATTTCCTATACAATTATGGTCACAATAAATGCTTGGTCGGATCCTAATGATCGACCAAACGGGTCGGGTTCGAAAGTTTAAGCGGTTGTTTAGACCGCTTATCTTACGACCCTACATAAGCACTAAACTAAGAGTGACGAGCTAAACATGTTGGAACATGTTTAACGAAGTTTAGAAAACAAGTTTGACATCAAAACAAAAGGTTTTGATACCCAAGAATAGTTTGGTTGCAAAATACGCATAAACACGTATTTTGACCGAAACTATGACTCATCGCTACACCTAATCAACGTGGTAATCAGTAGGTATAGTCACAAGGGACTATGACCATCTTGATAACGCTCACGTTGCGAAGTTCAAACGAGCTTCGTGTTGACCATTGACCGGTTAAAGCCGAAAGTCAAACACTGTTTGACTTTCACGCTTGAAAAGCGATAAAAGAACGAAAGAAACTTACAAAAGGTCCAAGCTAGGAAGAACTTAATCTAAAAATTCTCAGGTATGAAGTTTTGAACCTCAACTTAGAGAAAATCAGATCAAGGGTGAGTTGCAAATGAAAACATGGGGTGTATTTATAGATTTCGTAGAACCGTTAGGATCGTTTCTTGAAATCCGAGCTTCAATCTTGGCCCTCCATGTGTGCCCATTGTTTTAGTAAACTAGGGACATCCAAAACCAGCCCATAGAATGGAAGAAACAATGTGCAAAACAAAGGGAGCAGCTGGGTTTTAAGAAAATGAAACCTGCTGTCCAGGAGAGGGCTTACGGACCATAAGCACCACCATACGGTCCGTAAGGACCTTGTTTGCTGGCAGTGACTTTCAGCAATTGGCAGAACAGGCCCCTGCATATCCAAACTTGATTTTTGATGCGTTTTGGCACTTCTAACACCCGTCAAACCCATTTTCAAGCTCGATAAGTATGTTTAAACATAAGGAACATGAAATATGCTCAAAAACATCTCAGATGTCGGTTCGTTTGGTCGTACGGTTGCGTTGTTCGGTTAACTACGACGAAACACGAACGGATGCGTAAAACGATCCAAATTACGCGACGAATGGAATTTTATCATGCCTATCACTAAAATAAAATATTTTAATGATTTCATAAATTTTTGGATGTCCGGATATATATTCAGAACGTAAGATATGCGCGAAAATGCAAACTTGTGCACTTTTTGACGCGTTTAGTCCCTATTGATCAAGAAAGTTTATTTTTGCGCACCAAACACCTAAAAGCCTATTTCGAAGCTATGTAAAGGATATTTAGGGCATATTTAACTTATGATCAAGTTCCGGAATGTTCGTTACAGTACGAATCGACATACTTTCGCAGTTTGTCGAAATTAGTCCCTGTAAGCGAATAAACTTGATTTCGCCACACCAAACCCTCTAAAACTTATTTCTAAGTTATGTAAAGGTTATTTAAGGTATGTTAAGCCTATGTCACTGTTCCGGAGTGTTTTTTGAATTAAAAGTTACAAACGTGGGAGGTAAAATGGTACAAAAATGTCATTTTGGACAAAAATGACAAATGTACCCAAACCTTAGTGGCGATTTTGGCAATTAACTCTAAATAAAATAAGTGGGTGATTGGTTTAGAAATTTGATGTATCAAGTTTGTAATTTAATTCTAGTTTATAAGTTGGATGAGTTTTTTTGTAATTTAATTATAGTTTATAAATTGGATGAGTTTTTAATTTTATAATGTTTATAAATTAAAAATAAATCTATATTACAATAAAACTATAAAAATAATGTTTGAGTAACGATGACAGAGGCTTTGGAGTTGTTTGGTAACGTCTGAATGGTTAAGTGCTGAACCAAAAAGAGGTCTGAACCATTAAGTGCTGAAACAGTAACGGGTCTGAACCATTAATAGCCTGTATAATGATTAACCGTTTAGAGGCAAATATCTGACCAATTCAGATTAGAGGTCTTAACCATTCAAACTCTGTATAATGCTTAACCATTCAGAGGCAAATGTCTGAACCATTCAGACATCTGCTCGTGAAACAAACAGTCTGAACCATTAAGTGCTGAACCAGTAAGAGGTCTGAACCATTAAAAGCTCCATTAATAGGTAAACAAACAGCTCCTTTATCCCACTACAGACAAGTTAACAATCGAGTCCCCTGTCCAGTTGGTGCTGACGTGACATGATAAAGCACCTAGCAGCTTTATCTCACACAATTTGGTCTAACATCATCTGTAATAATTAATGTCTCTTCAATCATTACTTTTCATTTTTTTCCTCCTTTAACGTTATACTAGAAATGTTCCTCCAGCCTTCCCCTTTCATGCCCCCTATAACGCTCACATGAGTGATGTTGGAGAGTTTTTTTTTTGAACGGCGACTTTCTACAACAGGCGATAGACATCGCACCCACCGTTTACATTGGCAGGCCCATCCACCCCATTCCGGCATCCAAGGCTATGTTGTCTTAACCGGGCTCACGCTTGGTGCATCAGAGTTTGGCTAGGCGTTCCCCGAGAAAATTTCCAGCCTACTGCCCACCCGATTGACCGGGAGTGTGTAGTTGCACCCTTTACAAGAGTCGAAGACTCTCTGGAGTAAATACACTATAATAAAAAAAACTCAGGTGTGCTCCGCGGGTTTCGAACCTGTGACCAGGCCTCTACCCACATCATTGCATGACCATTGGGCTGTGAACCCATGGTCGATGTTGGGGAGTTATTAATCTCTTTCACGCCCTATGATTACGCATTGCCTAAGTATAAGGTGATCCGTAGTGGGGCGGTATGCCCTTTGATAGCGCCGCCAAAACGCCGGGAACACCAAAACGATCGGCGCCATGTTTCAAAAATTTGGGGGAGGCGCCATTATTATAGCGGCGTTTTGGAGATGCTTTTCAAAAATTGGACCAATCACAAAAAAGCATGGGTTTTTATAATTAATTAATATAAAACGAAAATTAATAATTAGGTAATGATGGGTAAGGGCTTCATGACTACGGGCTCTAGTGATATAACGCCCCATAAAGCCCCTGTGTGACGTGGCACGACACGTGTCGCATAACGCCCCACAAGAGGCTTTATGACTACGGATGGCTAAATAGTAAAATATACAATATAAAATGTTAGTCTAAATATACATAAATAAAGAGTAGAACCAAAGAAACGTATAAATAGTAAAATACAATATAAAATGTTATATAGAGTAACACCAAAGAAACACAAGTGTAACCGAGTGAAGACTCAAAAGAAACACAATCCGTGAGTCATACATTCAACCAATAGGAGAACCAATTTCACTCACAGAAAGGGGATGATAGTGCAACTCTGATCGACTGATCGTTCTCACCAAACCCTCCTTTTACGGCAAAACAAAACAATCTCCTTCATTTTCATCCCTCCTTCCTCGTTCATCTCCGTCAAAGAAAAAAAAATGGAAAAGGAATCAGCTTCGATGGCGGAACTGTCCAACACTACCCATTTGACTGCTTTGGTGATGGTATGTATCATCATCATGCATTTTTTAATTATATATTTGATGATCAATTTTTAATTTTACATATATAATGTTAGGTGCAGTGGCAAACCCACACAAAAAAAAAAAAAATCATGAGGTTCAAGATTTTTTAGGGTTGGTTGTTGACTATTGCTTTATATAAAGTTACCAGTTTAGATTGGATCTGGTCGGGTCAGTGGGTTTTTAAAGATGATTCTTCAACCTTTTTTTTTGAAAATCATTCCATTATGTGATTCATGTTTCTTAGACTACACGGTAAGGAACAAGTATTCACTAGTTAAATAATCAAGCATAACCTAGGAATTAATCAACTACTAAAAAAATCCATCATAAACTATTAAGCTAACTTACCCACCATTTTGTTTTAATGAAATAAACTAAAATAATGAAAGACAATTAATTATACTTTTCAATTGAAGAAGTTGAACGGTGATCAGTGGATTACTTGAATGGGGCAATTGACCAGGCGAGGATGATGACTCCAGCTGTTTTTTGTTTTTGTTTTTTTTTTTTGTTTGCAATTGGCCGTTTAAACAAACAATTTAACTTTAAGTCAAATGGACTAAATGAATAAAGCAATTTAACTTTTGAGCCTAAACAATTTAACCATAACATTATTTGGTTTGTTGCTGGCTTATATATATAGGGGATCACTAAAATGAAAACCACCTCTAGTTGTAAGAACCATGGGAACCACTTTCTAGCCTTTAGATCAACAAGATGGATGGATGACATTAAAATTAACAAAAATTAATGTTAAATACATTTTGTCTTATTATGTCTTTAATATTTTAATCCAAAAAGGTAATTAAGTAAAATAATTTTTTTTTGTCTTTTTGTCTTTATTATTATTTAATTACTTTTTTGTTTTATTATATTACTTTTTATTTTTTAAAAAGATTTTTTTATTAAAAACATTTTTAAATTCAGATTTTTTTAACAAAGACAATTTTTTTGCGCACCGGTTTTTGCACGCCGTTTTTACGCATCGTTTTTTATTGGGTCGTTTTTTCACGCCGTTTTTTACGCTCGACTTTTTCAAGCGTCGTTTTTTACGTCCCGTTTTAAAGCGGCGTTTTTTACGTCCCATTTTTTTCGCGGTGTTTTTATGCGCCACATTCACGCCCCTTGTTTAGGCGCCGTTTTATCACACGGTTTTTTACGTTTTACAACTTACGTAGAAAAATGTTTACGTTTTATGTTTTACATTTTACGTTAAAAAGTTTACGTTTTACGTTAAACTTTTTACGGTTTACGTTAAACTTTTTACGTATTACGTTAAACTTTTTACGTATTACGTTAAACTTTTTACTTTTTACGTTTTACGTAAAACTTTTTACGTTTTACGTAAAACTTTTTACGTTTTACGTTTTACGAAAAACTTTTTACGTAAAACTTTTTACGTTTTACGTAAAACTTTTTACGTTTTACTTTAAACTTTTTACGTTTTACGTGAAAACTTTTTAGGTTTTACATAAAACTTTTTACGTTTTACGTTTTACGTTAAAAAGTTTACGGGTTAACTTTTTTTTTTACAAAAACTTCTTTACGCAAAAACGAACGCCCCCAGAAATCGCAAACTCAGGAGATGTCTCAGATATATCGTTATCATCATCGACTAGGGGGGGGGGGGGATTAAAAACCAACAACATCAAAACAAAGTCTATCTCGAAAAAAAAACGGGGTTTGGCTCAGATTAACGGATAATCAAAAGGCTGCAAAAGAGGGGTTGCAGGTTTAAAAAACCTACCCTCCGCCGTCCTTGCCGCGCCATCTCTCTCTCTCTCTCTATATATATATAGAGAGAGAGAGAGAGAGAGAGTTAAGTTCACCTACAAAAAGCATTATCGTACAAAACATATGAAGTAAAGGCATGAAAAAACATAAAAAAAAACGCGGTGGCATTTTTCGTAATTATTTGCTCGTAGGTTAATTATCAAAATTAATCTACAAATGATCTTATGGGGTAATTTTGATCTTGTAGTGTAATTTTGTAAAATGTGGTAATTTTGAAACTTGTAGAGTAATTTCTTGTAGACTCATTATGATACTCTACAAGATCAAAATTACCCTACAAGAACATTTTACAAAATTAACCTACAAGATCAAAATTACCCTACAATACATTTTACAAAATTACACTACAAGATCAAAATTACCTTACTATATCATTTGTAGGGTAATTTTGATAATTACTCTATGAGTATTTACTCTACAAGTGTTTTATTACGAAAATGTCACCACGTTTTTTTACCTTTTCACCATATTCGTACATTTTGTATGAGAAGGGTACTTGTATTTGATATTTTGTCTGTATCTATATTGTTTCATATTTTGTTATTTAGATTATAGTATATGTTAATATTTTATAATTTTAAATTTATTAATTATTGGGTGGGTGTCAAATTTTTAGAGGGTTCGTTTACTTTTTTTTTCAAAATCTCATGGGGTTGGCGTAAAAAATTCAAGGATCATTCGAGATTTTATCATATATGCAACCCTAAAAAAAATTAACAGGGTGCGGTCAACCCCGTACTTAACCGTTAGGTCAACGAATGGTTACGCATGCGAAAAAATTGGGAAAATTACGAAAATGGCCATTGACCAAAACCACTTTCGAATTTGGCCACCTCATGCGTCCTTGGAGCGGCGCATCATGCGCGGGATGCGTCTGGACGTGCCGGGATGCGTCTGGAAGTGCGGGGAGGCATCTGGAAGTCCACGGGATGCGTCTGGAAGTTGCACTCATCTCCGGCGAGTTGCAGTGATGGGTAAACGGTCTGGCGATTCATGCGTCCTCAAGCATGAAAGGAGATGGCACCTTCGACAGATTTGAAATCTCCGTCGCCGGATTTGACACCTTCATCTCAATACAGAGATCTTGGGTCGAGTGTGAAAAGGTTAACAAAAATTACTGACCTTCTCCATGTGATGCCTTCTGTCTTGTTTATAGACATAGGAAACCATTTCAGCTTTTCAGGTTCATATACAAGACAAGGATCCTGTTTCACATAAGGTATCTTTTATGGGGAAAGGATATTAAGAATAGGTGACGCCACGTGTCTATCTTTAATTGGCTTTCCAGAAGAGTCTGCGAAAGACGCATCCCATGCATTTGAATCTGTGATGTGTTGCTCCTATCATGACGCAGGAGCTATGCAGTTAATATCGGTGATATCGGTCCCTTAGTAAAATATCGGTGTCAAATATCGGTCACAATATCGGTACCGATATTATCGGCGATATTGACCGATATTTGACCGATATATCACCGATATTTGACCGATATAACCGATATATCACTGATATATCACTGAATTCTTGGTGTTAAATTGCTATATATATAAATTTTGCATTATATTAAAATTACTGATATCCCACCGATATCTCACCGAGATAGCCTATATTTCAAATATCGGTCCTTGACCGATATCCGATATTTTACCGCATTAACTGCATAGCGCAGGAGATGGCCAAAACTGAAAGTGTGTTTGCTCAATGGCTAGATTGATAATTTATCCCAAAAAAAATACTTATTACTCATAGTTGTCAAAAGCGAGCGCTTTTGGCGCCTAGGCGTTTTTCTTGGGCGACTCGCATAAAGTGCGCTTATGGTTCCTAGGTAATTGGAGCGCATACTTTCATCCCATGCGTATACATTGTTTAATGCTTTTTATTATTTTTTTATTGGTAGTTTCCACTTTTTCTGCAGTTCATCCCATGCGTATACTTTTTCTGTAGTTTCCACATTGTTTAATGCTTTTTATTATTTTTTTATTGGTAGTTTCCACTTTTTTTATTGGTTATTATTTTTTTATTTTTTTTTAATTGGTAAAAAGTGACAAAAGGTGGGTTTTTAATGAACTTCACATGTAACTTCTGCCAAAAAGTGACAAAAGGTGGGATTTTTAGAGCCAAACTTCATCAAATCGGGGTTTTTAATGAACTTCATTTTTATATTTACGTGCGCTTTTTTTTTTCTCGGGCCCACGCTTTTTTTGCGCCTATCGCCTAGGCCCTAATCGGTGCCTATGCGCCTAGAGTGCGCTTCGCGCCTTTGACAACTATGTTATTACTAATAGCATACAATTAGCCTTATATTGTGCATAGTTTGTTAGGCATTTATTTTGTAAATATTATCTCCAAAAATAGGAGATTTCTGTATTGCTATATATTGTTATCAAATGAATGTGAATAGACACTTCGAATTATTTTATTCTACATGGTATCATTACCTATCGATCTTCACCTCCTCTAACCCTAGTGCCGCCACCTCTGCAGCCCCTCTTCTCGGCCCTGTTAACCCTAAAGTTGCCGCCTAAAGTTGCCGCCGACTGTCTCTTTTGTTTTCCAATCTCAACAAGACCCTGCTTCTCATTCAACAAGGCCCTGCTCAATTCTTCTTTCCGATCTCTCTCTCCCCTCTCAATGGCTGCCCCGATACACCCTGCCATGACTATTTCCAACATCAAAAACTTTATCCCCATTACCCTGGAAGTCGAGACTGACCACTATTCCACTTGGTCAGAACTATTCCAAAACTGTTACAAAGCATATCAAGTTTTTGACCACCTTCAACCTCGTCCCATCGCTGCCACCTCCTCCACAACTGCTGACAAGGCTGCTGACCAGACTGCCGACAAGGCAGCCGAGGCTGCTGCAGAAGCCTTATGGTCTAGATTGGATGCCATCGTCAAACAATGGATTTACGGCACTATTTCAACGGACCTGCTCCACACCATTCTGTCCCCCGGGCAGACCGCTCATCAGGCATGGACCACCCTTGAAAATCTCTTCAAAGACAACAAGAACTCTTGGGCTGTTTATTTGCAACAGGAATTTGCCAACGTTCGGTTAGACAACTATCCCAACATGACAACCTACTGCAGGGAAGTCAAGCTTATGTCTGACCAACTCAACAGTGTCGGGTGCCCTGTTGACAACCAACGTCTCGTTCTTCAGCTGCTTACGGGTCTCAGCGAGCAGTATGATGGCACCTCCACCATTCTTCAAAACCATGACCCACTACCAGATTTTAACCAAGCTCGCTCTCGTCTCACTATGGAAGAGAAGAAAAAATCTCACCAAGCTGCAGTCAATGCCACTGTGTCCGCCACTGCCTTGGCGAATTCCACTCAGCCATCATCTGACTCGGCTCCTCCGACCCACAACAACCTTGCTCGATCTTCAGGCCGCCCCAACTCAGGCCCTACCAACAGCCGCAACCGCAGCCGAGGCAGGGGTCGTAACAACCCGGGACGTGGAAACCGAGGTCAGCCCTCCTCCCAATCGTTCTCACCGACATCTTGGACTCAGAACCCTTGGGCTGCTCAGCTTACTGCGGCTGCCTCCGGCTTTCCGTGGCACCCGTTCCCGGCTTAACCACCCTGCTTGTTCCCTTCCACCCCATGCCCCAATGCTGCACCCGGAGCATGCATTCTTGGACCTCCATCTCTGGCGTACTCAGCAGGCTATACACCCACTGACATTGCTCAGGCACTTTACACCCTTTCTCTGAACCATCCTGAAAATTCCATCATGGATACTGGTGCAACCGGCCACATGGGTAACTAACAAGGTATGACTTCCCCGTCTATTTTTAATACTTGCACTAATAAAAACATTATCGTCAGCAACGACATGACCATACCAGCTCATGGACAGGGCAACATCACTTTACCTCCTCCTTTTCCTCCTTTAAAACTTAATGATTACCTATTTGCCCTAAACCTAATTAAAAACCTCATTTATGTCCGCCGCCTTACAACCGACAATCTTATTTCTATAGAATTTGACCCTTTCGGTTTTGTTTTGAAGGATCTCAAGACTCGGGAACCTATCCTACGATGCAATAGCACGAGGGATCTATATCCGCTCACCTCACCTGTTTTCTACAACTCTCGTTCTCGTTCAACTTTTGCAGCCGTCACTCAAGAACGCTGGCATTAACGTCTTGGGTATCCTGGCATAAATTTATTACAGTCTTTAAAAACATCTTCTTGTATTGATTTTAATAAAATTACTGATTCCTATTGTCAATCTTGTGTGTTTGGTAAAACAGTTAAATTACCTTTTTGTGAGTCATTAAACCATACATTGTTACCCTTTGATATTATTCATAGTGACATATGGACCTCACCGGTCCTTAGTACCGGTGGACACACATATTACATACTATTTCTTGACGATCACACCAATTTCTTATGGACCTTTCCTCTTAGTCACAAATCCCAAGCCTTCTCCTGTTTCACCACCCTCTATACACTTATTAAAACTCAATTTGAACGTCAAGTCAAACAATTTCAATGCGATAACGGTCGTGAATATGCAAACAACAACTTTCATAATTTTTGCAAACAAAATGACATGACGTTTCGTTTCTCTTGCCCCCACACCTCCTCTCAAAACGTGAAAGCAGAACGTAAAATTCGCACCATCAATAACATGGTACGCACTCTCCTTTCCCAAGCCTCCCTACCGACCAATTTTTGGCACCACGGTCTTGAAACCGCTACTTACCTCTTAAACATTCTTCCTAATAAAGCCCTCAAATTTCTCTCACCTACCAATGTACTCTACAATTGCAACCCCGAGTATGCACACCTACGCTTTTTCGGGTATCTATGCTACCCACTTTATCCCTTCTACTACAATACATAAACTAGCCAACCGCTCTAAACCTTGGGTCTTTCTAGGCTACCCACCCGATCACCGCAGGTACAGGTGTCTTGACCTCACCAATGACAAAATTTTCGTCTCCTGTCATGTCCATTTCGAAGAATCCATCTTCCCCTACAACATTTGCATTCCCACTACCCCAACTTCTTATGATTTTCTAAACCCTTCTCTCCACCCGATCTTCTGGAACCATATCTCTCAGCCGAACCCCATCACTCACCCGCCTCCTACCTCCCCTACTTATAACAACACTGACCCACTCAACACTAGCCCATCTCCGTCCCCCACGGGTCCGTCCTCACCAGCCCAAAACACCCCTCCACCCTCCTCTACTCGGCCCATACTCACCTACTCACGCCGCCCACCCCCTACGGCCCAACAACCGGCCCCTAACCAGCCCACTACTGAACCGTCCACGACCCATTCTCCTGAGCCCAACCCTCATCCTGTCTCACAACAAACCCGTACCATCCACACTCGTTCTATGGACGGTATTACCAAACCTAGACAACTATTCAACGTTCACACTTCCACCCTTGTCCCACTCCCCAAGATACCTAACGCTGCCATGTCCTCGCCTGAATGGTACAATGCAATGTATGACGAGTTTAGTGCTCTTATTAAAAACAAGACCTGGGAACTAGTACCCCGGCGTCCCGACATGAATATCATTCGGAGCATGTGGTTGTTTAAACATAAGTTTAAGTCCGATGGCAGTCTAGAACAGTACAAGGCTCGTTTGGTGTGTGATGGTCGTAAATAGCAGATTGGTATTGATTGTGGTGAGACCTTCAGTCCAGTTGTTAAACCGGCTACTATACGCACCGTTCTTTCCTTGGCTCTTTCAAACTCATGGCCAATTCATCAGTTGGATGTGACAAATGCCTTTCTTCACGGCAACCTGGATGAAACCGTTTATATGTATCAGCCCATGGGTTTTCGTCATCGGGACTATCCGGACCATGTTTGCCTTTTGAAGAAGTCTCTCTATGGCTTAAAGCAGGCACCTCGGGCATGGTATCAACGTTTCACTGATTTTGTTCTTTTGTAGGGATTCTCTCAAAGCAAGTCGGATAACTCCTTATTTATTTATCACAAGAATAATCAGGTTGCATATTTACTCATTTACGTGGATGATATAATTCTCACCACCTCTTCCGATGCTTTACGTCAGCAACTTATGCGTCTTCTTGCTGGAGAGTTTGCCATGAAAGACCTTGGACCACTTTCATATTTTCTGGGCATTGCGGTTACTCGCACGGGAAGTAACATGTTTTTGTCTCAACATTCCTATGCGACGGATATCATTCACCGAGCTGGCATGGAGTCGTGTAAATCGGTAGCTACTCCAGTTGACACTTAGTCCAAGCTTGGTAGTAATTCAGGGCCCCTCTTTGAAGATCCTACTTTGTATCGCAGTTTGGCAGGGGCTCTACAATACCTCACCTTCACTCGTCCAGACATCACCTACTCTGTTCAGCAGGTATGCATGCATGTGCACTCTCCATCCGTTGAGCATTGGAATGCTCTAAAGCGCATCATACGGTATCTTCAGGGCACTTCCAACTTTGGCCTGCATCTCAGGCCGGCTTCTTCTGTTTCTCTTGTTGCTTATACTGACGCAGACTGGGCCGGGTGTCCAGACACTCGACGATCCACATCAGGATATTGCGTTTACTTGGGTGATAATTTGATTTCTTGGTCCTCTAAGCGTCAGTCCACTATCTCCAGATCCAGTGCTGAGGCTGAATATCGTGGCGTTGCCAATGTGGTCGCCGAAATATGTTGGCTTCGCAATCTTCTTCTCGAGCTTCACCGCCCTCTCTCGCAGCCACACTTGTCTACTGTGACAACATTGTGCCATCTATCTCTCTGGGAATCTGGTTCAGCACCAACGAACGAAACACATTGAGCTTGACATCTTATTCGTTCGTGAACAGGTCCAACGAGGGCAAGTTTGTGTTCTTCATGTCCCCACTCGTCATCGGATAGCCGATATCTTCACCAAAGGACTTCCCAGAGTTCTATTTGATGACTTTCGCTCTAGTCTCAGCATACGCCCTCCTCCCGCTTCGACTGCGAGGGTGTAATAGCATACAATTAGCCTTATATTAGTTTGTTAGGCATTTATTTTGTAAATATTATCTCCAAAAATAGGAGATTTCTGTATTGCTATATATTGTTATCAATTGAATGTGAATAGACACTTCGAATTATTCTATTCTACAATTACATTGGTTTCTTAATTTTTATAACAACAAATTTTTTAATACTTTGTTATAAAAAAAACTAACATACGATTCGTCATTCGTATATAAAATAATGTACTATTATTTTAATATATATTTATAACAGTTTATAGTTACCAATATATGGTTAGTATTATTGACTTGAAACAATGTTTTTTGTGTTTAACTAGTTTTGCCCCACCCGCGTTGCGGGGTACTAAGCCGACTATTTCTCTCATAACATGTACATACTACTCATAACATGATCTCAAAAAAAAAAAAAAAAAAAAAAAAAAAAAAACATCGAGTCAACCAATTAAAAATAAAACATTACCATACTTTTGCTAAAAAAACTAAAACGATGTAAAAGACTATAATTTTAAACTGGGAGCAAAATTGTAATTTTTCAAAATAAACGAGCGTGTGCAAGGCAGTTGCCTAACACAAATAAAAATTACACCCAGTCAACCCCTTAAAACAAAACACTACCATAGTTTAAAAAAAAAGATTAAAACGATGGCATGACTATAAGTTTACATTGGGGGCAAAATCGTAATATGATAGGGAAAAAAACAATAATAACGATGGCAAAACTGTAAATTTGAACTGAGGGTAAAATCTTAGTTTGACTGGGAGAGAGAAAAAAAAACAAAACCAATGGCAAACTATAAATTTAAACATGACAAAATTGTAATTTGGCTGAACCAATGGGGAAGTGCCAGGAAGGAGAATAGTGCGAGCAGCTAAAAACTGTAAATTTAAACGGGACAAAATCGTAATTTGGTTGAACCAATGGGGAAGTGTCAGGCAAAGGGGAATAGTGCCAGGCGGTGAAGACAAAATTATATTAAAAAGGGGGTTAGCAAGCTTCTAAAACCCCAAAATCTTACAACTGTGAAACAAGGAGGGTGGTAATTGCCAAACCATTTGGCAACATCTTAGGCCCCAACTAGCTTTGTCAACCAAGTGTTTAAGTGATTAGTTCGAGGTTTGGAGTGATCTTCAAACAGTCTGGACATCGCTCGCTTTTTTCAGTAAAAATTAAGAAGTGATCCCCAAATGGTTTGACGTTCTCTCGCTTTTCCATACAACTTTTGCATGAGTGGTTGCCAATCCAATTGGCGATCTTTGACTTTTCTAATCAGCTTTACAGTTGAGTTGACATCATACCTATAAGGGCGGGCAGGGCACCCATCACTCACCACCCACTCATCACTGACAACATCCAATCAAGTTCCGCCACATCATCGAGCTTTATTCCATCATTCCATCACCGGTGATGGATTTTAGTGGAAATGCCCATCACTCACAACACCCAACAATACCCATCACTCACAACACTCAACAACACCCATCACTTCATCATCTTCACGCGTTGTGGCTATAACGCGTTTTCAATTTGACGAGTGATGAAGTTGGGTGGCGGCGGTGTTCCACGGGGTTCCACGCGTGGTCACCATCCCACCACGTAGCGCCCCGTCCCCCCTAATTGCTATAAACCTACTTGGGGTCTTAGAGGTTGCCAAATGGTTTGGTGATGACCCTTTTTTTTGTGTTAACAAGACAAGGTTTTGCCATCTTGTAAAATCTACAGGGAGGGAGTATACCACATATAAAAAAAGTCCTAGTTTGATGCTCAATTTTTATTTCTGCGGCATTTATGATTTATCTTTTCCAATGTAAGTACTCTTAACTCTAGTTCTCCGTGTATTTTCCAGGACACACGGGATGAAGCTGTTACTGAACTGGAGAAGGTATAAAATATAAATATTGTAAAACTTGTTACATCTTTGAAAAGCATGTAATTTTGTGACTTCTTAATTTCAGGCTGAAGAAAATGCTCCAGTTATACACCTGGGTTTAGACCATCAACTTAAATATGGGATTATCTGGATCTTCGTCACAATGCAACTTGTGGCGTCTGCAGTTACAA
The DNA here is from genome assembly GCA_030545235.1 of Helianthus tuberosus. Lineage (NCBI taxonomy): Eukaryota > Viridiplantae > Streptophyta > Magnoliopsida > Asterales > Asteraceae > Helianthus > Helianthus tuberosus. The sequence goes on from CM060446.1 coordinate 39,646,416, forward strand.
ATGGTGTCGAGTATCTGCTGACCGATTATGATGTTCCTGCCCAAGCTGTTGGATTAACCTGTTTACTTGTACTTTTTAATCTCTTGTTGTTGCCCTCGTTTTTTGATGCAATGGAAGATCTTCTCCACTTTTGGTACAGGTGGAGATACCCTATCTTCATATTCTCAGCTTTGTAAGTATTCATACATCAAAAACACATTTTTTGTTATATTGTTTCGAAATCTGACAACGTACTTGGTTGTTTTCTACAGCTTTTGTTGGTTTTTCTGGTGGCTACACGTTTCTTGCAGTTGGCTCAACCTGTCTTACTCAAATGCTATGATGTGTGCGCTTTCGCGATCATTTTAGTTTAGTTTCCTCATGAGTGGGAGTATTAGTTGTGTTGGTTATGTTTCTTTTATTTTTCGGTCGTCTTACTATTAGATCGAGTTCCATCAGTGTTGACATTTGGTTTTAGTTTGTAGAAAGAATGACAAAATACTCGACCTTTATTTTGTATGAAAACATGTCATCTGTTTGCATTGGTGGTTTATTCAAAGCAAATTTTTAAGAACATTTTTTGTATGGGTGCAAAAAAACCTGTTGTTTCAATCACACAAACCGGCCCAAGATCGCCCCGGGCCAAACATGTGAGAGGTATGAATTGATGTAGCCACATTAATACATGTCACACCCCAACCGATTGTGGAAACATCGGGGTACGGCACTATGCGATTCAGATTGTTCAGAAGTTTCCACAACACTAAATGTGTCAATATAGATTAATCAAGATTAATATTAAATTGTCTAAAACATCAACCACGCATCGAAAGTATAAAGCACATAACATTAAACATTGTTCAATTTCTCAAATTAACTAGGCGAGTTTCTAAGTGTCATCCTAGCTTGTTTCTTGTATCCAGCATCCTATCAGCCTCCAACATGTATTAAAATAAATGTCAATACAATAATGTATTGGCGAGCATACCAGTTTGAGTATAAAGTATCATAATAGTTTAAAAAGACTCATATCCGTCATGTAAACATATAAAAGTTTCAGCCATGCTAGTTTACGCAGTCCCAGTGATAGCCCAAGAATCCCAATGCGTTTAAAAGCTCTTCCCCGAGAATAATGGGAAGATAAATGTCTCCTCCTAACAATACCCCCGAGAATAATGGGGAGGTGCATTACTCCTATAGCGCTACTATTGTTAAGGCGGAACTACACACAGGGAATAAACGTTCACATAGCATAAAGTATCAAGAATCCAAAAAGTATCAAGTTTCACGTTCACAGAGGATAGAGTATGTTTCCAAACAAGTTTCAAGTATCAAGTTTATAGAATACATGTTGCATCCCAAAGTATTTAAAACAAAAAGGGATCGAGTATACTCACAGTGGGTGCTAAGTATCGACACCTACTATTAGATTGAAGGAAGCACTGAGATTAGCCTGAATATAGTTTAACAGATAAGCGTTGAACAGAGTACGAATCGTGCAAAGTGTCGGACATGCTTCCTGATCGGATGGCCATCTGGACGGATGGTCATCCGGTCAGATGACCTGTTAGTTAGACGGACCACCATCCGATCGGATGGTCATCCGGACGAATGACCATTCGATCGAATGGTCATTCGATCAAAAGGTGTGTTTCCAAAATGTTCATACTTTTGAAGTTTTCGTTGTAGCATAGCTCAAGTCATTCGATCGGATGGTCATCCAGACGGATGACCGTTCGATCGGATGATCGTTCGAGCGAAAGTTTCATAGTTCAAAATTTGATTCAAATAGTTTAAGTGTTGAAGGCTATGGGAACCAGGTCGTTCGATCGGATGACCGTTCGATCGGATGACCGTTCGATCGGATGACCGTTCGATCGGACGACCCTCCGATCGGATGGTCATTCGACGGTGTAATCCATTAGACGGTGTGATCCATGCGTCCGTGACTCATCCCATGCGTCCGTGACTCATCTCATGCGTTGCCGACTCATCCCATGCGTCTGTGACTCATCCCATGCGTCCGTAACTCATCCCATGCGTCTGTGACTCATCCCATGCATCACATTTTCATACTTGCTGCTTCATCCATACGACGCATAAGAGGGGTGATGCCCTGTTCCAACGACGCATGAGCTGGCTATTTTGGTAAGTCAACTTTATTCTTGGCCATTTTCGTAAATTCTTCTTATTTTTATTACTTACAATAGAGTGTCATTCTTTTCTCTCTCATTAGTCATCGTTCCCATTGGCCGGTTAATTGATCCGCAGGTTGGTACAAGTACAATAGGATCCACAATCGTGGGCCCGTCATCGTTCCCATTGGACGTTAATGATCCGCAGGTTGGTATAAGTACAAGTAGGAACCACGCTCGTGGGCCCGTTGGAGTTGAAGGATTGCTAACAACAAGATGGTATGATCATGCTTTCTTCTTGCTTTGTTGTTACTTGTTGACTAAGTTAGAAACCCGTATGTTACAGGGGGTTTGATCAATGAGATATTAAAAAATATTAATAAGTGTAAAAAGTAAAGAAAACAGTTGAGAAAAAGAAATTTAAATAAATAAGAGAGAAGCGGGGAAATTATGATTTGATATTATCATTTAATAAGAGAGAGATGCGAAAAATAAGGGTGAGAAGGCACCATAAAGTGATACGTGTCCTCAAAGATTTTCATTTATCATATAGTTTAGAGTATAGATAGATATAGATATAGATTAGGTAACTATTTTTTGCTAGTTCTTATTTGTTGTTATGTAGGTCACTTAACTTTCATTTCCTTGTCATCCTAGTCCAGATGCTTTTGCTGTTAAAAAAAGGTTTCAGCTCAATGACACGAGGACTTGGATGACAACAAAGTGATTAGCGTTTAGTGTCCTGTGTTGCGTCAAATAATTCGTTTTTTTTTTGTTGTAGGATTACAAGAGGAAACAGACAAGTGGTGGATAACGATAGAGGGGTGGTGTACACTCACAAGGACCTCACTCAGCAAGCTTAAAGCGTGTGCTAGAGTCGAGTATGGTGAGCCCCCCGCCGAGCGAAACTTATTAAGTCAAAGTAATGGGGCTAGCTAAACGAGAATTAGGTGTTAGAGGTTCATGTATGTGATCAAATAATAGTACTTACATTATTGTTGGTATAAACATTGATTTTGATAGATAAGAGGGTGTGTGTGGTAAGGCTCGGTTTTACCTTAGGGCGTCAAAACCCAAAGTTCTGATAATTGAAAATGTAGAAGCCACAAACTAGTAATTTCGATTTTGATCACCGGCTAAGTATATAAAATGGATTGCTTAAACAATTTAATATTTTTAAAACTTTAATATTTTTTTAACAGCCAACAAAATCAATCCCGAGCACTCCCCCGGCACCCACTGGACCAAACGGAGTACCCCGAGTCCACCACCAATTCCGGGGAAAACCCGGTAACCCACCCGCTCGTAGGCACGACTGTGAAATTACCGGTAAAATTCGTTTGGCTCAGGGATCGAACCCAAGTTTCTCTGGGTCTCCTATCATTGCCCACCAATGTCTCACTCTGCACCAAGTGAGAGTTGAACTTACATCTCTCAAGAGAAATGCAAGCCTTCCACCACTTGATCAGGTGATCCAGAGATCATTGGCCTTTAATACTTATTTTAGTTTGGCGTCACCACATCAGAGACATACCGTACGCACAATACGTACAATACGTACAATACTAATCAACACCCCTATCGATATGATGTTAGGGGTGTGCATGGGTCGGTTTGGGTCGGTTTTGACCAAAAACCATAACCATAACCGCGATGTCGGTTATTGGATAACCATAACCGATCGGTTATGGTGGTTATGGTTATTTGGTTTTGATGGTTATAGCGGGTCGGTTATGGGTGGTTAACCGTGTATTTAGCTTAACTAAAAATAGCTTTTTTTTTAACATGGAATATATTGTCGAATATTTATAATATGAATACCATTATTATCGAATATTCAAATAAAGTGATATGATACATTCCATAAATTCAAATAAACATTCAAACAAAACCACAAAATGATATGAAAAAACATAAGTACTAAAAATCTTCAGTCAAAAACATCAAATATTAAAAATATGGTGAAAAGTCCTAAATCCTACAAAGATTTATTACATATCGGTTCGGTTCAGTTATGGTGGGTATGGAAAAAATGATAACCATAACCGACTCGCTACTTTCGGTTTTCAAAAAAATCATTAACCGACCCACTGGTTTTTTATTTAGTTCGGTTTTTTCGGTTCAGTTTTATCGATTAATTCGGTTATGGTTCAGTTAATTCGTTTGTTTACACACCCAAGGGTTATACCCATATTCTATAGGACCCCTTAACTACCCATTCACATGGGCCCTTCAAATGGAAACTACACAACTATAAACCTACTGGAATGACCAAACCTAAACATTCATCCTGATGAAACACAGGTTAACACCAGGGTTAATCTGTGGGGTTATTTCTTCTGTGGGTTCAACCTCTTTTCCTACTCGTGAAACGGCCTGGTTCCTGCAAAACAGCAACACCGTTAGTCTCGTTAAGAGGGGAATATGGGGGTTTCCCTCTTAACCAGGCTCCGGCGTGAGAATAAGTACTGTTCTGAGGGAGAGTAAACAATGTGTGTTAAGTGTGAGAGTATGGAGAGCAAGATGATCAACCTGGATGGTGAAGGGTCCTATTTATAGCCGGAGGGTGAAGAAGGGAGGGAGCAGCGGTGCCAGCTGTATACGCGCGCCAGCTGTCCGACCAAGGGGAATATCCCCTTGGTCTCCTCTGCTGTGGTCAGTGTAGTGGTACACGTGGCGCGCATGCATTTACCTATTCTGTAGACGACTTACTGGCGTTGTCGGACTGCTCCTGGATTCGTCGCAGGTCTACCTGGCGCTTGATGACTGGTGACACGTATTGTCCTTTATGTCGGATGGAGCACCTTTGGTGCTGCCTTCATATTTTCCAGAAGCTTCTAGAAGCTTCTGGATGGTATCGTTGATGTCAGCGCCACGTAGGATGGAAAAAGTGGTATGGTCCTTGCCATGTGGGCAAAGAATTGGGACCATACCTCTTCAAGTCCCCCCAGTCCAGTGTGCCTTCTAGTTGAGTTGATCGCCTAGGAGAGATTCTGGACTTATGAAGGTAGTGTTTTTCCTTAAGACGTTTGTTGTGAGAGGCTTAAGGCGTTTGCACATGATGGGCGTATGGTTTTTGATTCTTTGTGAAAGTGAGCCAAGTGGACGCATGGCGCATGGCGCATGGGTTTTGACTCCTTGCGAAAGTGAGCCAAATGGACGCATGGCGCATGGGTTTTGACTCCTTGCAAAAGTGAGCCAAATGGACGCATGGCGCATGGCGCATGGGTTTTGACTCCTTGCAAAAGTGAGCCAAATGGACGCATGGCGCATGGGTTTTGCTGTTGTCTTCAGGAGGAAGCTTTGGTCATCTTGGGAAGGAGTGACTGATGTGACTGTCTGATGTCAGGTGAACAGGTGCCTTTTCAGTCACGTCAGTTACTTTATGTCATAATGGCAGGCGGTTGTTGCACACGTTTCCGAAAAAGATGATGGCGTCTTCTCTCTCCTCTAACGTGTCTCGCCTTGATTGGATCCTCTCCTGCATGTCTGACGGTTTGCTGCCCATCGCATTAAATGCGATGGGTATAAATTCAAGGGCAGCTTCCCCTAAACTTCACTTTTCAAAATTTGAAACCCGGATTTCTCTCTTCCTCCTTTATTTTCTTTCTTCTTCTCTTGGGTTCATCTGTATTGTTTGTTCATTTTCTCACAATGTCTTCTGCAAATCCTTCTTTGAGGGAGAGAAGGAACAAAGGGAAAACTCCGCCTGGCCCGGAGCAGGCGATAATAGGATGGAAAGAGGAAGAATTCCACAACTTGGTGAGGGAGATGGGTTTCCTCCCTGAGTGGGGTACTCAGTACCCTATTTCTGGTTCCACCGCCATGGATGCTCCTCCCGGGTATATGACTTTGTATGCTGCTTTCTTCCGGGAAGGCAACTTCAGGCTTCCGATGACTCGATTCACTGCTGACGTGCTGAGGGGTTATGGTCTCCACATATCTCAGATCAATGCCATTGGGCTCCCTCGTATTACTCACTTCGAGTTCGTTTGTATGGCTAACCGTCTGGATCCGACGTTTGAGATGTTCAACGTCTTCTATACTGTTTCGTATACAAATGGTTTCTACTCCTTTAGTGCTCGTACCGGCGTTTCTCCAGTTTGCTCTGTGACGTTGAAGAGCCTCCATGACTGGAAACAAAAGTTTTTTTTATATTCGCCGGGGTGTTGTTCCTGTGGATATGCATTATAGGTCGGTGGGTGAGGGTATCCCCAAGGTTGATGTGATTGCAGATTTTGTTGATCAAGGTTGGTATAAGAAGTTGACTCGTAAAGCCACTCCGATAATCCAGCTTGAGGAGATGGCGTTGGTGGGTGCCGGTATGAGCATGAAGTGGGTTCCTAAACATCCGTTGGGGGTTCCAGTTTATGGTTATAATGGCAAGTGTACGTTTTGCTCCGTATCCTTATTTCTCTCTTTTGGATGTGTACGTTGTATTATTTCTGTATTGTTCTTTATCTCCTCGTTTTTTGCAGTAGGTTTCACTTTGTTGAACGTTTTGGATCTTAAGGCACCGGGTGCAATGGTTGAGGCGATACAAAAACCTGATAAACGACCCTGGTTGGACCAGATCCGTGGCCGTTTTCTGCCTCCGAGCGATGAGAGCTTCACCGCTTTCGTTAACACTGTCTTAGGTGAAGATAGTGAGGATGATGATGATGCATTTGATTCCATTCGAGAGGAAGTTATCGTTCTCTCGAGTGATGGGTCTGGCAGATCCTTTGAAGACCTAACCTCTCGTTCCGCGCGTGCAGGTCCGACGCAGGGGGTTGTGCATTAGCCGGTGAACGAGCCTGTTGGTGATGATTTGGAGGTTCCAGTCGAAACTGCTGACCCATTGGAGACGAGGAGAAAAACAAAAGCTGATAAGCCAGAAGGGAAAGGGAAAAGAGCTGAGGAAACTGCCACTGAGACTCCTCGTAAGCGACCTCAAACTCATCGTATCCTTGATTATGTTGTCGTTGCTGATACGTTATCCGGTTTAGGAGTTGGAGAGAAACGTCCTGAGTCGGATCCTGAGGACCGCGCGACTCTAACAGAGATTATGCAGAAAAAAGCCTTCGAGGATAAAAAACGGAAGCTTGACGAGCAGGCTGCTGCTATGCTTGCCTCGAAGAAGATTAAACTTCAAAAAGAGGATCCTCCCGCCCCTTCTGAATCGGAGATTGACATGGGTATTTTTGCTGAGAGACCTGGGGATTTGTTGCAAAAGATTTTTGAAGCTTCTGGTATTCGTTTTATCTTCTTTCAACTTGTCTTATATGTTTTTTTTTTGTCCTCCTTTTCTCTGAATGTGCTGCTCGTTTTGGAGCAGGTGCCAAAACAGCCAAGACTGGACACAAGATTGATATTTCGAAAATTACTCCTCCGGAATCTCCGCCGTCGAGGACATTTGGGTTGTCTCCTCCTCATGATACTCCTGACGGGAAGAAAAAAGATGCGAATGTTGAGCAGGTTGGAGAAGGTGGTGGTAATACAGGTGGTGATGCGGCTAGTGCTGTTGGTGGTGATCGTGGTAAGAATGTCGAAGTTGAAGTGGAGATAAGTGAAACTACTCCCCATCAAACGGTGTATGCAAAACGCCCACCGGGTGATGGTGGTGGTGCAACCTCCGGGGTAGTCCGGAGTCCTGAGGTTGAGTATGCTCGGGGTGGTTCTTGGGACACCCATAATCCAGCATGCGATGATCTGCCCCATGCGCCTCGCTGGCGCTTGACCCAGGGTTCTCGGATGAACGACCTTGATAATTGTCATGAGTTTTTCTCCCTGTCTCTCCCCCCAGCTGAAAGGATGTTCCAAAAGAGGCGCCGCCGGTTGGAGCTTTTGGATGAGCATGTTCATGCCGGGGTCAACTTCTGGTCCACTTCACAGGAAATTGTCCGTGAGTGGAAGCTGATGGGGGAAGACACTCTCGAGTTTGAAAATGAGAAAAAGCTATTTGCGGAAGAGAAAGAACAATTCAATGTTGAGAAGAAAGGGTTGATCTGGAGGGTAGCTGATGCGGAGGAGAAACTTGCCCAAGAAAAGCAAGCCAATGCTGATAAGCAGAGAAACTGGGAAGCTGCGTGCGAGCGTACTAATGTGGAGCTTAAATCTCAACGTGACGCTATTGTACGTTTGTCTGGCGAGAAGACGGAGCTTGCTGAGGAAGCTCAAAAGGCGCGTGTTGCATTTGAAGAGAAGGAAAAAGAGTATATTGCGCGTATTGCTAAACTGGAAGACCTTGCTAGGCAGTATGAGACTGCTGATCGTCTTCTTCAGGAGAAGACTGTTGAATGCAAGGCCTCTGAACTCCTTGCTGAGGAAGCGTCAGCTGATTGCAAGTGGTTGCTCTCGCGCGCGGTGCCTCTGGTAACTTCTTTTCTTTACTTTGTGACTTTCGTGAGCTGTTTCTCTTACTTGTGTGTTTCTTCGTAGATTGCTGATCGCATCGTCAACTCCCACGAGCTTACCAATTATATATTTGAGTTGGGGCAGGCTGGTTACAATAGTGGGCGTAAGGATGGTTATATCGAGGGCAGAGCTGCGGCTGTTAATAAGGAGAAAGAGCATCGCTTTGAGTTATGGAATGAGGATTGTGGTGCAGCCTATGCTGAAAAAAGACAAGAGTTTTCGTCTTTGGAGTTTGCTGTGGTTAAGGCTGCGAAGAAATTGGCTCGAAGATCTGATGGTGTTGTGTTGTTGAAAAAAGCGCTTGGCGATGAAGGTGGTGCGGCTGGAGGTGTTGGGCCCAGTCATCCCGAATGAGGGACTCCGGCCTGCGCGCCGCGTATGACCTTGGTTAGTCTTGTATTTTACAATTGCATGAATAATTTAATTCTCTTGTTATGCCTGTGGATATTTGACTACGCTTTGACATTTGTTATGCTAATCGTTGTTTGTTTTTATGCGAATTTTGTTATCGTCATAATATGTGCATGTATAATTACTTTGATTCAGGTATCACGAATGAATGATGGCGCTGACAGGTTGTGTTGTGTTTAGTACAACGTTTTATTCTGTCGTTTACGTGCGCAGGTTGGTTCGTGAATACGACGTGATCGAGTTACAGGTTATTGTGTGGACCCAGCTGTGCGCAGCCTTGGGGGTTCTTACAATGTTTGTTTGTCCTGTGTTCGATGCTTTCGTGTTTATGTGGGCACGAAGTATTTGTTTGGCGTTTGTTAGGCTTTAGTTGTGTATCTGACCCGGCTGTGCACTTGTTTGTGACAGGCCTTGGAGGTCTACAACGTTTCCTAATGGTCGAGCCATTGATGTTTTCGTGTATGCCCTAAGTAATATATGCAGTTGTGACAGGAAATTTGCATGATAGGAAAAAATAGCCAAACACTTCTTGTATTACTATAAATGTGTTGGCGATTCAGCCGTTGCAGTTACATATGCTTTTTACAGGTAACATTTTCTCAGCTGTTGAGCGTTCCAAGTTCGTGGAACCTCTTTGTTGTCGATGGTGCGTAGCTTGTAGGCTCCCTTTCCGAGTACTGTGTCGATAACGTACGGGCCTTCCCACTTGGGAGCCAATTTTCCGGGGTTTTCAGCATTCGAAGCCTCGTTGTCTCTGAGGACGTATTCTCCCGGATTGAAGGTGCAGACTCGGACTTTAGAGTTGTAATATTTTTCCAGCTTCGCTTTGTACTTGGCTTCATTGATTGCCGCCATTTCTCTCCTCTCTTCTAGGAGGTCAAGGTCGATCCTCCTCTCTTCTTCATTGTTGATCATGTTCATTGAGAGCATTCGAGGTGACGGCAGTCCTATCTCCGCTGGTATTACTGCCTCTGACCCATAAACCAAGCTAAACGGTGTTTCTCCGTTGCTTGTTTTGGGCATCGTCCTGTGTGCCCACAAGATGCTGGGCAGTTCGTCCACCCAACCTCTTCTTTTCTATCCTAACCTTGCCTTGATTCCATCGACGATACTCTTGTTGACGGCTTCAACTTTACCATTCCCCTGCGGGTGCGCGACCGAGGAGAAGGTATGCTCGATGTGTAGTTCTTTAAACCACTGTTGAAGATTGTCTTCGGCAAAGTTGGTTCCGTTGTCAGTGATGATCTTGAGGGGTAATCCAAAGCGACATATGATTTGTTCCCAAATGAATTTTTTTGACAACGGTGGCTGTGGTTGATGCGAGGGCCTTCGCCTCTACCCATTTGGTGAAATAGTCAACTGCGACTATTATGAATTTGACAGCTCCTGGGGCTTCGGGAAAAGGTCCGACCATGTCTATTCCCCATTGTTGAAAAGGCCACGCCGTGGTGACTGGTACCAACTCATTCTTGGGGCGCATTGTTTTGGGGGCATGTCTTTGGCACCCGCTGCATTTCCTCAACTCCTTAACCGCATCCAAATGCAGCCCGGGCCAATAGTACCCCGCATTCATGACTTTTGCTACCACCATTCTTGGTCCGGCATGTATACCACAGATTCCCTCGTGCACCTCTCTGATCAAATAGCTTGCGTCTTCGGGATCGACACATCTTAACAAAGGCCCGAGGTATGATTTTCTGTACAAAATCCCATCAGCCATCTGATAATGTTCGGATTTGTATTGGATTTTCCTCGCTTCTGCTTTGTTTTCCGGGAGTATTCCAGATTGGAGGTACGCGATTATCGGAGTCATCCAAGACGTTGTTCCTAGTTGGACGACGCTTACTTCCCTCAGTGGAACTGACGGGTTGCTTAAAACCTCTATGCGCACATCTTTTGCTAGGTGTTGGAAACTTGTAGAAGCGAGCTTACTCAGCGTGCCTGCTGGTTTATTCTCACTTCAATTAATGTGGTGCACCTTGTAGGAATAGAAGGTTTGTAACAGCGTCTTTGCTTGACTCAAGTAGAGTGCCATCGTGTCTCCCTTGGCTTCGTACTGCCCGTTGATTTGTCCGGCCACTAACATGGAATCCACATGCGCTTCGATGTGTCGCACTCCCATTTTGATTGCCAACCTTAAACCAGCGAGGAAAGCTTCGTATTCGGCTTCGTTGTTTGTGCTTTTAAAATCCAGGCGTATGGCATAGGTGAACTCATGTTTGTCAGGGCTTACCAGCCGGAGCCCAGCACCTGCGCCATCTTCATTAGACGCGCCGTCTGTGTATAACAACCATGGTTCTTCTACTTGCTGTTTTTCGGCTTTTTCCATCGCTTTACATTCTCGATCCTTGTCGTCCGGCACTTCTGTCATGAAGTCTGCAAGTACTTGGCCCTTGATCGCCGGTCTTGGCCTGAAAACCACATTATGACCCCCGAGCTCTATTGCCCACTTCGCTAGTCTCCCTGAGATCTCTGGCCTTGCGAGGATATTGCCAATATTGTAATTTGTTAGCACGTGGATGACGTGATTGGGAAAGTACCTGCGCAGCCGTCTGGATGCATGGATCAGTGCGAGTACTAGTTTCTCCATGATTGCGTACCGGGTTTCTGGGTCAGTCAGGGTTCGTGACACATAGTAGACTGGTGTTTGGACACCTTGTCGATCAACAAGTAACACTGTTCCTACGGCTCTGTCGGAGGCTGACAAGTATAGCACCAGAGGCTCTCCCTTGACTGGTGCAGTTAACGTTGGTAACTTGATAAGGCAATCTTTCATCTCGCGGAATGCGCTCTCGGCTTCCGGAGTCCATTGAAATTGGCTTTTCTTCATGCAATTTCTGAGAGTTTTTATGAACGGGAAAGATTTGGTTGCGTGATTGGCTAGGAAACGGTTAAGTGCGGCCAACCGCCCTGCCAATTTTCGCATCTCCTTGATCGTCGAAGGTGAAGGCATGCGTTCAATTGCTTGTATTTTATCAGGGTTCACCTTGAAGCCATCTTTCGTGACGATGAAACCCAGGAATTTCCCCTCTTCCATGCCGAAGGAGCATTTTGCTGAGTTCAGCTTGATACTTACTCCGCGCAGGGTGTCGAACGTCTTTTGGATGTTTGTCAGCATGGTGTTCTCTTCTTTGCTCATAATGACTAGATCGTCCATGTATACCTCGATGTATTTGCCGATGGCATCGTGGAAAGTTTCGTTCATGAGCCTCTGATAAGTCGCGCCCGCGTTCTTTAGGCCGAAGGGCATCTTGCTGTAACAGTATAGCCCTGTTGGTGTGCGGAACGCAGTCTTATCTTCATCCTGCACAGCCATCTATACCTGGTGGTACCCCTTGTAGCAATCAAGGAAACATTTCCAACGGAACGTGGCAAGTGAATTGATTTTTTCATCAATGTCTGGTAAGGCGTAACAGTCGCGTGGACATGCCTTATTTAGATCCTTGTAGTCTACACACATTCTCCAGCTACCGTTGTTCTTTTGGACCATCACTGGGCTTGCTACCCACGTTTGATATCTGACCTCTCTGATGATTCCAGCATTTAACAGCTCTATCACCTGTTCTTTCATGGCGTCGTGCTTTATGTCTCCCAAGTGGCGCTTGGCATGCACTACCAGCTTTGCGTCCTCCAAGACGTTTAATCGATGTTCAGCTATGTGCCGTGGAACACCCACCATGTCTGCCGGTGTCCAAGCGAACACATCCATGTTTTGGAACAACAGTTTCTTTAGCGCGACGCGCGTTAGATCGGACATTGCAGGCCCTAAGGTAACTGTTTGTTCTGGGTATGCGGTGTTTAATACCCATTTCTCTGCTTCCTCGGGTGGCGCTGGTTTACTTGCTTTTGCAGGTCTGAGCTCATCTGTTGCTAATACTTCTTTGCTTGCATATATGATGGCCACTCCTGTTTCTGTTGGGAATCCCACAGCTGAGTGTGGGCCAGAGCAGATCATGCTGAAGTCGCCTTGGGATTCTCTCCCCAGCAGAATATCGTGTCTTGAATGTGCTGGCAACACCATGAATGTGACTTCTTCTGTTCTTGAGTTTCTTCCGTCTGAGAGCATCACTAGGAATGATATTTGTCCTAGAGGAAAAACGGCTTCATTGCAGAAACCAGTGAGCGGGTAATCAACTGGTTCTAAGCGCGCCTTATCCTCCTGATCGAATTGATTAAAACACTGTTCATATATGATATCCGCAGTGCTCCCCGGATCGATGAAAATGTAGTCTGTTTGGTAATGCCCTATTACGCCTGGGATGACTATGGGTCGTCTTTCTCGTGGGCCTCCTCTTACGACCGGGAAAACGACTTGTTTCTCGCGCCATGAATCATCTTGTGTGCGCTTGTTGTAGTTTTTCCTTGGCCTTCGTGGACCCCCTTGAACCATGTGGGTTTCTAACTTCCGGAGTTTCTTGTTATCTGGTCCTTCGTCTCTTCTTTGTATTTGACGGTAATCTCGCTTTCCGCCCTTTATCAAATGGGTGAGTTTTCCGTCTCTTAAGGACCTTTCAATTTCTTGCTTTAAACTGAAACAATCATCAGTTAAGTGCCCCGTGTCTTTGTGAAACTCGCAGAAAAGATTCGGGTCTTGGCCCCTTTTGTTGCGCATTTGTAACGGTGGTTTGAACTGGTGGTTCTCGGTTGCCAAAACTTCTGAAGGAGTTTTCGTGAGAGGTGTCCACTGTTTCTCCCTGTTTTCTCGTTTCACTTCTTTCCGGTGAGCTATCTGGTTGATCGTGTAGCGCGCATCCTCTCTTACTGGGCTTCTTTCTCTGTGACCGGATGCCTTCCATGGTTGGCTTCTGCCTTTCTTGCTATGCCGGTCGTTATGGCTGTAGCTGCGCTGACGGTGATCGTCGCCGGTCAACTGTCTGTCGGACTGGGCGATAGTTTTGGCTGCCTCAATGAAGGTTTCCCAATCTCTGGGTCCTCCGTCTCTGCCTTTTACACGCTTGATTAAATCATCGCACTTGACTGCCCGCATGAAGTGTGCGCGCATCATCTTCTCGCCCACATCACCGATCTCCAAACATTCTTTGTTATATCTTCTAATGAAATCTTCCACGCTCTCGTGGTCTCTGCGCCATATGTTTAAACAATCGGCAGGGTCTCTGGTGTGTCATCGTTGCTGAGAGAAGTGTGCAAGGAACTTCTCTCGGAAATCGACCCATGACTTGATTTTTCCTGCTGGCAAACTGTCAAACCAGACGCGCGCTACGCCGACGAAGGTTTGAGCGAAGAGATGGCACCAAGTCGGTAAGTTCCATCCGCCTGTTGCTCCAGCACCGTTAAAAACTTGAAGGTAATCGTCTGGGTCTGTCAACCCGTTGTATTTGCCCACGTTGTGTGGCAATTTCGTTTTGTCAATGGCAGCCGTGGCGATTTCTCGAATGAATTTTGAATTCTCAGCCATGTCGTCTGGACGATAGCTCAAAGTGTAATCATGCTCTGCTTTTGGGTCATAACCTGCGCGCTTGCGAGGCTTGTATGCTTCATGCTCTGGTGGCAGCCTGCTGAACACTGTGTTCGTCTCGTCGTCATCTTCAAATTCGTCGTTTATGTTGCACGGACCTAAACGACTTTGTATTGGCTTCTTTGGTTGGTGAGAATAGTGCACATAATTGCTTTCTGTCTCGCCGTACGTATCGCGCGTGTCATGCGCGCTTGGCCTTCTGACATGTGGTGGAGGTACTGATTCAGGGCGTAAGTTGAATGCATTGGTCTGTTGAGGCATGGGCGTGCTCAAAGGCCTTTGCGGTGGAGTGACAAATGCTGACTGGTGAGCTTGTGCCTGAAGCAGAGCTTGCTGCGTACTGAGTTGTGTGTAAACAAGGTTTATAGACGCCACTTGTTCGGCATACCAGGAAGTCAGAGTTTTTCCTTCGGGTAGCCCTAGTAGTGCAGAGAAGTTCAGTTGTGCTTGGTCCGATGGAGCTGAGGGGCCAGCTCCATGGATCTGTGTTTGCACTGGTGGAGGTGTTTGTTGGACTACCTCCGACGGAGGCTGGAAAGTAGCTCTGTTTGTGGTCTGGGTGATGATTCTAGGTGGAGTTTGGAAAGTAGCACCAGTTGTGTTTTGAGTAACAACCCTAGATGTGCTTCCAAAGATACTAGGAAACTCGTTGTTCGTCGGCCTTTCTTGGATAATTTCGTTCCTTTGATCTCTTTGGACGTGTAAGTTGTCCGAAATGAGTTCAAAAGAAGAAACGTCTCCATCTGCCGGGTGGTTTTGTTCAGCCATTTTGACGAGTGTTTTTTGAAAAGAAAAAGAGATGAGAGTGGTTTTTGCTAGAAGCGGATGTCGCCAATGATGAAACACAGGTTAACACCAGGGTTAATCTGTGGGGTTATTTCTTCTGTGGGTTCAACCTCTTTTCCTACTCGTGAAACGGCCTGGTTCCTGCAAAATAGCAACACCGTTAGTCTCGTTAAGAGGGGAATATGGGGGTTTCCCTCTTAACCAGGCTCCGGCGTGAGAATAAGTACTGTTCTGAGGGAAAGTAAACAATGTGTGTTAAGTGTGAGAGTATGGAGGGCAAGATGATCAACCTGGATGGTGAAGGGTCCTATTTATAGCCGGAGGGTGAAGAAGGGAGGGAGCAGCGGTGCCAGCTGTATACGCGCGCCAGCTGTCCGACCAAGGGGAATATCCCCTTGGTCTCCTCTGCTGTGGTCAGTGTAGTGGTACACGTGGCGCGCCTGCATTTGCCTATTCTGTAGACGTCGTACTGGCGTTGTCGGACTGCTCCTGGATTCGTCGCAGGTCTACCTGGCGCTTGATGACTGGTGACACGTATTGTCCTTTATGTCGGATGGAGCACCTTTGGTGCTGCCTTCATATTTTCCAGAAGCTTCTGGATGGTATCGTTGTTGTCAGCACCACGTAGAATGGAAAAAGTGGTATGGTCCTTGCCATGTGGGCAAGGAATTGGGACCATACCTCTTCACATCCTGTGTGACCAAAAATTAAACGTTCATTTAAAAGTTATTAGAAGCCCATTGTTGATGTGTTCCGTGGTTGGCTTTCTATTTGGAAAGCTAGACACCTCTCTTAGGGGGCCCGGGTTACTTTGATTAAGTCGGTTCTAAGTGCTCCTCCGACTTATTATTTCTCTTTGCATAAGGCTCCGTGTCAAGTTATATCAGCTTTAGAAAAATTACGGAGGGATTTCTTTTTGGGTGGGACAGAGGAAAACACTAAAAATAGTTGGATTGCATGGGAAAGTGTCATCGCTCCTATTGATAGAGGGGGCTTGGGGTTCGGATCGATTCGAGACGCTAATCTAGCCATGCTAGCAAAATGGTGGTGGCGCTTCAAGGTTGACCCAAATGGCCTTTGGAGGAAAACCATTTGGTCTCTTCATCATAACTCTAAATGTTGGCAAGCCATCCCGGCAAAGATATCTAATGTCGGCCCTTGGAAGCTGGAAGCATATCTTTGGTATCTCGGGTGAGTTTTTAAAAGTTGGTACAGATATTAAAAAAGCTATAAAGGGGATCGTTGGTAGGGGATCGGGTATCTTTTTCTTGCTAGACGTTTGGATTGGCAACGAACCTTTAGCAAAAAAAATTCCAACTTTGTTCGAGTTAGAAGCGGAGAAAGCTTGTTCGGTCGTTGATAGATGGGTTTTGGGTAATAACGGAATGGATTGGGGTTGGGTGTGGAAACGACCATGCACGGCAGTCGCGGAAGTAACAGAGCTTGCTCGGCTTTATTCTCTATTGGCCAGTGATGGCCCTTCTCGTCTCACGGCTGCCTCAGATACATGGCGGTGGACTCTTGATGATGTTGGAACGTTTACTGTTAGTTTGGTTAAAAAACTAAAAAAGCCATTCGAAATTTTGTTTCCATTCAACCGCACTTCACTTTTCTGTGGAATAAATGGGTTCCCGTCAAAGTGAGTATAGTTGTGTTGCTAGCGGAATGAGAACGGCTTCCAACCAGGGATGCTTTAGCAAAAAGAAATATTCCGGTCAACACGACTTTGTGTAGCTTTTGTGGAGACGCGAACGAAACAAGCGAGCATATTTTTGTTTCCTACATTTTTGCTCAATCTGTTTAGCAGATTCTATTACAGTGGTGCAAGCTTCCTTTCATCTTTATTTTTGACTTCAAAGATCTTTTGGGTCTGCCCCAGTTCATGCATGGGTCAAGTAAGAAGAAAAAAGCTTTTTATGCGGTAATTTTAATCGGCATTTGGAGCATTTGGAATATGTGAAATGAAGTTATCTTTAAAGGCAAGAACGTGTCGTTAGCGAAAGTGGTGGAAGAAACGAAGGCGTTGGGGTACTTATGGGTCAAGTATAGATCTAAAGAAGTTAGATTGTCTATGGTGAATTGGAGGAACTTTAACATTTTTGTTTCCTAATGGTTCTTCATTGTGGTGTACTATATGTATTTTGATGGACTGTGTGGTTTCCTAGTTCCTGGCTAGGTGCCCTCTTGTCTTAGTTTCTTTAATAAAATCTTTTTATGTTTGGCCGTTCGAAAAAAGTTAAGTTGAGACGACTGACAGATACCAGACACACAGAAGGCACCTTTTATTAACTTGAACAATAACATTAATCAAACATTCAAACAAAATCATAATATACTTTATTAACACAAACCATAATTTTAACCTAGCTATGTTTTTAGTAAAATATGACTTGCTATTATATTATATATAATCTTAAAACACAATGTGGATGATACTTACATTTTTGGTCATCTGTATACTTTTTACATGTTGACCCTTCTGAATTTCTTATTGATTTACATTGGTCCCTATGCATTGTTTATCGCCCTTTTCTTCTTCTTTATAAAATGTTTTGGTATTTACATTTCTAGTCACTTTGTATGCCTTATACTGATTTCCTTTTTGGTTTGCGTTAGTCCCTCTGCATGTTTATATGTTTTTTTCCTTAGGGAATGTTTTGATATAAAGGACTACAAGAAAATGTTTTTTTATTATATCCATAGAATGGCCAAAGGTTTATATAATATGTTATAAATGATAAGATTAATTGAAATATTTTTTTATATAATCTTAAGTATAAAATAAATACCATACAAATGTTAGTTTTTTTTTTTTTTTTTTTTTGAAAATTGACTTTCATTCACACCAACCAACCCGAAGACCGGGCCAGCACCCAAAACAAAAACACCAAAAACAACGTTACATAATTACAAATTTACACCAATTGCTCCATCCTATAGACTGAAATTGAGACCTATGATTAAGCCAAAGAAAACCCATGGACCTTACGTTGCCAAAAATATCCTCCACTTTCGCCTGCAAGCCGTCGAACACTGCTTTATTTCTAGCCGACCAAATGCACCAACAAGTAATGATGATAATGCCGTGGATAACCTTCGAAGCGGATCGGCCCATTCTGCAAGCCTTATGAACTTCGAAAAGGTCCTTCATCGAGAACGCGAAT
Organism: Helianthus tuberosus; assembly: GCA_030545235.1. Classification (NCBI taxonomy): domain Eukaryota; kingdom Viridiplantae; phylum Streptophyta; class Magnoliopsida; order Asterales; family Asteraceae; genus Helianthus; species Helianthus tuberosus. The sequence goes on from CM060446.1 coordinate 39,664,763, forward strand.
ATCGGAGGGATGCGACACCATCTACTAACCTTCTACCAAACTAAATCCGCAATGCGACATGAGATAAATAGATGAAGAACGGACTCATCTTCGTCACCACACATAAGACATACCCCCTGTTGACTAACAATGCCCCTAGAAAGTAACGCATCAAAAGTCGGAATACGGTTTAACTCCAACCTCCAAGCCAAAATATTACACTTAATTGGAATCCATTTGCACCAATCAAACACGAAAATATTCGGATCACATCTACCACGAACCATCAAATGTTTAGCAGACTTCACTGAGAAAATACCCGAAGCATCCCCCAACCATCTCCATCTATCTCTACCGACTCCAAGAACGAAAGAGGATAACATACCCGTAATAGACGCCAATTCCTGAACCTCCTCGGACGCGTCCGGATCGTTCTTCCAAAGCCACCAAACGCCTCCAGATAACCGACCACTCACCGAACAGTTCTTGACAACTTCTAGTCGAAAAAGATGAGGAAATAATTCTTTGAGAGGGGCCTCTGCAAGCCATGGATCCAACCAGAAAAAAATGTCCAAGCCCGAACGAACCTCTCCTTTGAAAAAGTTGCGAAGAGGCTTTTTATCAATAACCGTTTTGCTAATTGTGTTGCATATACTAGACCATGTTCCTCTAATCACTTTATTAAACGGTAAAAAGGCCCATTCCGATCGGCCCTAGTGAATAGCGTTAATGACTTTAATAAATATTTTAGACAAGTATAATACGTTCTCATTCAACGATATAAATTTGAATTACTAAACCTTTTGTCGCAGCTAAGTCTTGATGCAAAGATATGAGTGACATAGTTTGGTGGAACTCCGCTAAACTAACCAACCATGTTCTATTCCATGTTATCGCAATGCTTTTATAAGTTACATTTAGTTTGATCGGATATGTCGAAATACGCATTTTCACATGTTACCGCATCAGATTACGTTCAGACAAATACATTCAATATTTGCAACGGGCCCACAACGCATCGCCGTGGGTTATGTTACTAGTATTCATTAATACCCAAATATGTGTGGTACCAAAAAAAAAACCTAAATAATTTTGACTTTTTGCCAAAATCGAGTATGTTTGGTGCAATATGATTTCCGTATGCAACTAAAATCCCCCCAAATTGCTCATTTATATGCACAAAATCCACATGTAAAGTCATCAGTACGAAATCACAACTGTAATCACCGTAAGAAGAGAATCAATTTCTCGTGAAAAAACCTAATTTCTGCGTTGGATCTGATTCTCATATCATCATCACCGATGTAGAAAACATTTGTTCTGGCATAAAAGAACATAGTGATTGAGGAGGGATGAAGCCATGGTTTGGGAGCCCAGGGGTGACTAGCAGCCTTATGTTGAGGATTTTACAGTGTTTATTTGCTTCTGCTTCTATTGCTACTATGGCTTTTTCTACTGGTTTTTCTACCGCCACTTCTTTCTGGTAAATTAATTGCAAACTTTAATTTAATATTGTTGATGATATTATTTTGTTTTGATTAGTAGATTGAATATGTTGCTATTTTAGTGTTTTTGATCTATTAACTATTGAAATATTTAAGTTAATAAGTGGAAAATCTATTAAATTGCCCACATGTAGGTTAATTTCTGGATTGTTTTTTATGTTTCACAAAGAGATAGTAATTCTTGCTTGCTTGGTTTAAAGAGGAAAACGCATTAGGCGCGCCTTATAATGTCTTGGTTGGAAATAAGGTTGTACCTAGAAGCACGTCTAGGCTTTTGTAACCAAAACGCCTCGGAGTGCCTAGCGCTAGGATTCTTGTTTATCTTAAACAAACTGGCTTGTTGAGTTGTTGCTATTTCGTATCCTTGACATGTAATGCAAGTAGACTCCAAGTAGCCTTGGGTAAACTATATTTGTATGCAAACGGGTATGCGCTAGGCCTTTTGCTAGAATATGCTTGCCAATTAAGAAGTATGAAGTTGTGCTCTATATTGTAGGTTTTTCAATGATTAAATCTATATATCGAACAAGTCAAGAAGAATCAACCGGTTTTGGAACAAACTAAGAGATATATAAGATGAACCTTAGATATAACTCACTGAAACCTGGAAGCAGCCTCTCTATCCCCTGGGATAGAGGTAAGGCGTGGCTACATCCTACCCTCCCCAGACCCTATCAATAGCTTCGCTATATGTGGGATTATACTGGGTATGATTGTTGTTGTTGTAGAGTGTTGTTATTCCTGAACTTTAGAAACAGAAAATATATTTTGAAGATTTATTGCCAATCAATTAGGCGAGTCTTGATGACAATTTGAAACTTTAGCAAGATTTGCGACTTAACCAAATCTTTCATTTTTATCCAAGTTGGAAAATCTTCCGGTGTTTCCTGTTTGTAACTCAAATCTTCTTGGTTAGAACTTATAAGTTTATCTAGATTATAGACTAAATCCATATTGACTATAATTTTTATGGTGTTACGAGGGGTTAGTTTCTTATACCTTTATGGCATTCCCCATTTCTAACAACTTATGGTATCAAGGAACAAATTACCATTTGATCTATTGATGTGTGGGAACATGGGAATTGCGTTCAAAATTTAAATTATCATTTTCTTTTAGAATTTTGCGTTCTTGTTTTCATTTCATTTTAAACGAATGTCACGTACACAAATCATGTATCTAATTAACTAAATATTGAGTCGATATTATTTAGCTTGTTCTAACTTTTTTTTTTGTATGTTTGATAATAGCTTTCTAATTTCAGCTATGGGACTACAAGTTTTATGGAGTTTTGGGCTTGCATGTCTTGATATTCATGCTCTAAGAGTAAAGAAAGATCTGCAGAGTCCAATCTTATTAAGCCTTGTTGTCGTCGGTGACTGGGTACGCACTTTTACTTTTCAAAATTTATAAATGAACTTGATCAGTACCAAAATACACTAACCGAGGGTGGACCAGTGTGGTGTATTTCTGGACAGTGACAGCTTAAAAAAGCTTGCTATCACAATTTCACACCACTGGGTTCAGTGGTTACTTTTCATAGAAACCCGGTTACGGTAACGGATAGGATTATTAAAATCAAATGAAACAGATAGGCAACAGTCAAAAACCACTCGAACTAGTCGTTTAGCAAATACTAAACTCAAATTGAGATACAGTTTCACCACTCAATCCTAATCTGGATTCCAAAGAACACCACATGAACTAGCAATGAAAGGATCAATTAACTCTTAATCCAGTCTTGGTTTAAGAAAGCGTGAAGCGCACAAAAGCGACAAGGTCTAAAATTAAAGCGCGAAGCGCAAATTGCAAAAGCAGTGGGCTTTTTGTACGTGAGGCGCAAGGTGCTTATATATATTTTTATATATATATATCCTATAGGCTTTTAGCATCCCTTACCCAAAATATAGTGATAAATAAGGTTTATATATGATTTGATGTATAAATCATATAATGTACAACCATTTTAGCTGCATGTGTAACACTTTAAAGCACAAAAACACCTTCTGTACATAAAGCAAGCACCTCAGTGGGATTTTTTCCAAAAAAAACTCGCTTTTTGTGCGCTTTTTGTACATAGCTCGCTTTATGTCACACAAGGCGCAACTCTTTGCGCCTAGGGTCGCTTTGCGCTTAAGCGCGCTTAAGGCGCGCTTTTTTAAACCAAGAATCCAGTGAGATAATTTAACCAAAATTTTATTCATAAACTCACTGCACTTGCACATATTTTGTCATGTGTTCAAACATCCACCTGTAATAATTATAATTATTATATTTTTCACGTTTATTTGACAACCCATCTTAAACTCGTACATTTGTACATATTAAAATTAAATATTTTTGATGAATAAAATTTTGTAATTTCTGTAATGTATTATCATTTTTAATATTTAATATAATTTAAGGATGTCTTACTATCAAATATAGAAATTGAATATCATGACATTTAAAATTAAATAAAACCTTATCTAATAAGGAATGGTTAATAAACATATAATAATAAGAATCCAATAAATAAAAAATCATAAAAGCATATGTTGCTAGAAATCAGTCAACCAACAAAACAATATATGTTGCCATAAAAGTCGGAGACCCTAATCAGAATTGCAGATTTATGTGCAAGTTGCTTCAAAATTTGTCTGATTTTAAAGATTACATAATCTTGTGGGGTTTTTTTCAGGTGACTGCTCTTCTAGCACTTGCAGCTGCATCCTCGTCGGCTGGAGTGATGGTTCTGTATGCAAGAGACGCGGATATATGCAAGTTAGACCCTAAACTTTCGTGTCACTTGTTCCAGATTTCTATAGCTTTCGCTTTCTTTGCATGGTTTTTGGTTGTTATCTCTTCTCACACAATTCTTTGGTTGTTGGCCTCACTTTCATGAGTTACATTGGCTGCAAATATAGTGGCTTTTTACAATGAACTCTCTTTTTTGGGTTTGATTTCTTTGCTTTTTTTTGTTTTTTTATTCGCCTTTATACGATGAAGGGTTAGTTACAGTTAAATCAAAATGTCTATAATTTGATCATTTGACTTTTAAAAGTCAAGAGTCAACTATCAATCTTGATAGGTAACAAACAGAATCAAAGAAGAAAGAGACAGGTTGTTAATCGATTAAGCTACCGGTCTCATTGCTTAACAGCTTATCAATAGGGTTTTACAACTAACTACTGTTAGTTGAAACATTATGACAATTGTACAACTTTGACCCCTCTACTTCATAAGTTTAAAAAATGAGCTACACTTTACATGACATCACAAAACTTGATGACTTGCATCCCATACATTATGTTTGGTCTTTTTCGCTTGATATTTGCCTTTGGAAAATCACTTTCAATACTCAAAACAAAAGTTTGATAAATGAACGTTCATAATATTTGTTTAAAGCAAATGGGAATTCATGACATTTTACTTCATAGCAACAAATAAAGTAAGTTGTCATTTTCGTCACTGTGGTTTGGTCACTTTTGCGAGTGTAGTGAAAAAGGAATTTTTTCCACATTTGGGCAGTGCTTTTAAAATCGTGCCACTTTCGGCCACTTGACTGGCCCCATTCATTTTTCCCGTTAGATAAAGGGCATTTTCGTCTTTTTCTATATTTTTAATTAAATGCTTATTAAATGAGCCTACCATCAACACCATCTTCTTCTTCAACAAACACTACCAGTGGCGGAACTAGCCCAAAAAGTTAGGGGTATCCTTTATATAACAGAAACGGAGTTGAGGGGTATTTTTACACTACGGAAATGGAGTTGAGGGGTATTTTTACACTACGGAGACGGGGTTGAGGGGTGGCCCGTGCTACCCCTAATAACACTACAAGTCCGCCACTGCACTAACTCCAGTCGTTTCATCACCAACTTCGGCCATTACTGTAGGTTCAAGCTCAATCGATGGAATTCAAAGTCAGCCCCCAACACCATAGCTAATTACCAACAAAACAATTCATTCAATTTAATAGGAGAAATTACAAACAGTAAACACAACACAAACCTAATCTAATCAATTCAAATAGCAGTTATAAGCCCCAATTACTCCAAGCTACATCACAATTTCAAATTAAACAATGTTGAACTACGTACGCGAAACGTAAAACAGAGAAAACAACTTACTCAATCTACTAAGCGCGCGTTGCAATGAGGCTGTAAAAACGGGGAAAAATAGATGTAAAAGCATTGAACCACAAACGCACGTTGCAAAAATGTAAAAACATTAAGTGGGAACGAAATCTTCTTGTTTATATTATCATGGGTTTCTTGTTAAAGGAGATATGATTCCATCAAACATAAAATCATGAAATGCACGTTCCTTATAGTATGCTTTGAGGATGTGTGAGTTATTAGGTAAAAAGTTAAAAGGAGAAGAAGCAATTTACAATTTTTAAGTGTGATGATATATCTCAACCATACTTCAAATTTGTGACATTTTTTTTTAACGGTCAATAAATCCTTCAAATAGGTTTCTAACGAAATTCAGCACATTGGGATACACTCGCCTCCGAACCGGGGAAAACCCTCACCTATGGCCGAAGCCCGTGAACCCTCGCCCGAAGGCACGGCAGTGCGGTGAGGCAAAACCCGCTCAGTTCAATGATTGAACTAGCGATCTCCACCAATTCGTCTAGTCCCCCATCATCACCAGGTGCCACAGAAAATAATAGGGAGGATAGGAATCGAACTTGGGTCCCTTAGAAAACTAAGTCTCTCCTTTACCACCCCACCACCTCATTGGCTTGGTACATATTATATGAAAACATTAGCCAAAACGTAAGTGTCGTGGTCCAACAAATTCTAACACGCAACCAGTGTGTTTGTTTTAGGAACACACAATAACGTACCATCTCAAATCAATTCTTATTTGTATTTGTATAATTCAATAGCACCGCACCTCACTAAACACACACTACAAGTAGAAGTGTAGAACAGCACTCGGTTCAAGAGGATGGTTACTCATACGAAATTAATCAATTAATTAATTTAATTATTAACTTAATTAAAGGCATAGTATACTATAATTTTTTAATCTAGAATCATTTGGTTGAAATTGTTTTTTTTTTTTTGGTTTTTTAACCGAATCCAAACCGAATTTAATTTGGTTTGCATATTCCTAATTTGGTTTGGTTTGGTTTGGTTTGGGGTACACAATTTTGAAAAACCGAATAACCAAACCGTATAAACCAAATAAACCGTAAACCGAACCGATGAACACCCCTAGGAGTGAGGCTATCAATTATCATACCAGATGGGCGATCATCTTCTTATGAAGTTATGGCGGGATATTAAGCACATCTTTATTAAGCAGTGGTTCCAACTCTATCAAATACATGATCGGAGATAGGTCCGGCAATCGAAGAGACAAGCAATCATAGCTGGCACAAAGCTCCAGAAAAGGGGTGGAGAACTTCTTTCATCGAAAGTGCCAGAGGGGCCAACGCCTACCATATGGGAGATCGACCTATGAGGCAAAGGTGCGGCAAAAAAAGGTCTAGCCTAGGTGGAGAATTTTTCAGCATAGAAAATGGAATATGTTTTGAGGGTATTTGAGTTAGTTAGAAAGACTTGATAAATTAAATGATCCTGATCTTTTAAAGAGGTTGCTATTATTAGTGAATTTAAATTTCACACAAAACAAATTGGAAATAAATAAATTAAATAAAAAAACCATATCAAGCTGGACAATACCATTTTCAGAAGCCAATAACGTGTGAATTAACAATACCAAATTTCCCCTATAAATGTTGCCCCTTAAACAACAAATCAAACACACCTACCTGTAATACCGATATGATTCACCTATCATATTAAGTCACAAACACCATTGTTTCCGGTCAATCTTAAGAATTTGTTCCAGTTTCTTTTAGCCATATGGCGCAAAGCCAATCCCAGTGGCAATCTCGGTCACCATGGACTCATCGTCTATTTGCCATCCCTAAACCCACAGAGCTCTCGAAACAAGTTGGCAGTTGTTTACGATCTTCCTTACCCCGTATTGAGGGTATAGGCGCTTGAGGACGGTAGTGAGGAAGATCTCAAATAATTGCCAAGCTTGTTTTGAGAACTCTGTGGGTTTGGGGATTGTAAAATAGACAATGAGTCCAATGGTGACCGAGATTGCCAGTGGGATTGGCTTTGCACCATGGGAATCTAATTGAGCGACGAAGGGATTGCATGGGATGGTTATGATGGTGGCGTATTCTGCTTAGGATTTGATATCTGTTGTGTTTAATCAGTGGCGGACCCAGAAATTACTTTCTGGGGATTGCATGGGGATGGTTATGATGGTGGCGTATTGCCAGTGGGATTGGCTTTGCACCCTGTGTTTAATTGATTTGATGTTGTTTTAAGGATATTGTTATAATGGCAAAAGATCAAATACAAATAATCTTAACATACTAAACATACACATTGAAGGAAAACCCAAAAAGACAAGATGACATTTTTGTAATTACCACCAACTATCAAAGTTACAACCAAAAATACCTAAAAAAACACAATTTTTTTTTTAACATTTTTTATTAAAAAATCGCTACATTTCGTTAGCAAAAAAAAAAAAAAAAATTTTTTTTTTTTTTTTTTTTTGTTTTGCTGCTGCTAAAAGTAGCGATTTTTTAATAAAAAATGTTAAAAAAATAAAATAAAATAATTTGTGTGTTTTTTTTTATTTTTTTATATTTTTTTAGGTTTTTTGGGGGTTTAGTTTTTAGCATTTTAGCTTGGGTGGGGGGGGGGGGGGGGGGGTTAGGGTTTTTTTAGGTTTTTGGGGGGTGGGGGGTGGGGGGGGGGGGGGGTTAGGTTTTTTTTAGGTTTTTGGGGGGGGTGGGGGGGGGGGGGTTAGGTTTTTTTAGGTTTTTGGGGGGTGGGGGGGGGGGGTTAGGTATTTCTTTTTATGTTTGTTTATAAACATCATTTTTTGATTTTATCAAAATCTTAGTTTTTTTTTGTGTTGAAATAAATTCTTTTTAAGATTTAAGGAGAGATATGAAATATCAATCTTGAAGTAATTTAACAGTTTGAAATAAAATTTTTATACCTTTCTTCTTCTTGTATCTTCTTCTTGATCGTTTCAAAAAACTTTAAGTTTCATACACCAGTGCGAAAGAACTGATCTTATGGAACCAGGTAATAAAGTGTTTACGATTAATTATTTAATCTCTTATGCTTTAACCAATAGTACTCATTCAATCGAGTATAAGGAAAATGAAAATATAACTCTTGAAGATATATTTTCTGAAATTGGAATTGTTGAAGGCAGCAAATTCGCTGAGCCATCACAATTACAAGAAAATTGGGCAATTGATATTGCACGCAATAAACAGATTCTAGGATTCGAACCTAGACACAGTTTTACTGGAACCTCTTTGCAAATAAGAGACTCTAGTAACACTGCGGAGGTACTTCAGAATTTTTTGAAAATTCAACTAAAGGGTTCATTAAGTCCTTTAGGGGTTTTGTGGTCTGGTTAAGACTTATTGGTTGAAGGTGTATACTCATTGTATACGTATACTTGGTTCTAGTAATTTTTACTAGTAATAAATTAATGTAAACACATGCATGTGCTCATTACTACAATGAATGATTGTAGTTGATTTTTGGTTACTAACAACGTCAACAATTGTTGACTTTTGTGTAGTAGTAGGTATTTTTAAACATACCATTAATTTGCCAAAGATTCTATACAAAATTATAGAATACAATTTGTCGTTGAGTTCATGACTCATTCTTTAAATATCAATATATTTATTGAAGTTACTAACATGATAAGTTATCATGACACATGCCATAAGGCTGAAGTACCTCCGCAAAGTGGTATCAGAGCCATGTGCTTTGATACCACTTTGATACCACTTTGCGGAGGTACTTCAGAATTTTTTGAAAATTCAACTAAAGGGTTCATTAAGTCCTTTAGGGGTTTTGTGGTCTGGTTAAGACTTATTGGTTGAAGGTGTATACTCATTGTATTTTAAAATGAGTTTTAAAAATTCGTATGAAGATTCGGAAGAATCAAAAGAACAAGAAGTAACTGAAGTTTTAAACTTTAGTGAAAACGAAAAAGGTTTTGTATCAGATTACATGATTAATTCTGATCAACTAACAAAAATTAGTAAGCTTAAAATTGAGCTTAACACTAAACAGGTTTTTAATCAACCAAAAACTTTAAAAAGTTTAGTTTTTTGGGGGGGTGGGGGGGGGGTTAGGTTTTTTTAGGTTTTTGGGGGGTGGGGGGGGGGGGTTAGGTTTTTTTTAGGTTTTTGGGGGGTGGGGGGGGGGGTAGGTTTTTTTAGGTTTTTGGGGGGTGGGGGGGGGGGGTTAGGTTTTTTTTAGGTTTTTGGGGGGTGGGGTGGGGGGTTAGGTTTTTTTAGGTTTTTGGGGGGTGGGGGGAGTGGTTAGGTTTTTTTAGGTATATTTGTAGAGTAACTTTGATAGTTATTGATAATTACAAAAATGCCACCTTGTCTTTTTGAGTTTTCCTTCAATTTGTATGTTTAGTATGTTAAGATTATTTGTACAAGAACTTTACCCTTGTTATAATATATGGTGGTTATACAATTATTACAAAAATGATATAATTGCTTAAATCCTTACAAAAAATTATATATATAAACTAAACACTGTACATCTATCAAATTAAGATACCGGTTTAGTTTTCAACTGCTGCAAAATCCGATATTACCAGTGTATACCGATGAACCGGTTTATACCCATGTTAAATTTTGAGTTTTAAGCTCCCCATTGAATTTTTTTAGAATTTTTTATTACATCATAATTTAATTTTTAAGTGTTATTTTTGGGTTAATATTTTTCGCGCAAATATGCTAAGAAATCCAATGATCCGGTGATTATCAAAGTATTAATCATACGGAATTTTGGGTGATTGCAGAATAGCCGGAAATAGAACTTCATGATAATAATGTAGATGGCATGTTTGGTGAGGAAGAGCATGAACAACCTCTCAAACACAATGTTACTTGTTATAGATGTTAGGGTAAATTACACATTTCGTCCTTTATGTTTGTAGCGCATTGCAATGGATAGCCTTTAACTTCAATAATTACAGGCACAATCCTTTATTTGGAAAACTTATTACACATTTCGTCATTTACCCCTAACCAGATTAATTTTTTAAGTTAAGTCAGATGACATAAGGGCAATATTGTCTTTTCTCTTTCTTTTTTCATTCCCTTTATTTAAAAAATCAGATTTAGCAAAATTATACAATTTATATAACATTAAAGATGAATGTCGGTGGCTGTCTTTTCATAACACAGCCACCACCTTTTTTCTATATATAATAATGTTTGGTGTTATAATACTCAAACTGATAATTGGGTCTGGTGGTTGGTTGACACAAATCTATACTATAGGTATTTTTATAGGTACGGTGTTCGATTCCTTCACCAATTATTCTTCTTTCCTTTTTACCTTTGCTATTCTTTTTTTTTAATTCTTTTTTCTATTACTACAACTTAACTTCCTAAAAAATATAACACATGTATGGAGCATGACTCGCCCCACAACAATAACACAATTTATGTATGGATCATGACTCACATATGTGTCGTTCCATATTTGATTTACTAGAATTAATAAATTACATTTTGCTTATTATTTAACTTGAATATATATTTAATATTTAGGTTTTCTATTTTCTAATTATTTATTTAACTAATATTTTTCAGATATTTTATCAATATTTTTTACACCAAAACTCTACCTAACTTTATAGATACATTACTTAATTTACTTTTGTGATGAGTTGAATACCATACCATTAGACCAATAAGCTATGGGATTTTTTAATTAAGTAAGTAAATAACTTTGTAATTGATGAATATATTATTGTCCTTATTACAAAAAAAAAAATCAAATTTTAAAAACTAACAGTCGAACGCATGTTGATTCGGTTGGTGTAGTGTAACACCTTGAAAATTCACGTCCTATAATGTATTGACACGTGTCATAAGTTTGAACGTGTGAAATAATACCCTAGAAGGACTAAAGTTGACAATCATGGAAAGTATGTGAATATACGAGTTCTAAATGTCAACCATGAATAAATATATTGTACATTAACCCTACATGATGTTTATAGCATCAAACGAATAAATCATGGATCATACGAAGCTAAAAGTGAGAGATTACAAACTACAGGGGTTAAATGTGTCAACATGTTTAAGTTATACATCTGAGTGACCTTTTGACAAACCCGAAGCTTTGTAACTGTAAATTATGCTCACTAGAATGCACGATATAAATTTCATAAAGTTTCGTTATCGTATGAGAAAGTTATGATCAAATTCGTGTGCGAGGGGTTAAAGCGTTAACGTTGAAAGTTATGACTTTTCGGGTTAACCGAAAGTGTCCAGGGACTTGGCAAAGTGGGTATAAGTCCTAAAGCCCTTGTAGATAAATAATAAGGGGTCATATTGCAAGTAATAATGCTAGTTGACCTTTCGAAGAGCCAAGGGACGAATATGTGGAAACTTGAAAAGGAAAAGCTGATCAGAAGGGTTAAGGCGGACCGCGTAAGGTTCTCTTAACCTTTACGCGGGCCGCGTCAGGCTTACAGTAACAGAAACATAAGACATCAGCCTGTATACACGAAAACTCGACCCAAAAAGGATGTTTCACTTCATGTGCGACCCCTAAGTGCCTCCTAGAACACTAGGGACATGTGTTGATCAGTTGTGGTCACTAGTAGAACCATGTGTCAACAATTTGTGGTGGGAAATTCACTATAAAAGGACCAAGGTTGCAACCTTTGTTGATCACACCTTCATCTGCATTTGTGGAGCACTTCTGGAGCTTAGGAGCAGATCCAAGACATCCCTACTCGTGCATAGGACCCTTGTAAGTACCCTTGACCTTCCTCGATTAAGTTTAGCTTAGTTATTTAGCTAAAAGTCAAACCGTCGTAATTACGGTTTGACTTCGAGATTAGTCATCAATGGCTCAGTCATATCTCGAATTAAAAGTAGTTATAAGTTGGAAATTATGTGGGTAATAAACCCTCAAAAGGGTTCCCCCTGATTCCCACTCTAACTAGGTCAAATGTCGGGTCAAACTTATTAAGAAAAAGTCAACAGAATGTGTAAATTACAATTTATGCATAATTAGCAATGTAGAGCACATACAACCTGTTTGATCACTTATATAACTTGGTAATTAGTGTAAGGACATGTCTAAACATGTTCAACCCGACAATTTCCTGTTTAGACCCGGTTCGGAACCGAAAGTCGCATAGTTTGACTTATACTTTGACTTTCAGTTCTGACCCGTTATGGTATGTTTTAGAAATACCTAAGAGCTTCATTTGGACCAGGTTACATGCTAGTATAACCCTCTGTGATTATACACTATGGTTCATTAGTTAACCGATTAATATGCATGATTCCGTTAATTGCTCATATGTTGACCATTATGCCCTTTTCACCTTAAAACGTGAGTTTTGAAAATGTAAAAGAGTAGAAACCTTAATTACTGATATATAGACTTGTATGAAAAGTTTGACATCAGTTTGAGGTGTAGAATAAGAGTTATGCTCGTTAACGTAAAATTAAAGCTTTATGTTAATAAAACAGCGTAATTAGCGTATACCCTAGTTAAGCCTATTTTTTGATATCAAATATTTTACCCACTAATGTAATATATTATTTTGAGATTTTTAAAGATTTTTAATAAATTTTAGGCTGAGCATAACTTATAGTCGTAGGCTTAATCCGGTAATTGTCGGCTTTGCCCTTTCGGGCCATAAAATGAGTTTTACATATCCAAACGACTCCAAACTTTTTTCTACTGATCTTAAATGATAAATAAATTATTTTAAACCTCCTGGAAATATAAAAATATCAGATTTCTATATGGAACCCGGAAACGGCTTCTAATCGCCTTATTAAGCGTATTTAGCGCATAGTATGTACTAAGACTATTTTTAAACATACAAGGGTGATACCTACTGATGTTTTAGTTAAATTATAATATTTTAACAGTTAGCAAAGGTTGTTGAACTCAGACTTCAGTTTTGAGCTTTTCGGCTTATGTGAAATTACCAAAATGCCCCTACGGTGCATAGTTTGGTTATAACTAATAAATTTCACATATATACTTTAACCTACTGATATAACTTAGCAAATGGAGTATATTTGATGATTACATCAGACCTGTAACTCAGGTTAACACTTAAACTCTTTTATAACCTTTTAAATGACCAAACTACCCCTACGGGGCATAGTTTGTGTTTAAACTCGTTTCGGGCATAATGAAAGACATATTACTGATGTCAAAGCATATTTGAGGCATAAATTAACTTAGGAAACCTGTATATAGCTCTCATGAATACCCGTCACGCTTATTACGCGTACGGTTCGGTTTATGTAACAAGTTTACATAAATTAGCCGAAACGGGTCAAACCTTATTGGTTTTATCTCAAAATCCAGAATGTGTATGAAATACCCATATAAGACAAGTCTCTGAACATGTCGGGTTTAAATCACATTCTATTCCGGTCTTCGCTTAATCGTGCGTACGAACCGTATCTTTCCGTAAGACTAACCGGTCTAAGCTTAGTCTTAATTAAAGACCCGTTAGCATTCTAATTAGTTATTTATACCATCATTCCAGACTAGAGCCTTCCGGTAAATGGTACCTACGCTTACTTAAGTGAATACGGCTGAGTTATTAATTCTTGCTATTTAAGACAGGAGCTAGCTCAGGTAAATACTCTTAACTTATTTTCCCTATACGGGCTTGGAATACGGTATTATAATACCGCTTGGTCGGGTATTGAATATTTAATCTTATTATGGTTAAATTATTGAGGTAACCCGGTTTAATCTGTATTGTTTGAAATAAAGACCTTTAGGGGTTAATGACCATGTCCCGGATATCCTTGACATCATTGCATTATAAAATGGCCACGTCTTAGGTACGGGGTGTAGGCATACACCTAACAGTTACTTAAGTAATAACGGTATCTCACTCTCTTGTGGGCCTATACTTGTGGCGTGTCTGTTAATCTGAATCGGTTTCTACATCGGGCCCTGAACGTATAACGAACATGTAAATCTGTATACAAGGTTATAAATATAATTGTTCCAAGTTAAAAAGGTTAATTTTGCCTCTGTGCATTTTAATCAAATTATAAAAGATATTTTGTGCCACGTGCATTCAAATCAATTTTTTTAAACTCTTTTCAAATGAGTCGGTTGAGTGTATTTACCAGTGAAAACTGACGTATTTTCCAAAAAGGTTAAGTGACAGGTACTGAACGTAATTGGCTGGAAGCTCAGGGCGCTAATAAGGAATCTTGCAAGTTCTAGGCGTTTAAAGTCTGTTGAACAAATGAAATGTTTATATTTTAAGATCCGCCTGTGGATCCTTTACTTTCCGTTGTAATACTGGATATTACCTTATATTCGGAATGTAATAATATTTATCTTTTGCTTCCGCTGTGCATTTATATATTGTGTTGTTTGACTATTATGTTGCCAACTACGTCACGATACTCCCCTACCGGGCCCACCGGTAACACGTGGAAATTCGGGGTGTGACAGGTTGGTATCAGAGCCCACATTGAGTGAATTAAACACTATCCTTTTGTGTTTAATCTCAATGACACAGTAGCACATTCCTTGACCTTCTGAGTCTAGACTTAACATAGGAATGCTCTCGTCTCTATTCGGAGATCTATTGCTTTCAATTTTATATACTTTTAATATATCGCCAAGCAAAGGAGCCGTAATGGAAATCCTCCCCATCCGAAGCCGAGGAACGCGGAGCCTTGTACTGCGATTAGGATAAACGTGCAACCAAGGAGAAAACACTCGGAAATAATATGAGGAAGAAACTCCTTTTGCTAAAGATCGTTTCCTTAGTAGTCCTTATAAGGACATACTTATCATTTAGTCCCTTCATGGACAACACTATTCCTTTCAAGTCCCGCTTAGGGCAACTTTATACTTTTATTTTTATATAGTGGAATGATTAAGTTTAAACTTTCATTCTAAACATGAAATATGAAATAAATGAAAAATAACATTCTTTTTATAAGATCTACCATTAAAATACAATGGCTAAATCTAAAAAGGACAAGACCTAGCCTCGGGTCATATTAAGACCGGCTAAGATGGCAGTTCCTCAATTTAGATTCAGATCCTTATTAACATTCCTTTTTGCAAGATCTACCATTATAATAAAATGGCAAAATCTAAAAGGACAAGACCTAGCCTCGGGTCATATTAAGACCGGCCAAGATGGCAGTTCCTCAATTTAGATTCAGATCCTTATTAACATTTCAATTTAGAAATTGTTCTGCTTTATTTATTAAACAGAATCTTAAAGGTAAAACCTAGCCTAAATGTCAATGCTGACATGGCCAAGATGGTAAAACCTAGCCTAAATGTCAATGCAGACATGGCCAAGATGGTAAAACCTAGCCTAAATGTCATTGCAGACATGGCCAAGACGGTAAAACCTATCCAAAAGATTTCTAACCCAACTGAATGATCTCTGAATCATGGGTTTAAATCATCAATTAAGATGATCATATTTTGACCATACGTGGTAATATAACGCCTACGGGCCTTGCTCATTTCTACATGAGCCAAAAGACAGTGGTAGCTATGACTCCCTGTCTGAAAAAGGTAATGAACTATGATTCAAACCTTCATGCCTCGATTCTCTGAAATCCTGGCTAATAATTTAAAAATTGTCCTTGTGACTAGGCCTTATGTGCTAATATATATTGTTATTGTTTATAATTAGGATAAATTATAACAGAAATCCTAAATAAATGTGAGCGATAAATTAACCGAATATGGTCTCTGTTTACCATGGTTAATGAATTACCCTAAGGGGCAATTCCGTAATAAACATCCCTTAGAAGGGAAGTGCCTACGGGCTATAGTTAATGTCCTCTGAGACTAAAGACAGTGGTAGCCTACAACTCCCTGTCAAGAAAAGGTAATGAACTTTGATTCAAACCTTAATGCCTCGATTCTCCGAAACCATGGCTTATAAATTAAACTTGTCTACGCGACTAGGCCATTTGTGCTATTATTAACTTGTAAATTAGGATTTATGATAAAAATCCTAAATAACATAAATATCCTTCCTTCCCTGCCAGTATGCATTTTAAAAGAATCTTAAAGGTGGAACCTAGCCTACGTGGCCAAGATAGTGAAACCTACTCAAGGGATTCAAATCCTTGTTAACACCTAAGAACGTGTTAGCACTCCTGACAAATGTGATTCGATAAAATCACAACAGTCATCCCTATATTGGAAAATTTTAAATTCCTAATTTGCCTTATGATCTAGAAATCATGGCTTATATCATCTTATAAGATGATCATATTACAAACATCCATTAGTGATGTTTCGCCTACGGGCCATATTATATTGTCCATTTGTGACACAAACATTATGACCTCTATGATCCCCTGTTTAAGGTAGTGAGCTGCGCTCAAGCCTAATAGTCTATATGATCATTGCGATCCTGACTAGTATCATCAGTATGATGATCATAAATTCATAATATTGACATCCCTAGTGATGAATTACCTACGGGCTATACTTTACTCTATTGTCGATAAGATAAAATAGTGGTGATCTTTATGATCCCCTATTCAAAACGGTGGGATTATACCCAAACCTAATAGTCAATATGATCGATGTGATCGTGACTAATATCATTAGATACAATAATTATATATAGACATCCATTAGTGATGTTAATTGGTTTACCTTTCTGTCAAGTGAATCGCCTTTCAAGACGATGACAGTTGTAGTCTATGACTCCCTGTCCAAAGGTCAAGAACTATGTTCAAGCCTTAAAACTCCTGATCTAATAAGATTGCAGCCTATGAATTGATGTCCTTGTGACAAATCCACAAGTTATATTTCAAGTCACCCATAACAAGCCTCCGTGCTATAATTCATCGTTCGTGACAAGTTAACATACTAAATGTTAACATCCCTGGTGACAGACCTTAGTGCCATATCCTATAACGTCCTAGAGACAAGGCCATTTGTGCCGTATCTAAATGTCATTACGACAAGGCCTTTGCGCCATATGATTACTTATGTCCTTCATGACTGGGCTTTATGCCATATCTTTCTACGTCCCTCGCGACAGGCTTCTATGCCATATATGTATATATATATAACCAAAGTCATGTAAGGCTAGCCTTTGAGCTATTTATAATCGTCCTTGTAACAAAGACAGTTGTGACATTATGGTCCCCTGTCAAGCAGGTATTGGTCTCGCTCCAAACCTTGAATGCCATTAATAGACCTTTAGTAAACCATAAGCTTAGCAAACTTTTGATTGCATACATAAGAACTTCAGATATTAAAAATAAGGTATAATTTACCAATGGAATCTTTAATGACCCTCTCTCCCATCCTCGGAGAAAATCCTTTCATAAGAATCTGGAGTACTCTTCCCCCAAAAGAGTACGACAATATATATTACTTTATTTTATTATTTTCTCATCGTTTTCTATCGCCTGCGAATGCCAAACTATGTTTGATAAAAGTGCCATATGAGGGTTGGCGTATCTTAGTGTGTCCCATAGATTGCTCCCATGCCTGATCAGTATGGAGGTTTAATGCATGGAACCACAAAGATATCCCAATGATCATATGGTACTAAAGTCAACTAATAGTATTCAAAGAAGATATCCAGAATGAAATTGTCCAAGTAAATATTCCCGATTAAGGAATTCGTGGACTAGTAACAAAAATGTGTCACTTATTTGACACAAGCAATGATGAGTGAACTGGAGCCTGAGATATGGAAATCTCTGTAACCTCCTTGTACCTTGATTATCTTCTCCTAAGACTGCCCTGTTTACCTCCCAAGAGGCAAGTAGAGTTAAGACTAACATCCCGCTTTGGGTTGAAGTGTTGTAAGAACTCATGTTGATTATGGAATAACCGAAACCCTGATTAAGTAAATTTTAAGATAAAGATTCATATAGCCTGACTCAATATCCGGGGAATTCGGTATAGTTAAATTTAAAAGACGGTTCATTTTGCTTATGCATTGTTACTGCAACCCTACTTAGGCAACGATTAAGAATTTCCATCAGCTGCCCAGGATTGTCGATTTGTTCGACTAACGGCAAGGATTAGCTATTCCTTAAAAATTTGTTAAGCAGTGGTTGGAATAACCATCTCACCTTAAGATAAGATTTTCCATAATAGTTGCCATATAAGTATCAAGGTGGCTCCTTTGGAGACCTTGTATAAATGAAATATCAAAACATCTGTTGGATGGACGAGACTTTGGGGAGTCCAATTATCAGGATCTGAAAGTTGACTTGGAAACAACGAATAAGATCAAACAAATCCCTAATTATCTATAAGTTGCCATTATTCGGCAGAAAATCAAGGATTAATGGAAAGTAGTAACCTTCCTAAATCCTTGTTAAGAAATAAGGCTCAATAAAAGATATCACCCAGGCAGGGTGTGCCAAATTTGTTAAATTATCAGGCTAATCAGGCTCTGATTATATAGAATCATTCGAAAGATTCGAATGTATCAAGATTAAATAGCTTACAAGCTAAGACCTAATTAAGGACTTGGTGGAACGCGCAATGTGACCCACACTAATGATTTAAGCAACGTGTCACCAATAAGTCGAAAAGCGCTATCACATAATGATATGCAGGACTATGATAGTATGAGCAACCTGTTTCGATTAAGGATCGACAGGATTAGAAGCTCCAAAAAGATACATGCACCTATTATAAAGGTCAATTGTAGTGCCTTAGAGACTCAAAGGTACTGGGAAGATTAAGCCCAATATAAGGTAGAAAATACTTCCCTTACCTTAACAAATCTAGAGGTCGAGATTTATTTTAAGGGGGTGAGGATGTAACACCTCGAAAATTCACGTCCTATAATGTATTGACACGTGTCATAAGTTTGAACGTGTGAAATAATACCCTAGAAGGACTAAAGTTGACAATCATGGAAAGTATGTGAATATACGAGTTCTAAATGTCAACCATGAATAAATATATTATACATTAACCCTACATGATGTTTATAGCATCAAACGAATAAATCATGGATCATACGAAGCTAAAAGTGAGAGATTACAAACTACAGGGGTTAAATGTGTCAACATGTTTAAGTTATACCTCTGAGTGACCTTTTGACAAACCCGAAGCTTTGTAACTGTAAATTATGCTCACTAGAATGCACGATATAAATTTCATAAAGTTTCGTTATCGTATGAGAAAGTTATGATCAAATTCGTGTGCGAGGGGTTAAAGCGTTAACGTTGAAAGTTATGACTTTTCGGGTTAACCGAAAGTGTCCAGGGACTTGGCAAAGTGGGTATAAGTCCTAAAGCCCTTGTAGATAAATAATAAGGGGTCATATTGCAAGTAATAATGCTAGTTGACCTTTCGAAGAGCCAAGGGACGAATATGTGGAAACTTGAAAAGGAAAAGCTGATCAGAAGGGTTAAGGCGGACCGCGTAAGGTTCTCTTAACCTTTACGCGGGCCGCGTCAGGCTTACAGTAACAGAAACATAAGACAGCAGCCTGTATACACGAAAACTCGACCCAAAAAGGATGTTTCACTTCATGTGCGACCCCTAAGTGCCTCCTAGAACACTAGGGACATGTGTTGATCAGTTGTGGTCACTAGTAGAACCATGTGTCAACAATTTGTGGTGGGAAATTCACTATAAAAGGACCAAGGTTGCAACCTTTGTTGATCACACCTTCATCTGCATTTGTGGAGCACTTCTGGAGCTTAGGAGCAGATCCAAGACATCCCTACTCGTGCATAGGACCCTTGTAAGTACCCTTGACCTTCCTCGATTAAGTTTAGCTTAGTTATTTAGCTAAAAGTCAAACCGTCGTAATTACGGTTTGACTTCGAGATTAGTCATCAATGGCTCAGTCATATCTCGAATTAAAAGTAGTTATAAGTTGGAAATTATGTGGGTAATAAACCCTCAAAAGGGTTCCCCCTGATTCCCACTCTAACTAGGTCAAATGTCGGGTCAAACTTATTAAGAAAAAGTCAACAGAATGTGTAAATTACAATTTATGCATAATTAGCAATGTAGAGCACATACAACCTGTTTGATCACTTATATAACTTGGTAATTAGTGTAAGGACATGTCTAAACATGTTCAACCCGACAATTTCCTGTTTAGACCCGGTTCGGAACCGAAAGTCGCATAGTTTGACTTATACTTTGACTTTCAGTTCTGACCCGTTATGGTATGTTTTAGAAATACCTAAGAGCTTCATTTGGACCAGGTTACATGCTAGTATAACCCTCTGTGATTATACACTATGGTTCATTAGTTAACCGATTAATATGCATGATTCCGTTAATTGCTCATATGTTAACCATTATGCCCTTTTCACCTTAAAACGTGATTTTTGAAAATGTAAAAGAGTAGAAACCTTAATTACTGATATATAGAATTGTATGAAAAGTTTGACATCAGTTTGAGGTGTAGAATAAGAGTTATGCTCGTTAGCGTAAAATTAAAGCTTTATGTTAATAAAACAGCGTAATTAGCGTATACCCTAGTTAAGCCTATTTTTTGATATCAAATCTTTTACCCACTAATGTAATATATTATTTTGAGATTTTTAAAGATTTTTAATAAATTTTAGGCTGAGCATAACTTATAGTCGTAGGCTTAATCCGGTAATTGTCGGCTTTGCCCTTTCGGGCCATAAAATGAGTTTTACATATCCAAACGACTCCAAACTTTTTGCTACTGATCTTAAATGATAAATAAATTATTTTAAACCTCCTGGAAATATAAAAATATCAGATTTCTATATGGAACCCGGAAACGGCTTCTAATCGCCTTATTAAGCGTATTTAGCGCATAGTATGTACTAAGACTATTTTTAAACATACAAGGGTGATACCTACTGATGTTTTAGTTAAATTATAATATTTTAACAGTTAGCAAAGGTTGTTGAACTCAGACTTCAGTTTTGAGCTTTTCGGCTTATGTGAAATTACCAAAATGCCCCTACGGTGCATAGTTTGGTTATAACTAATAAATTTCACATATATACTTTAACCTACTGATATAACTTAGAAAATGGAGTATATTTGATGATTACATCAGACCTGTAACTCAGGTTAACACTTAAACTCTTTTATAACCTTTTAAATGACCAAACTACCCCTACGGGGCATAGTTTGTGTTTAAACTCGTTTCGGGCATAATGAAAGACATCTTACTGATGTCACAACATATTTGAGGCATAAATTAACTTAAGAAACCTGTATATAGCTCTCATGAATACCCGTCACGCTTATTATGCGTACGGTTCGGTTTATGTAACAAGTTTACATAAATTAGCCGAAACGGGTCAAACCTTATTGGTTTTATCTCAAAATCCAGAATGTGTATGAAATACCCATTTAAGACAAGTCTCTGAACATGTCGGGTTTAAATCACATTCTATTCCGGTCTTCGCTTAATCGTGCGTACGAACCGTATCTTTCCGTAAGACTAACCGGTCTAAGCTTAGTCTTAATTAAAGACCCGTTAGCATTCTAATTAGTTATTTATACCATCATTCCAGACTAGAGCCTTCCGGTAAATGGTACCTACGCTTACTTAAGTGAATACGGCTGAGTTATTAATTCTTGCTATTTAAGACAGGAGCTAGCTCAGGTAAATACTCTTAACTTATTTTCCCTATACGGGCTTGGAATACGGTATTATAATACCGCTTGGTCGGGTATTGAATATTTAATCTTATTATGGTTAAATTATTGAGGTAACCCGGTTTAATCTGTATTGTTTGAAATAAAGACCTTTAGGGGTTAATGACCATGTCCCGGATATCCTTGACATCATTGTATTATAAAATGGCCACGTCTTAGGTACGGGGTGTAGGCATACACCTGACAGTTACTTAAGTAATAACGGTATCTCACTCTCTTGTGGGCCTATACTTGTGGCGTGTCTGTTAATCTGACTCGGTTTCTACATCGGGCCCTGAACGTATAACGAACATGTAAATCTGTATACAAGGTTATAAATATAATTGTTCCAAGTTAAAAAGGTTAATTTTGCCTCTGTGCATTTTAATCAAATTATAAAAGATATTTTGTGCCACGTGCATTCAAATCAATTTTTTTAAACTCTTTTCAAATGAGTCGGTTGAGTGTATTTACCAGTGAAAACTGACGTATTTTCCAAAAAGGTTAAGTGACAGGTACTGAACGTAATTGGCTGGAAGCTCAGGGCGCTAATAAGGAATCTTGCAAGTTCTAGGCGTTTAAAGTCTGTTGAACAAATGAAATGTTTATATTTTAAGATCCGCCTGTGGATCCTTTACTTTCCGTTGTAATACTGGATATTACCTTATATTCGGAATGTAATAATATTTATCTTTTGCTTCCGCTGTGCATTTATATATTGTGTTGTTTGACTATTATGTTGCCAACTACGTCACGATACTCCCCTACCGGGCCCACCGGTAACACGTGGAAATTCGGGGTGTGACATGTAGCAATTGGTGGTACCCTACCAATACCTTACCAGTCCCGCAACAAACAGAGTCAATATCGATTAAGTTCTCACCGTGTCCCCCGTCCCAATGTGTGGGTTAAATAACTGGTATAAACTTATAAACCATGTCGGTGACCCATGGTCCTAAGTTTTCTTTTTAGACCATCAAGTTTATACACTTTACCATTCAACCCCAATCTTTTGATAAGTTACACATTGGCCCCAGATTTATTTCTACTTAATAACTTCACACCTCATATTCTCCAACACTTCAATTATTTTGTTTAAATTAATTTCACGACTTAACACCATAATGCGTGAGACATTATTCTCTTTTTATTTATGTCTAACCACGTTAACGTCTCTAACGTAAGTGTAGAAATGTTTAAAAGTGTGTCACGTCACGCGTGCGCAACACGTGTTAATATCATCATCGTATCACATGCAACGAAGTGACAAACGTGATGTTGCCGCCGCAACGCGCGACACGGGTAAAAATCTAGTATATATATAAAAAAAACATAAACCTGACTCTCTAATCTCTCTTCAACCAACCCCCACCACCACTTACAGCCACCACCGCCACCCCTTTCTCTCTCTAAACCCGCCTTCCAAAACCACCTACACTCCCACTGCCATCACCACCACCCACCACCAACAACCCAAAACATACACTCTTTGTAGTTTCTCTGTCTCTCTCTAAAATAAACACACTGTTGAATCCCAAAAAAACACAACATTAAGCACAACAGAGATGAATTCACCTTTGGCCATTTCTTTGCTTACAACCATTACAATGCAATCGTGAGGGACCAAGTCACTAGACTCTGGTCCAGAATCTCAATATTAGCCCAAAATCTCATGTGGAACAATAACAAACCACCATGACATTACTCTAAATATATATACTCTAGCTTTAAGAATCTGAAGTGCACATGTTGTTTAAGGAATTGATCTGAACCAAGGTCGTTTACGGGTCACTAATTTCCATCCAGATCTTAACCCCTGTTCATAGATCTGAAACTTCATCACTGTAATCGAAGATCGAGTCCATC
The DNA here is from genome assembly GCA_030545235.1 of Helianthus tuberosus. Taxonomy (NCBI): domain Eukaryota; kingdom Viridiplantae; phylum Streptophyta; class Magnoliopsida; order Asterales; family Asteraceae; genus Helianthus; species Helianthus tuberosus. The sequence goes on from CM060446.1 coordinate 39,688,821, forward strand.
ACTAGCGTAGATTTGAAATTTCATCCCGTTGTGGTGTTCGTCACAGGAGATGGTGGTGATGGCCATAAGCGGTGGTGGTGTTTTGAGTTTAGAGAGAGGCAGACAGTGGTGACAGGTTGCAGAGATGGTGGTGGTAGCGGTTTCGATGGTGACAGGGTGCATTCGAAGATGGTGGTGTTTGTTGTTGGAGGTTGGAGGTGGTGGTGCTTGTTGGAGGTGGTGGTGGGCGGTGGCTGGGATAAAGAGGGGTGACTGGTGAGAGATGGTGCTGTTGGTTCTTGAGGGGATTTAAAGGGAGATTAAAGAGGGACGTTAAATGACATTTTTGTCCTCACATGAGATGCACATGACCCTACTTAACATTTAAAATTAACTGGGTTATGGTTAAAGGACATAGAGTGTAATGAGTTTTACAAATAAAGGATTGTTACTGTAATTATTAAAGTTAAAGGCTATCCATTGCAATTCAATACAAACATAAAGGACGAAAACTGTAATTTACCCTAGATGTTACTTATCTTACGTAATTAGTATATGGGTAGGGATATGGTAAAAAGTGTCTAAAATGTGAGAAGGGTAAGAAGTGTTTTAAACCATTGGATATTTGATCTAATGGTTGAGATCAATAGGCTATAAAATTGTAAATTGTGTTTTAATTAGAAGGACCTTATGTAAAATTGAAGGGCAGTAGTGTCTTTTCCAATGTTTCAAATATGGTAACCGTATCCTACACAACCAAAACCCCCTATCAATCTCCTAAAAACAAGCGACGTTCCCGTAAAAAGCTAAATTCTTTTATTTTCCGTCAATCTAACAACAGAGCAGAAAACCTAGAAGTGTTTTATAGGTAATCGGTGCACATTCTTCGTCGCCTAATTCCTGTTGAACTAAAGGGTTTTATATTTCACTAATCGCTTCACATTCTTGTTCTATTAACAGTAAAATCAAGAATCAAAAGAGTGTTCTATGGATTCAAACAAAGGAACGAGGAAGCCATCAGGTTCGAAGAGGAAGCGAGAAGCAGCAATTTCGAAACCAGGTTAGTGTTTTATTGGGGATTTGATGTTCGGTACAGTGCATGGTTGTCAATGGTGTCTATTGATGTTTGGGATGTTCTTAACAACCCGGTTAGCACTTTAGGGTTTTATTTAGGGATTTATTGGGTTTTATTTGTGATGTAGATGGGGTGATAGTGTAATATAAGTAGAATTAAGTTTGTTTTAATGGGGGTTGTATTTTAAATCGGTCGGTGGTGTGGTTCCTCTATTTTGATGATTGAAGGGTGTTTTAATGGGGGTTTTACAAATGTAGTGTCTTTTGCAGTGTTATATGCAAGAATGAAGGGTGTTTTAATGGGGGTTCTATTTTAAATCGGTCTTTGGTGTTTTAATTGGTTTTGATGATTGGGTTGTTTTAATGGGGGTTCTATTTTAAATCCGTTGATCACCTGATTGCATATAACACTACAAGTCTGATGGTGAGATAGTGTTATATGTAGATGGTGGTTGTGGATGACAATATTGCATATAACACTACACTTCTGGTGTAGTTGGTGTCTTCTAATCACTTTATTGCATAAAACACTACAAGTCTAATGTTGACATAGTGTTATATGTAGATGGTGTCTGTTGAACACTTTATTGCATATAACACTACAAGTCTGATGTAGATGCTGACTTATGATCACCTGATTGCATATAACACTATAAGTCTGATGGTGACATAGTGTTATATGTAGGTGGTGTCTGTTGATGATAATATTGTATATAACACTACACTTCTGATGTAGTTGGTGTCTTCTAATCACTTTATTGGATAAAACACTACAAGTCTGATGGTGACATTATTGAATATAACACTACACTTCTGATGTAGTTGGTGTCTTCTAATCACTTTATTGCATATAACACTACACTTCTGATGTAGTTGGTGTCTGCTGAACACCGTATTGCATAAAAAACTACATTCTGATGTTTGACATAGTGTTATATGTAGATGGTGTCTGTTGATCACCTTATTGCATATAACACTACAGTTCTGATGTAGATGCAAAATGTATAGTTATAATTTGTAATTCCTGGTTCGATAACTAATTGTAAAAGCATTTAATTTTAGTCCGGAGAAGCGGCCGTATACCCAGATTCAAAATGGGAAAGGGATTCCATAACACAATTGGACAAAGCATCCCGTTGAGCGATTTGGATAATGATAACTGTAACACCCGTATTAATTTAAATGGATTTACTACTAAATACGCATTTAGTTAGCATAAAATGTGGGTTAACAAAATAATTGTTGTGTTTAATATTCTTACATGACTAAAGTATTTAGGATTAACATCCTAATAATTTGAAACATACAAAAATGACGACAAGAGTTACATGTTCACATTTAGTTAGGACAAGTTATATTAATGCGGAAGCTTCAAAAGTGTTGTGTTCGGTTCTTTGCCATATTGCTTGATCACCATCCGGAGTATCACCAACATTAGCTAACATCAAAACCAACTTAAATGTTAGTTTTGATAACATATAAACAAGTACAATCAAGTTCCAATATTAAACGATGAAAATAAAAATCAAATTTCCAAAATCATGCCTCCTACATGTCTTGGAAGATGTCCTTTAACCTGTCGCGTGTCGCGCCCCAATTATGGGATCATGTCGCGTGTCGCTGGGAAACAGATTTTCCAGCGGGTCCAGTTCCTGGACCTGCATATTTGTCCAGCACCAATTTTTCCAACAATTTCAACTTTAAAAGTTCATAACTTTCTATCTAGGCGTCCGTTTTAGCCGATTCTTTTTCCCATACGTCCGTTTTAAAATTTTGAATCTAACCATGTGAATTTCACTTAATGAAAAGGAGTTTACGAACAAATTATTTACAGATTCTCTAATACGATTGTTCGACCCGTTAACTAACGTGCATATTATACAATTTACACTTCTTGGGCATTCTAGTTTCGTTCACCCATATACCGGGCTTGTATCTTTTGAAGTATTCGAACCGTTTCATGACTTTTTGCTCGCAATCAACTTTCATGCTTATTTTCTACGATTACAAGCATACCACTTTATGCGAGACTTATATTTAACTCATACCAATTGACCCGATATCACGGATTCATACTTGGTTTAACGTACCCATTCATCGCTAATTTGCTACCTAGCATTAGCACAATATGATATTCTAAATTTACTATGCACAAGATCATTTTATGAATATGGTTTTGACCCGTTTGGTTGACAAGTGAAATCCTCACCTTAATGTCGAACCAAACTGTTTATAACTGATATTTTGACCCGTTTGAGCGTCGAGTGAACTACACCACTTCATTTACACGTCAAACGCATATTCTACCTTTCGACACTATTAACACTCTAAAATTTAAACGTATACTCATATTATGACGGAACCAAAGTCACGTATTTACCTAATTCATCAACACCGGTTTCCAACCGTAATTACCCATTCCCGGGCTTGTCAACCTTAGCGTATCACGCCCATTCCATGGTTTACGCTATTATAACTCGAACTTAATGAGTGGTGTTTAAGTCACTTCAAACAAATACCTATTCGACCATTATTTAACCCGTTTGGTTTGTCGAGTGAGTTACACCACTTCATCGACGTCCCAACACGGCTATTTTAAACACATCATCAACAAACATATTCATTCGATTATTTTGACCCGTTTGGTTGTCGAGTGAGTTACATCACTTCATTGACATACCAAACACAATCATTTACGCTATATCAATATCAAACATATCTACGACTAGGTTTATCTACATAAATGTAACGAGACGACAAGTCACGTACCTTTAAAGCGCTTCTTTCAAACGCGTGTCTTCACCGGCTTGTCCACTTGACGATCCGGATTCCTTTCCTATAGAGTTCAACCAATTATTATTTAGAACTCTTTCACAATATTTCACGCTTAATTTGCTATATCGTTCAAATATGCGTTTTTATCTCCAATTTGCAATGTTAGCTTTCTCTTAAGCATTTTAACAAACACTTTAAAAGCGTGGTTTTTAAATAACCATTGTCAAGTTCATGTCTCAACTATTTAGCCGAACATTTGTACCTTTTGCAAATTCTTTACTTCTAGCATGTATATTATTATCAGATTTGCTTCATGCAAACCGTTAACATCAGTTTTCTGATTTCATTATTAAGATTCCTTATTATTCACAAAAACCCATTTAACACCTACATGGGTAAACATGAATATTCATAGTTTAAGCACCAATTTCACAAATTATTAGCTAGGGTTTACATCTAAACTTGTTTTTGTTACAAGTTTCATCTAAACATCCCTAATCAAGCTCCAATTTTTTATTTTTATAATATATTTGGAAATCTGAGTTGAATCAAAACAACATAATTTAGCATACCTTATGATCCCTTCAACGAGGTGATCACGAATTTGTGCTTGAAAATTGATTTAGAGCTGATTAGAACCTTCAATTTGAGGGAAAGCTGCACGAACTAGGGTTTGTGGGGAACCCTTATGTCGCCCCTGGGTTTGGATCGACCAGACACACTCCTTTTTGTGTGTTTGGTGTGATTTATTTTGTTTTATTTTTTTTAAGTTTCTAATTTAACAAGTTTAGTCCCTCAACAATCACTTGGTTCTTATTTTTAGGTATTTTAACCCACTTACATGTTATCACAAGACTCATAACTAACTGGGTTATTTATTTCCTAGTTAGCTTATTCTTGTTTATTTTATACTTTATAATTCTAATATAAAGTTTATATTTTCGGGGCGTTACAATAACGTAATGCAAGAAGGTATATATAAAATAGAAAACTACGCATGTAAAAACCAGTTTGATGGACACTTTAGTTTTAGTAATTTGTTATGCAATATCACGTTTTGTCGGAATTCTTGCACCATGTCTCACCAAAAAATAGGACACTTTAATTTTAGTAATTTGTTGGTTTAAAATAACAAAATGTGTTCGATTTGCAGCTACAACATCACCCGATGCGAACAGCGATGACGACTTCGAGACACCGCTTCCAGTACCATTCGTGGAAGGTAAGAAGTTGATTAATTCAAATGAACTGTAGGTGTTTTTCGTATGATATGGATCATAGTATAACATGTATAAATGTTTATTTTTAGTTTAAAAAAAACACCCTACACCAGCTGATACAACACACCGTGACTCAGCCGACGACGACTTCATGACGCAACCACCAATCACAAATCAATCAGGTAACTTTGCACAAAAAATTTGGAACCAAAGCAGTCTTTTCATTTCATTGTAAGTATAGTCTAACTGATGTGAATATATGGGTTCCAGCTGCCAAATCACAGCCGGTCCGCGACGATGTTGACAAACAACAACCAGGCGACGGAAAAAGACGTAAGTCAACAGCGGCTAGGAGGAAGTCGACGAGACCACCAGCGTCATTTCCATCAAAAAAATATGAGCCCTTCACCGGGCCAAAAATTAAACTGAAGACGTCTTCGGAGAACCTTGTTATATTGGTCAACAACTTGAATAAACCACAAAAAAGAAGGTCATAGAAATGGGATTCGGTACAATGCTGAATTTCAACATACGACATGTATCGACGATGCTTGCATATTGGTTGGCAAGCAACTATGACGACAACGCAGGAATGTTGAACTTTGGCGAAACCCGTGTACGGATCACAGCAAATTTGGTGAATAAAATATTCGGAATACCAAACGGGGGTATAAAGATTGTAGAAAAAATAAGAGCAAGGGACAGCAATCCGGTTGTAAAAGAATGGAGGGACCAGTTCAATGATTATACTAAAGTGTCGCCACTCGGGCTGAAGGACATGATGGTTGCAGACACTTCAAGTGACCGGGTGTTTGAATTGAACTGGTTGGTGTTGTATAATACTATGCTTGGGGAGATAAGCGCATGCAACACAGTTAATCAGCGATTCTTGGGATGCGTGGACCCAAATGTTAAAATATTGAGCTTTGATTGGAGCAGCTACATGATAACCTGTTTAGATCGCACGGCGAATGCATGGAACCGAAAGAGGACTGCCCTTTTAGAGGCCCGATCGTGTTACTAGCGGTATGTGACTCTACTCTATTGTTCCTGATATGAGACTGAAACACTACATGCATAAAACACCACAAACACTTTATTTAACAACAGAAAAAATGGTTACATCACCTACATTGCATACAAAAACATTAAAGTCTTTTAAAACACTTTTTCACTATGTTACTATGTATAACACTACAGTCACATGTATTAGATTACAAACAAGTCTGTTTGGAACAATACATTGTATATACTGTATGCTATAGCATATTAAACACTACAATCATTATAAAACACTACATTTACAGACAGTTCACTATGTAAAACACTATATTCACTTGTATAACACTACAATCAGCATGCATAACCCTTTACCTGGCTACATAATTCTTAGAATTGAATGCTTATATGTTCAAGCTGCATACGCGTACGACCGTATGGATGTTTTGAAGCGTGATAAGAAAGGATCTCATTCGATTGAGTTGATAGATGACGCGATGCTAGACGAACTGCTCGGAAAGCTTGACGACATACTTTGGGCAGACCACATAAAGCATAACACCCCAATATACCTAAAATTCATGTAGATGAAGATAAGCCGAGGAGTGAAAAGGTTAAGAAGATACCCGAAGAAAAAAAATCATCATCCAACAACGCTAAAAAAGTTGAAACGGCAGCTGAAAAAAGTGCGAAAGACAATGTGGATGGGGGCAACAAAGACTACGGACCGTACGATGAAGGGGACGACGACCACCTGGGAATATTCAAACATTGCAAAAATTATCTGTTGTCGCAGCCAAGTACACAAGAGTTGCCATTTGTAGTTGGGGCAGACGGCGAGTTTCGGGTCCCAATGGTATCACAGTATGGGACGCCGCCCGTCTACTCACAAGAAGAAAAAGAAAGTGAAGAGGTACATGACTTGATAACCTTTTTAACGTTTGGTATGATATCATACCTATTTATAATTATATACATCTGACAACGGTTTGGATGTCACTATATAATTTGGTTAATAGGATCAGGCGCAAATTCTGGATGATGCATTTAAGGAATTTGAAGATTGCATTGAGAAGATCAAAATTACACTGACGGAAGCTTTACGTTTGCACCCAAACAGTGACATGATATTGAGTAGGAAAGCGTCATGGATTGCGACGGTCCGCAAACATCTAAAGGACATTACAGATGATGAGGAAGGCGATGTTGTGTCAGAAAAAACCCCCACACCTGTCAAAAACACTGGACTGTTGACTCAAGGTAATCAATCTCCTTTCTCGCCCATGACTTCATCATTTTGCGCAGAAGTGGATCAATTGATATCTGCAATACAATCCATACGACACCCAGGCACACGATCGAAAGCTGAGGGGATCCAACCAGTAAACTTGCAAAGTGAACTGGACAACGTTGCAACAACGTCAAGTATTTGTGACACTGAAAAGGAAGGAAATGCCTTATTGCAATATAAACTCCGGAGGCCAAAAAGAAACACCAATCTTCCAGATGCGCTGAGGTCACCGTACGTGCAGCGTGTGGTTTCATTGACAGATAAACGGGAACAATTGGAATCTGCATTGGCTAGCTGTATACTCAGCGCAACGGGAAACAAATGGTAAGTATCGACAACACTCAAAAATTAAATAATTGAACGAATCTGCTTGCGAATTAATGATTGTATTTCGTGTTATTACGTAGGGATGTTATATTCGATTGCCCAGCAGGTGTTTCAATTTTGAGAGGCTCGTTTGAGACGATCTACTCGGAATTATGCTTGGATGCAGATATTATATCAGCATGGGCTGCAGTCCTTAACCACGAGGAGCGGTTAAGGGCACCGGGTACCCCCGCGAGGCTGTTTTTGTAACATCCGTCAAAAACGGATATCCAAAATCCGACCCGTTTTGAAATTCGGATCCTAATCTTGAAACCTCGGAATTTTTTTTTACGAATTTAAATAATTGATGAGAGATTTCATTTAGTTACTTATTCATTTTGTAAAAAAAAAATTAACATAGTTATTTAATTTAATTAATTTAAAAGTTTATATTTATAAGCTAGTTAGTTCCGTTTGTCTTTAGAAAGGGTTTTAAGGTTAAATAGCTCAACCAAGTTAGTGTTAATTAAACTAAGTTAGTTAATTACTAAAGTTGAGGGACCCATTGAAACTTCAGGGGTAGATATGTATACTTGTTTTAAAGCTTCATGAGGTGTGCAGACCTTAATAAATTTGCCGCCCAAATAGAGTGCCAGCAATATCTTAGTTGTCGCTTCCCATGTCTCGATATATTGAATGCCTCCTCGTTTCCTTTTTGAACCCAAACATGAAACTAGCCTCCTTATAATACATATACAACCAACCATCAACTTGTTTACATACTCTCATCACTGTTTTACCACACACGACCTGTTCAGAACATCACACAATCACTCGAAACACCCTCCGAACCACCCTCACGCTTCGAGCATCGCCGGAGAAAACCGTAAACCGGCGGAACCCCCACGTCGCCGGAGAAGAACCTGTAGCACTAGAGGTCGCCAAAAGGAGCCGAAACTTCGCCGGAAACCTGCAAGTGACCGGAGTTCGAAGCCGCCGGAAAAACCTTTCTTTCTCGCCCACTGCTTCGGTATACTCTCTCTTTTCAATCCATGTTATGTTTCTGTTCCGTTTTCCTTTTTCTACATATCAAGAAACAAGGGTGAATGCAACTAGTAATTCAAACAGTGTTCGATCTGGGTTGGTTTATTAGAGGAGGAGACAACAAGGCTAAAAACAACAACAATCTTAACCCATCACAAAAAGCGATTAAAGTCAGTCTAGTGCGACGTTCGACGGAGTTCGGAGAACCTGCCGGAACCAAGCTCGAAACGGAATCACGCCGAGTCCTTCGGAAACAACCACCACGGAACTCGACTCGTAAACCTTATCTTTTCGGTATACATCTCTTTCCCTGTTGTTCGGTGTATAATTTCTTTTTTTTTATCTCTTGTTCCTCATAACCTCACTATTAAACTTCTTTATTTTCTACGTAAATAAGCCAAGAATCTGGGAGGAATGTTTTGTTTTTTTTTTGATCAAAATGACAAATTAGAAACCAGTGGGTTCATGAAATGAGTTGTAGATGATGGCCTTTATCTGCCACTTAAATAAAATAAAAATCTAAATCTTTTTCAATAGTGATGATATAGAACAATGGGTTATGAATGGTTTGGGGTCTGTGTAAACAAAAATAAAAGGAAGTGAAGGTGTATACATATATAAAAATCGTTGCTCTTGTTTTGTAAGAGAAGATGGTTGATTAACAGTTTCTTTTTATTTTTATTTTATTTATTTTATTATCCCTCTTAAACATATACTAAATACCACAAGTAATTAACAATTTATTTTAAACCTTTTTAAACATCAAAGGGTTATAATGAGATAAATTATAATATGTAAATAAGCAAGTTGTAAACAATAAATATTAGAAAATTTTAATATAAATATTAACTAGGTCGTTATGTGTTATTGTAAATATTTAGGATAATCGTTCTCATACTCTTGGAATTCTCCATCTTTAATTGTGCGTTATTTCAAGGAATACAAACGCAACCTATGTGAGTATACTCGATCCCTTTTTCCCCTTTACACTTTGGGATGCAACATGTATAACTATGCAAACAACTTTTAAACTAAATTAAACATACTCAATCCTTGATCAAGCATGAAACTAATGTGAATTACTTGTTATTCTTGTATGCTCTATGAACGATTTGGAACGTTATATGCTCATTAACTTTGCTCGCCCACCTTAACAATTATAGCGCTATAGGATTAACGCCCCGCCCGCTATTCTATTGGGTATTGTTAAGTTACCACCCCGCTAAACTATTGGGATTAGGCTATTTTATGCGTTGTATTCTAGGGTTTGATCATATTGTACGCCAAAATTGCATACTAGTAATCACATATTATGAATCATGTTGGATTTGAGTTTTATTCTATTATGCTATGTAAACAAACTTGTATACTCGCTCATGCTTTTGCATTGAAACTCTATTTTAATACATGTTGCAGGTTGATTATTGAAGTATGGATGAATGATGAAACAAGTTTAGGGTGGACTAGATACACACCTTTAAGCTATCTATCTTTTGATGTTATGTTGAAACTTGAACAATGTTGTTATTTCCATTTTATATGTTGTATGACAATTTAGCAATTGCAATGAAATTTGAATTTAATTAAATATTGTCACATAGTGTTATGAAGTCTCTAGCAATCTATACACACTTCGTCTCATCCCGATGTTTCCGCCATCGGTTGGGGTGTGACAGTTTTGCAATGCCGGAATGTTGGTAAGGCGCTTTTCACACTTTATAAACACTGTTTGATAATGTATGACAGTATATAACACTACAGCACTAAAAAAAATAGAATACAATGTAACAATGTGTATAACTAAACAGCACTTTAAAACAACTTATATAACAATATAACACTAAAATGAATTTAGAACATCTATATAACACTATATAACAAGCTGGTACATTAAAAATCACTGAATAAAAAATAGGATAACCATATAACACTATGTAAACCTACATAGCCCCCTACATAGCAGTTTAAATAAAAGAAAACACTACATAATGTGTAGGACAGTATATAACACTACAACACTAGAAAAAAATAGAACACAATGTAACAATGTGTATAACTAAACAACACTTTAAAACAACTTATATAACACTATAAGAACAGTATATTACATAATATAACACTATAACACTAAAAAGAATTAGAACATCTATATAACACTATATAACAACTGGTACATTAAAAAACACTAAATAAAAAAAAATAGGATAAGCATATAACACTATGTAATAATGTGTAAAACTACATAGCATTTTAAATAAAATAAAAAACTACTTATAACACTATATGCTACAATCAACTATCATATGTATCCTATGAAACTAAATATTATGCCTTTATAAAACTAAACCAACTTATAACACTACAACACCATGTAACAATACAAACCAGTTTTTGAATATCGTCAAAATATCGAAGGGACCGAGGAACTTAAATCAACTTAAATCTGTGATTTATTATAAAACAGGTGGCAACTGATTTTGAAGGGACCGAGGAAGACAGTATCTCGAAGTTCTGTAGCCGGATGGAAGCAATATTAGGCCAGGCAGATAGCATGGACGTCAGAAACTTCCAAATGGTATTCGTGCCGGTGCTGTATAATAAACACTACATTCTAGTGTTCTTCAATCTAGCACAATACCAAATATTGGTGATCGACAATATCGAGGGTGATGTCCCATCAACATACGATACAGCGGCTACGTAGAAAAAGTTGTAAGAACACTAACAGTAAAATAATAGTTGACATACAATATCTATAACTTTTAAAAAACCCCATTTGACGTCATAAATTTTACAGATCAATGCATTCTGCTCGTATGTCAAAAACCACTCGCCTGCTATCGCTAAAAAACTGCGATCAACATCACCGGTTAGTCTGAAATTCCCGTGGCAAACATTGTATAACGGAACAGATTGTGGAATATTCGTCATGCATCATATGGAGACTTTTAAAGGTGTTATTGTAATTATAGTTTAATTATTAAAGTTGAAACTGGCATGTACGCTAATTTGATTTGTATTTCTGTTCACTAGGGACAAGTGTGCGCGAATGGAACTGCGGGCTATCGCCAGAGCGAGACATCACGGGGGAGGTGTTGAAAGATCAATCGAAAGAACTATGTGACTTGCGAATAAAGTACTTATAAAAAATCTTGTTAAGTGACATAAACTCACTGCGATCTAAGATGGAGAAAGAAGTACATGAGTACGCAAATTTGAGTGAAGATGAGAGAATGGAAAATGCTAAAACTGCAAAGGAAAGGATAGAGTTACGATTGAATGAAGAATAACACATAGTTTCGTTACAACTGATAATGTTTTGATACATGTCTTATTTTAGATATTAGCCTGGTGGCCTGGTTCTGAAATGTTTTGATACATGTTTTAATTTAGATATTAGACTGGTTTCATTTTGTCTGGTAAACGGAACACACTGTACAAAGTGATGGTAATGGTCTATTTTTCTTAATATAACACTATAATTCAGTATAAAAGCACTGCAGGTATAATCTGAAAACATGAATGATTCATGTTATTATTGTTGTGGTAGTTGAAACTATAATATATCACTATGTTTAAATATAAAACACTATATTATAAAAAAGAATTCATTTAGATCAATTTAAAAAAATGACAATTTGTATTCATCTTGACAACCTACAAAATCATAAAATATAACACTATAAATAAATATAAAACACTATAAGTAAATGACAATTTGTATTCATCTTGACAACCTACAAAAAAACTCAAGTTTGCATAATTTAGTAATCAACTACTCCTGTTCTACATCTTCTAGCTCCTCTTCGTCATCTCCTTCACCCGCCGCTTCATCACTTTCTGAGGAGTCGTCGTTCTTTTCCCTTGCCGGGTACGAGCAGGTACGTATATTATAAAAAAGAATTCATCTAGATCAATTTAAAAAAATGACAATTTGTATTCATCTTGACAACCTACAAAATCATAAAATATAACACTATAAATAAATATAAAACACTATAAGTAAATGTAAGACTTTATACTAACTGTATATCACAATAACACCGTGTCTAATACTGCATTTAATACAGATTACCAGCATGGTCACATTTGATTCATGTTATGTGAAATCGAACCTATAATATAACACTACAATTCAATATAAAACACTATATTTAGAATATGATAAACGAATTTAAGAAAAAACAACGTAAAAAACATTATGTTTCCCATTCATGGCCAACATGAAAGAAAAGACAAGTTCAAAATCTATAAACTCCAACACAATGAATCCAACAAAAAATTAAACGTCATTAAAAAAATAGAAAAAAAACTCAAGTTTGCATAATTTAGTAATCAACTACTCCTGCTCTTCATCTTCTAGCTCCTCTTCGTCATCTCCTTCACCCGCCGCTTCATCACTTTCTGAGGAGTCGTCGTTCTTTTCCCTTGCCGGGTATGAGCAGGTACGTATATTATAAAAAAGAATTCATCTAGATCAATTTAAAAAAATGACAATTTGTATTCATCTTGACAACCTACAAAATCATAAAATATAACACTATAAATAAATATAAAACACTATAAGTAAATGTAAGACTTTATACTAACTGTATATCACAATAACACCGTGTCTAATACTGCATTTAATACAGATTACCAGCATGGTCACATTTGATTCATGTTATGTGAAATCGAACCTATAATATAACACTACAATTCAATATAAAACACTATATTTAGAATATGATAAACGAATTTAAGAAAAAACAACGTAAAAAACATTATGTTTCCCATTCATGGCCAACATGAAAGAAAAGACAAGTTCAAAATCTATAAACTCCAACACAATGAATCCAACAAAAAATTAAACGTCATTAAAAAATAGAAAAAAAAACTCAAGTTTGCATAATTTAGTAATCAACTACTCCTGCTCTTCATCTTCTAGCTCCTCTTCGTCATCTCCTTCACCCGCCGCATCTTCTAGCTCCTCTTCGTCATCTCCTTCACCCGCCGCTTCATCACTTTCTGAGGAGTCGTCGTTCTTTTCCCTTGCCGGGTACGAGCAGGTACGTATATTATGTCCCCGACGTTTGCAATTGCTACATTCACGACCCCTTTTTTTTTCTTGACAGATTGAATAATGGCAATTTCACGATTACTCTTCATTCTCGAAGGCTTGCCCATACCTTTAAATCTAGTGGTTTTCGGCATGCGTACAGTTACAGGTGTTTCTTGGGTGTATCCAGTTATTTCAGCAAACCTATCGCGACGACTCCTAGGGGGTGCGTTTAAGACTGCCTGATCAGCCGTCGATTGATACCGGACAACATGGTCCCTGAAAGCGCACAACGCATCAAAGTTATAAACCAACCTGTTAATAAGAGACTCGGCTGACCTTGTTATCTCCCGTACAACACCATTAACTTGCTGGTATCGATCATCACTTTCACTAATCCCCAATATCGCTCCAGGAGAACTATTAGGTACAGCTTCCCTGGTCCACCGTCATATTATATACCTTTCAGGGAACTGCCTGATATCAAGAAACCGCAAAACGCAAAACATGTGCGCGCACAAAAGCCCAAACTGTTCATACCTATTGCATGAACAACTCATGGTCATGTCTAGATGCCGCATCATAACCTAATACATAAAAACAAAAAAAATGAGAACAAAAATATATACTCAATTAAAACTATAAGATAAAACACCATATACAAGAAACATTATAAACAAACAATTGTTACATTCTATGGTTACCTGAAAAAATGTAGTACACGTTTGAGAAAAGTCCTTCACAGAGAAGCTCACAAAGTTATCCTCTCTATCATCCAATTTTCCAATACCACACTTGTGAACGGCTGTCTGAATTTCAAGTTGCGCATCAAAGAAAATTGTCCGTGTGTATATGTTCGCCGCCTGTTGTTCTAAGACAAACTCTTTTGCAAATATTTGGGGGTTCGTGTGCCTAGTATCATGATCATTCTTCCTGTGCTCGTGTCTTTGGGCTTCAATTGCAGAGTCAAAATGCCCCAAGAATTCAACAAGCGTACAGTTCGGGTTGCAAAACTGCCCAAAGAAATGGTTCTCACTCTCCGAACGTGATGAAGTACGCATCAGCCCAGACATGTGTTCATCACGATAGTACGCAGGGATCCATGTATCCCTAATCTGATAAATTGACTGTAACCATTCATGATTCACCAAATCAAAATCAGCCAATATAACACCCCATTCGGTTTCAAACTGTTCGGGTAGTAATGCATCAGTCCAAACAATATCACACAACCTCTTCTTAAAATCGGTGCTATTGCATAGGTTGGCGCCAACCTAATAAACAACGAGTCAACAATAAAAAAATTAAATATACAAAATACATGATAAAACATTATATAAAAGTAAAACAACATCGATAAACAAAAATCGACATATTCAGATATAAAAAAGTACAAAAAACCAACAAAAGAATTCCATTAAAACAATAAATGTCGTAAACAATAATTTTGGTATTTAATAAACCTTGGTAGTAAGTTTATCCATTATATGCCACATGCAAAGCCTGTGCCTACTTTCCGGCCAAGTATCTTGAATAGCTTTCCTCATCGCTGGGTCTTGATCAGTTACAATCACAGGTGGTGCGCGCCCAAATGCCCGCCCAAATGCGTTAAGCAACCAGCTATATGTTTCGGCAGTTTCATTACCTATTATAGCAGCACCCAAGGTAACATTACGATAGTGATTGTCAAAGCCGGTAAAAGGTACGAACATCATATTGTACCTAAAAAAAAAAACTGGTGTGATAACTGATTTGATATTGTAAAATGCATACAAGTGTAAAAACATAAAACAACCTACATTATTTAAATAATAAATTGAAATTAAAACACTATAAGTATGAGATAAAGTTAACGAGTCTTTTTATGCATATCATACTACACTAAAAAACATTATCATGGTGATAAAACACTATGATATAGATCTATTATGGATGTAATGAATCTAAAAATAAAGGTAGGATACGAACTTGTTACGACGATAAGTAACATCGAAGGACACAACATCCCCAAACATATGAAAATTTGTCTTTGTATCTCCATCGGCCCAGAACAACGCACGTAAAACGCCATCGGCAGTTGTTAGGTATTCCATAGAGAAATTGGGCATAAATTCTTTCTTCCTTCTTAGGCGTTTAATAACCATGTCAGCATCGTACTCAGCTATATACCTATTTAAGTCTCTCTTGAAGTTTTTGAAGTCAACTTTAGTGGCACCTACCTTGTCAAAACCTCCATAAAGAGTCCTCTTAATGTTAAACGCTCTAACTGGACCAACGTTTATGGCACTCAAAGCATTCACGGCTTCTTCATGTACGTAATTCATTCCTCTGTTTTCAGGAAGCAGGTACCTGTCATCTTCAGCAACAAATGAGTGATAATGCGACTCCTCGAAGTAATAAACCTCGTAAAGATTATCCGGGGTTAACTTAACCCGAATGCACGCTTCACATCTGGTCCTTATAGAAGGAACCCTGCGAGTAATCTTAGACTTCGAGTTATCATTAGAACTACCAGCTTCCTGAGTCGAGTCAATCGCCTTAATGGGTTTAGTACCCTCTTTTGAGCATAGGAACCATTTATTATGTATGACACCCTTTCGAGGCTCGTATTGAGTACCCTTCCTAGCTGTGAAACCTCCCGCCTTAGCATATCTTTGGTAAAAAAGAAAGGCATTTTCGAGCGAATCAAACGTCATATGCATCTGAGGTTTAAACGAATCATCGACATCTGGTATAAATGTCCTCCTTCCAGAATTTGGGGACACCTGAACATTACCAACGGGCTGGTATGTAGAGATATCTACAACAAAAAATCGACACATCAGTCGTTTATAAAACTGTGATAACAACATGTTTCTGAATTTGATATAACACTATATGAAGATATAACACTATCTGTTTACTGTAAAGACACTATAAAGCGTATTTAACAATAATCTGTTGATTTAAAACACTTAATAATAATAAAACACTATGAACCATAAAAATAAAGATGTCTGCACTATACATCTAAATATAAAAAAAAAATAACTCTGTTAATGATAAAACACTACAAAAACTTACCCTAACACAATTCAATGTATAAAACACTATGAAGGGAAATTAAGATGTGTGATTAGAATATAACACTATCGATCATACATATGACACTATACAGCTAAATATAAAAAAAAAATAACTCTGTTAATTATAAAACACTACAAAAGCTTACCCTAAACAATTCAATGTATAAAACACTATGAAAGGAAATTCAGATGTGTGAACAGAATATAACACTATTGATCATGCATATAACACTATACATCTAAAAATAAAAAATAAAAAACATGATCATGAAAAAACACTAAAAGAACAACTTACCGTAAACAACTTAATCTATAAAACACTACATACACACAAAATCAAAGCATACTAAAATCCTGTAACACGGCATACTAAAAAAATACGTCGAACATATAACACTACTTATCGGAACATGATAACTATTAACAGATTAAATTACTATGATACACATGTACCTGCATCGCCGGACTCCATTGAAATAGATATAAAACACCAGAATCGAATAAGGGCGCAGAAGGTAAACAATTCTATTGTTTCTGGTGATTTAATAAGACTTCTTGTATTTATAATTGATGAAGAATGATACGTAGATAACAATCGTATTGGATCTTGCAAAAAAATGCAAAATTCGAATCAATCCCTAAACAATCTCATCGCCGGTTATTTATTTATTTATTTTTTTGGCAGTTATCTTGGAAATCAATTAATTGATAAGAATGGACAATTATTAATATACCCTTTTGAATTAATTAAGATAAGGGACACTTGTCATTCCCAAATTATTTCTCACACTTCTCTCAAAAGTTGGACTTTTTACAGGATCCTCTACCATTAGTATATTATTATTATTGGTAACTAAAACTTGTTATGTATATTGTAGGAAACGAAAATAGTTATGTTCTTGTTGATGAGGATGGTGATGGTGATGATACTTAATTTCGTCTTTTAAGCAATTGTGAACTTAATGCATTCAACACTCTATTGTCATAAACCTATTGTAGACTTTTAATTAAACATGTGGTAAGCAGTAACACCGCGCATGTTAAGGGACAAAATTTTGTGTTTAGCAGGGTAAGGTTTGCTATTCAGAAGGGGGTAGCGGCGCAACTTGTTGCTCGCCTACCTGACATTAGTCTGTAATCGTATTGAAATGTTTATAGATTAAATAAATCCCCACCTATATAAAAAAGTAACATATTGTAATAAAAAAAATTAAAAAAACTTTGATGGAAGATTAATTTTTGATTATGAAATTATGTAGTTTTGAATTATTTTTTAAGTTAAAGTTGTATTTTATGGAATTGTAGGGTTGACTAGTCACCTGGATTGAACCGATTCTAATCCCGACCAGGTATGGTATAAAAAACGGTTTCTAAAACATTTTGTATGTATATTTAGGGCTGTAAACGAACCAAACGTTCGGCGAACAGTTCATGAACCGTTTGGCGGGAAGTTCGTTTGTGTTCGTTCGTTT
Organism: Helianthus tuberosus; assembly: GCA_030545235.1. Classification (NCBI taxonomy): domain Eukaryota; kingdom Viridiplantae; phylum Streptophyta; class Magnoliopsida; order Asterales; family Asteraceae; genus Helianthus; species Helianthus tuberosus. The sequence continues at coordinate 39,707,084 of CM060446.1, forward strand.
ATTAAACAAACGAACATGAACAAGAAATTTCGTTCGTTTAGTTAAATGAACAAAAATGAACAGAGGTCGTGTTCGTTTGTTTATGTTCGTGAACGTTCGGTAACATGTTCGTTTGTGTTCGATAGTTCATTAGTGTTATTAGTTTTTATATTTATTTAAATATTTCAAAATTCCGACAAATTAAATATCTAATAACTTAATAAGTGTCAGTGTATTATATATTCTGTTCATGAACGATTGTTTGTGTTCGTTTGTTTCCATTTGTGTTCATGAACATTAGTTTGTGCTCATTTGTGTTCGTCAACGTTCGTTGCCTAAAATTAACAAACAAACACAAACGAACACGAAAAAGTTCATTTCCTTGACAAACGAACACGAACATAAAATCTTGTTCGGTAAATGTTCCTGAACGGTTCATGAACACATATATTTCTTAACAAACGAACACGAACAAGGACTTGTTCGTGTTCGTTCGGTTCCTTTGCAGCCCTATGTTTATTGTTCAGAAGCTATTGTAGAAGCTTGGATGCTTAATAGATTACGTGTCATGACGTCTAGAATGATATATTAAGATGCTATTTCTTCCCATCAAGCGAAAATTTCAAAGTCCACAAAGTCTCCACGCTGCATATAGGATAAAAATCGGTTCCAATATACCTCCCGTGCTCGCTATTTGGAGGCTACCTCAAGATCATTTACTATTGTTGTTTCTTATTGAGTTATACAAATTTAGCGCCGGGTTCCTCCTTGAGCTACTACTTAACACAAAACCCATTGACTCTTCTATGTTTAATATGGAACCAATTTAAGTATAAAATAAATCAAATTTATTTTATAAAAAAATTGTTAAGATACTTTTTGTAATTTTTGGAAAGGGTTAACTGTCATTTTTGTTCCTGTGGTTTGGTGGAAATGTCACTTCAGTCCAAAAAAATTGCGTCAGTTCCGTCCTCAACATTTTTGAAACGTGTCACTTCAGTCCAAAAAGATGACGCACCCTTAAAAACGTTGAGGACGGAACTGGCGCAAGGCGTTATCTTCTTTGACTTAAGTGGCACGTTTCAAAAATGTTGAGAATGAAACTGGCGCAAAAAAAAAAAAAAAATTACTGAAGTGTCATATTCTATCAAACCATAGGGACAAAAATGACATTTAACTCTTTTGGAAATAAAAAAATGACTTCATCATTCAGGTTCAAATGCGAACTGTATTTTCATTTAACATTAAAATATCGTAACATACATTTACGGATTCAATGCGGCAGCACGGATAACGGGAGGCGTGTTTTTAAAATGTTTTTTTTTAATTTTTTTTCATTGGAACTCTCATTTTTTTTTCGTTTACTTCCACTTCAAAGGCCAAATCACTTAATTTGGTACGCATTAAATATACTACATCCGTCCCATTAAAAGTGTCCTATTTTGAATTTTCAAAGTTTTTATTTATAAACTTTGACTTTAATTATATATTTTTTGTGTTATATAAAACCTGATGAGAATTAACCCGACAAAAACACTTCTAAAACACACTCAAATCATATAACTTTCATCAAGTATTATCTAACACAAACAAAATTATTTAAGGTCAAAGTTTATAAATAAAGACTTTGAAAATTCAAAATATGACACTTTTAATGGGACGGAGAGAGTAATTGTTAAAGTATTAAAAAATTCATGGGATGATAAACTTCCGATAAAAGCGGTTTTAAAAACGTCAAACTATTATTACATATATAAATAAACAAGTTTTTTGTGCATAACCACTTGTACCTTGTGTTTTTGGAGTTTTTCAAAAAAAAAAAACTTGATTTTTTTACTTTTAACCCAAAGGTTTCTAGCTTTTAAAATTTTAACCCTACATAATTTGTTTTTTTAACTTTAACCCAAAACTAAACTTGATTTTTTACTTTTAGCCCAGAGGTTTTTAGCTTTTGCAATTTTAACCCTACATAATTTGTTTTTTTAACTTTAACCCAAAACTTTTCGTTATTTGCAATTTAACTTCACAACTTTTGTCACTTATACTTTTCATCTTTGGCAAATTTTCGTTTTACATATAGTTCTAAATTTTTCGACTTAATACAACACAACGTACGAGTGTGGTTCAACTTTTTTATGTTTTGTTTCAAATTTTGCAAGTTAACACGGCGCAACGTACATGTGTGGTTCAACGTTTTTACATCTATTTTTTCATGTTTGACACAGATCCTAGGTCGAGTCAATGTTGGTGGTCGATGACGGTTGTGTGACATTAGTACTACTTGACACTGTTTTACGCCCCGCCGCAACGCAGGGTGTGCTTCGGGAGTTTTCTAAAGAAAAAATGGTTATGCATATGATTGTCGTGACCTTGGCTTTGAGGGTTTTCCAAAAAAAAATTGATTTTTTTACTTTTCACCAAAAATTATTTCATAAATTACTTTTAACCCAAAACTATTTTTTTTTTACTTTTAACCCAAAACTTTTTATCTTTTGCAATCTATTCTCGCAACTTTTTTTACTTTCAACTTTGGTCCTTTATAGTTTTCATTTTCCGCAAATTTTTCGTTTTATGCTTGGTTCTAAATTTTGTGACTTAACACATCGCAACGTGCGTCCTTGGTTTAACGTTTTTACGTTTCGTTCTAAATTTTGCGAGTTAACACGACGCAACGTGCGTGTGTGGGTGAACGTTTTTACATCGTCTAACTTTTTCCCATTTGCCAGGTTTAACATGACGTGCAGGTCCTAAAACGACTTAGTTATAACTAAAGAATCCCCGCCGCATTGCGGCGGGTCTCAATTCTAGTTCAGTTAATTTTTCAATATAATTCCAACCCACAGTTAGAAAGCCCATAACCAAACCCGTGCTGGTAAGGGTGTGCAAGAACCGAACCGTTAATCGAAACCGGACCGAAAACCGACAAAACCGAACCGAAATTAATTGAAACTGAATTAACTGAAATTCGGTTAATGGATAATTTTTTTTACCATCGGTTAACCGAAAATAACCGAAACGAACCGAATCATTTATTTCTTTATATATTTATAGATTTTATACATCTATTTCATGTATTTCATGTTTTATACTTTCATTTCATGTAATAATACCTTCATTTCATTTATTTATACCTCCATTTTATGTATTTAAACATATATTCATGCATTTATACCTCCATTTCAAATATTTATACATTAATTTCATTTATTTATACATCTATTTCATGTATTTATACCTCCATTACATGTATTTTAAGCAAAAAAAAATTAGCCCTTGTTTGAATTGGTTATTAACCAAAAATTAACCGAACCTAACCGAAAACTGAGAAATTAACCGAATTAACCGAACCGATTAACCGATAACTTCAGTTACGGTTACGGATAATGCTAATAACCGAACCGAACCGTACACACCACTGTTGGTAAGACTATTACGGAACATTTCTAAAGTTCTCGTTTGTTGTACCGCACTATCAAACATTTTCCAAGTCGAATTCCATCTCCCAATTCGGAGCTAAAAATGGATTCTTCGTATTGTAACATAAATTTCTTACTTCGTGTCATTTTCAATTAACATTAACACTAAAAACGTCAAGAAGCAAATCTTTACAAGCTTATTATTACAAATCAACTCATATTTTTTTTTTGAACGGCCAACAAACTCAATCCCGAGCACTCTCGGGGCACCCACTGGACAAACGGAGTACTCCGAGAGTAACCCGAGTCCACCACCAATTCCGGGGAAAACCCGGTAACCCACCCGCCCGTAGACACGACGGTGAAATTACCGGTAAAACCCGTTTGGCTCAAGGATCCAACCCAGATTTCCCTGGGTTTCCTATCATTGCCCACCAATGCCTCACTCTGCACCAACTCATATTTTATTTTCAAATTTTGAACACTGTTTGTATTATTAGAGGCATTATGAAAAGATAATGAAAAGAAGTTCTTGTCATTTTCAAGTTTCTATTACTTTATCTAAAAAACCCGGTATGTGCTTCATCATTTGCTACGTATCGGGATCAACCTAATGTGCAGTATTGCAAAGGTACAACTCTAGTAAACCATCATCTTTGCTAATTGTGGATTGTCAAAGTGATCAAATGGCCATCTTTATTAAATAACAAACCGTGACATCCTCTCACGAACCATGCCAAAGTTCCAAACACCTCCACCACTTGATATATGTGATTTACCACGAGCCGGATTGGTTTTCACCACCTTGCAATACATATTTTTTTTTTCCAAATTTGATTCCAAAGAGAAACTAGTAGTTTACCCGTCCGCTGTCCGGGTATATATGATTAACATCATCCAAACTCACTGCTGTCCGGGTATATATGATTAACATCATCCAAACTCACTGTATATTTTAATATCACGATGACTACTTATCTAACTATTAATAACATCAATAACTATGTCTATATTTAAAATAATGTTGACTTTTAATTTGATTTCGATTAATAACTACAACTCTCCTTGAATTGTCATACATACTAATTTATAATCTTACATCTAATTCGCACAATTTAAAATATTTAATTAATTATTTGTAATTGATTAACGTAGGAATTGCTAACACCATTAAATGAAGATAAAAGAGATCTATCAATGATACATGTTTACAAAAGTATTAAAAAAAACTATCAACACAACCAAACGTATATTATATTTATGTCATGAGAATATTATTTAAGAACATCAATAACAGTGTCTACATTTAAGATAATAATGACTTGTAATAAATGATAAACATGCAGGATACATATACAAAAAAAAGCAGATAATGTTATCAAGATTTCACAAGTATATAACAAAAGAACCAAAAAAAAACACAATGTATACTATAATATACAATAAATCATAAACATGCAGAATACATATACAAAAAAACTAATTGATGTTATCAGGATCTCCCAAGGATATTACACAAAAGGCAAAAAAACACAATATATACTATAATTTACAATTTCGTTGGCAAAACACAAACCATTGTAAAAAACACAATGACTTATTATCCAACTATTAAGAACATCAATAACCATGTCTATATTTAAGATAATAATGACTTTTTGTTCGATTGCGATTAGTAACTACAACTGTTCTTATATTCTTATATATCGAATTGTCATACGTACTAACTTAAAATCTTACATCTAATTCACTCAATTTAAAAATTTTAAGTAACTATTTTTAAATTGATTAACATAGCAATTGCTAACACCATCAAATAAAGATATATGAGATCTTTCAAAGTTAGATCAACATAAACTAAATCAATTACAAATCTCTCTATGGTCGCTCGAAGAAAAGGGAGCATATGAAGAACTAAACAGAAAAGTCAGCATCATCAGTGATAACAATTACAAGTGAACCTGGAGCAGCATCGGATAACTTGATGAAGTCCTCCACTCTCCCCCATCAGATTTCAAGAACAACGCAGAAGAGTTTATCACACAACTGTTGAAACAGGATCAGAAAATCTGCCACAATCCTAGCCGATCTGCAAAACAAAAGAAATAATGAAATCGCGTGGAAGAAGGCGAGAGTCGTTGAAATCTTAGGAAGTGTTAATTGTAGCGTATAATATTTTATACATATTTCACTCTTTAATCTTTCTTTATATTTAATTTAATAAAATTAACATCCATTGGATACAAAGTAAACACAATGACAAGAACACGTAACATAATGTATAGAAAACCCACCTAAGTTGCAAAACACAACAATTAGACGCAAATAACACAATATATAGAAACAGTTGCAATACCATGGCTAATATTAACACTATCCATACCACCAATATTCAAGTATTTCTTTATTTAATTAAACAAACAATAAAATATAAAAGATAATAAAAGATACGCAATCAACATCATATCTATCACAATCAAAACAACTTCATCATCACCGGCGTTTCATATCTCCTTGAAGATCATCGCCGCCGAAGATTTGATCGACAAAAAGGTAACTTCCGATTGTAAGTCTTAACGGTTTAATTTATATTAGATTTCTAAACCTCTGTTAGATTCTTAATCAGCCACATATGATGGTTACTGCGGCGAATAACTTGTTTGTAGACGTCAAATCTGATTTTAGGTTTCAATCATCTTCAACCTCTCATATGTTATGTATAGTTGATATATATCTTATGTATTGCATGTTATGGACATTGTCGAACTAATGTTTACATTATAATGATAATAATATATGAAAAAGTTGCAATCAAACAATTGGGGGTGTTTGGGTAAGCTTATTTTGAAGCAACTTATGACCTATTGACTTATAAAAGTTAATAAGTTGTTTTTTGAGTGTTTGGGTTAGCTTATTTTAAAGGGTTTTGTGTGTTGACAAGCCATTTTTGAGAAGTCGCAATTTCTAACTTCTCACTTGTAACTTATATAAGTTAATAAGTCATTTTTAAGAAGGAATCCCAAACACACACAGATGAAAACATATGATTCTGTTATAAATTTTTTTATTTTTGGGGTTCCTTCACTAAAAGTACTTATTAACTTATATAAGTCATAAGTGAGGAGTTACAAATACTAACTTATCAAAAACAACTTCTCAACACACAAAAATAACTTGAATAAGCTAACCCAAACACTATAAACACAACTTATTAAATTTTATAAGTCAATAAGATATAAGTTGCTCCAAAATAACCTAACCCATGTACGATTACGCTAAAAGAGATATTTTACGAATATATATATTTACTGATATATTGAAACGGTATACAGAAGAGATCTATTGCACATTATGAATTAGGAATAATATTCTCATGACATAAGATTACATTTTAACACATTGTGTATTAATACTAACAGTTAATATTAAATGTTATATATCACAGGTATACAAAAATGATTACGTCCTGTCTGTGTCTATTACAAAACCCTAAATCATTGAAACTGGTATGCTGTAATGACTTCAATAAGTAAGTGTAAACTTCATTACGTAAACTGAAATTAGTAAATGTAACTACAGGCATTACCAATTGAGTTTGTAAAGCTTGTGGGAGGAGATTACTGGAACCGGACAAAGATAACGATAAATCATGAAAGCGGAATAAGCTGTACAGCATGGCTGAGAAGTGTAAGAGGTGAAAGTGTTGTCACTGATGGATGGATAAGTATTGTAAAAGGCCTTAAATTGACAAAGAACACCTTATTGGTTTTGAGGATAATCAAAGAAAAATGTCTACAAATACATTGTTTCATAGAAAACGTTTGTGATGAATCGTTCTTGACAGTCAACCGTTACGGAGATTTAAAGATCATAGTAAGTATAGTTATATGTTAGTAGGAATTTGTTTTTTGTTATACTTGTCAGCAAATGGAAAAAAAAGAATATATGTTTATAAAATATTTCACAACTTTTCAGGTCATTCCAGAAGCTTATGTGAACAAATTTTACTGTTACTGGCCAGTAAAAGATTCTTATAACATATACGCAGCAGGTCAGTGTTGGAAAGTTGAGACCGAAAAAATAAATGCATGCTACGTTTTTGCTAAAGGGTGTCCGGAGATGTTTGAATACATTAACATAGAAGAAGGTGATATACTGATGTTGATGAAAACAGACAGCGAATCGTTTGACTTGACACTTTATCGTAGCGGAGTTGAGGTTGTTTTTAGAAAGAAGGAGACAACTAAAGACAGCTCAGTTGTTGAAATACCTAAACACACATACTATGAACACTTCAACTCTGTAAGTAATTTAAAGTAAGTTAAAATAGTTTGCTAGTCAATACGACTTATTTACGGATGTTATCGTATAACAGATCTTTACTGATCAAGAAGACTCAATCAACCAATTGATTAATGGGGTAATGAGTTTACATATTTTTACAATACAATATATTGATCCTCAGATGTTAATGAATTTTAAAAATCTTGGATGCAGATGAATGATGAGAAACATGATGTGAATAAGAAAAGTGTTGAAAAAGAAAAGTTGAAGTCTGAAAGAAAGAGTTTTGTAAGTGAAGGAAATAACAACCAGACAAAAGAAGATGTAAGTCTTTGAAACATAATAACGGATAAGTTATTTGTTCATATTATTATACATTCTTAGTTGACGATTGTAGTTTAATTTACTTTATTGTTACGGGCTGTAATAACAGGTTAAAAAGAAAGGTAAACAGATTGCATCCGATTCTACATCTGAAGAACCTAAACAACTGATATGCTGTACAACTTATGATCATTCTACTATGTCAGCAACTGGACGACAAACACGTGATCGTTTGGTAAGTTAAGCATAAGTTAACAAAATATTGCAATAAATATTTCTTATACATTAACATATATACTATATATATATATATATTGAAAGGAAATGCATGTTTGAAATGATAAGGTTAACAAAAACAGGAAAAGAAGTCGGATGGCGTTGAAGGTAAGCAATGAAGACGAAAAACGTGTTGCACATCAAAATTATGATCAAGAAAGTGGTGCGTATCAATTCAACAGGAAAGCAAATTATCGAATGGTATGTCATTTCTGTTATTTAATGAGAACAATTGACAACACCATTCATGAGGCTATTTATACGTACAGAATTATGTTTATTCAAAAATTAACAATTGATATTTGTTGCTGCTGACAATTATATCCAACACGGCTAATATACTTCTTAACTCTAACATCAATGCAGCGATTACCTGTAGAAGTTGTAAACAGGGCAAGGCTAACAAAGAAGGTGCATCAGATGAATGTCAGAAACATGGATGGGAAAACAGTTGCGAAGATAGTTAAGCGACAAAAGGACAGAAATGGATTTAGGTATGCGATTGAAGGGTGGCCAAGTTTCATAAAGAAAAATGATATTAGCACGGGTGACAATATGCATTTAACCTATGTAGAATCAGCAAACCTCCTCATGTTGACGCATGTGGATGCAGTCAGCCAAGCTTAACAGTTAACGTTATATGCTAATGATGCAGATGTCTGCGTATATAAACTAATGCCTTTTGTCGTCATCATTTGATGGTTTTTGGTTGGACATGTTGGTACAGTTTATTGGTTTTTTTTTGGTTGGTTGGTAGTCTAACCTTGATGACAATTATTAGTATATTAGGGCATGGATGACATATTTTGTTTAGAATTATAATTTGCAAACGGTAGTCGAAGTTCATATTAGTTATAAATTTAGCTGTGTTTTCCTGTATACAACATTAGAAGTCTTATTGGTAATATTTCCAACATCCAAATACACTGCATATTTTAATATCATAATGACTTCTTATCCAACTATTAAGAACCTCAATAAGTGTCTCCATAAATAAGTGTCTCCATATTTAAGATAATAATGACTTTTTTATGCGATTGCGATTAGAAGCTACAACTATTCTTGTATTGTCATACATCGAATTGTCAAACATAGTAAATTAAAATCTTACATCTAATTGGTACAATTTAAAATGAATTAGTTATTTGTAAATTGATAAACGTAGAAATTAATAACACCATTAGATGAACTTAGATAATATATATGAAAGTTAGATGTTTACAAAGTGTTGAAAGAACTACCGATGACAAACAAACGTTGATTATATTTACTGGCATAAAATATTACACACCAAACATATTATAAACATAATAGAACAATTAAAATAACACATTAATTTCGAATATTGATTCTCCATATACAACAAAATACCAACCACAAAAACAACCACAAACATAATACTATGTATATAACACAATGATAACAACAAACAACTAAATACAAAACCATAACTAAACATGTGGTGAAACTACAGTTTCAATATAGCTTGCACCTACAATGCCTTGTGTAAAGATGATAGGAAAATAACCATGCATCTTCTTTGCCCTTACGTTTATCTGAGCAACATCACCCCATTCGTGCACTATAATTAATTTGTTATTACCATCAATGTAGTGCACAGATGACCCTATCATCAACGGCATAAACACACGGGGTACAAAAGACACCACTTTCGACCAAGTATTATTTTGTAGACGCCACAATTGAACATCTACACTACACATTCCAATACTAACCAACATATGAAGTTCATCTCGTATAGTCACCAACTGACCTATAGATTCCACACTCAATGTATCTGGGTAACCTACATTTTCTATTACCTTCGACTCAACATCCAAACGAAGAATCGCTGTGTTACCCATACACCAGAATTTGGTCAGTACAAAATACAAACTTTTCCTACAAAACGTCCCAACGGACCAACTATAAACAACAATATCATATGGACTATCAATTAAGAACATTGGAGTTGACCATGAACCTTCACTAAACGAATAAATATTAACAGTCAACCTGAAATGAGTGCGTTTAATGTGCACAATTTTGTAATCACCAGCAGAGTCAACACAAAACCCAAGACTATCATCATCCATATTGTAAAATCCCTGATAATTAGAATTTCTCAGCATCTTGAACACACGAGTTAGTGGATTCCAAACAACCAAATCACCAGTATTACATAAGCAAACACATACCATGCCATCCAAACTTGCTAAAAAGATCACATTACATGGATGACAATCGAAGGGAATGTGAATATTATTGCCTAAAACACATCTAGGAGATGCAACATCAACATAACGAATCGCACACGATGATTTGTCAAGAGCAATTATTTTCTGGTCACCTAATACTCGCAAGAAACGACAATTATTCTTAGCAAACTCAGGAGTTGAAAGATAGGCTAACCACTCTTTAGACACAGCCTTGCACCGTATAACCTCCTTTGCCGGAAGTCTTGGAATAATCTTCATCAATATAAACAGAGATGGAAGATCCTTCATATTCACTTACGATTATACTTTAATTAAAAATACTGACGTTGATAGAAAGAGGAAGAAAACACATACGAAAAGCGATTCCTTTGAAAAATGAATAACTACATAAAAACTACCCCAATTAACAGTTGACACAGGTGAGTAAAACCTCCTAAATCTCCGAGAAGTGGTGGTAAACGGTTTTCACACACTATGGGCGATAGGGGGTAAATAAAATTAAATAACAATATATATTAGAAACCGTTTCTAATTTACAGATAAACATATACACATACATGGAGATACTTTTTAATCAATCACATACACAAATATACTTTTTATTAATTAATCTTATTTTTATAAATTACTTTGTTAGTTGTCAAACATTGTGTTATTACAATTGTGAAAATAATTACATCGTAGATTTTTTTTTGGCATTGGGTTTTATATATTATTTTGTACTTTTTATAAAAATATTGTTTTTTATGATAATAGGATTATTGAAAAATAATGGACACCACAACTAAAAAATAGGAAGTTAGTTACACAATACAATATATAAAAATAGACACCTACAAAAAAAATCAAATATATGGAAAACAGAAAACCAATAACACTTTAATAAACAAAACATAAAATGACAATATTCCAGCAAAAAAACAAAAACAAAAAAATCCAGTAAGAACTATTCCTTAACTGGACATATTACAAAATGGGAAGTTTCTAATTGTCCTTAACTGCACAATATGTAACCACTATTAAAAAAGAATGAGAAAGACAGCAAAAAGTAGGAATTAATTACACAATGTTATATTTAAATATAGTCAACTACAAAAGAAATCAAATATATAAAAAACAGAAAAACAATGACACAATGATACTCAAAAAACACAATGACTATACTAAAAGAAATCATTCAAATAAAAACTAATCATTAACTGCACCTATTACAATGTGGGAAGTTTCTAATTCTATGTAACTGCACAATGGTAAGGGCTTCCAAGCTGCTCTAAGGGCTTGGTCTCCAAGGGCCCATTGTGTTTTTTTTGTAGACCTTTTTGTTTTTAAACCACAATCACATGTAATCATAATTAAATACGCACAAAGCAAATATTAAAATCATACACTCTCAATGAATATTTAACATGATAATATAAGCACATTAATTCATAAAGATTCAATCTCATTGTGACAAACTATACCACACATAAAAAACAACCACAAACATCAATTACTAACTGATCAAAACAACGAAGAACAAAAAAAGAACTACATAAAATAGCATAACTAAACATTTGGTGAAATGGTAGTTTCAAAATAAACAGATCCATTCACACCTTGAGTAAAGATGATAGGCAAAAAAACATGCTTTTCTTCTGCCTCTACAGTTACATCAGTAATATCACCCCATTCTTGAACTATAATGAACTTCTTATTTCTGTTGATATAGTGCACAGACGACCCAATCATCAATGGCATAGAAATAGCAGGTGGACAAAAAAAATACTTTTGACCACTTTTCATTTTCAAGTTTCCACAATTCCATATTCACACTATAGAATCCCATACTAACCAACATATGGAGTTGATCTCGAATACTAACCAAGTGACCTATAGCTTCCACATCCATTGTATCTGGGAATCCAACATCAGAAATTACCCTGCTATCAACATCTAAACGAAGTACACATGCGTTACCCACACACCACAACCTAGTCAATACGAAATACAAACAATTTGCACAAAACGTGGCTACAGACCAACTATAGACGTCAACATTAAACAGACTATAGTTTGAGAACATTGGAGTTGACCGTGACCCTTCACTGAGAGAATAAATGTTAACAGCCAACATCATATGTGTCCGTTTAATATGCACGATATTGTAATCACCAGAAGACCTGACGCAAAACCCAAGACTATCCTGATTCGGATTAAAAAAACCCTGTGAATTAGAATTTGATAGCATCTTGAACACACGAGTTAATGGATTCCAAACTATCAATTCACCAGTATTGATTAGGCAAACACATACCATCCCATCCAAACTTGCTAGAAATAAAATATTGCACGGATGAGCGGTGAAGGGAATGTGAACTTTATCACCTAAGAAACATTTAGGGGATTCATTATCCACATAACGAATATCACACAATAACCGGTTAACGGCAATTATCTTATGATCACCTAATCTGCGCATGAAACGACAATGATTCATAGCAAACTCAGGTGTTGAAAGATAGACTAACCAATCTTTACACACAACCTTGCACTGTGTAACAACTTTTGACGGAAGTCTTGGGATTATATTCATCAGTATCAGCAGAGACGGAAGAAACTTCACAATCATTGTCAATGTAGGTTAAATAACAAACACTTTGACAATCAATACAACAAATATGAAAAGAGATTCCTAAGAAGATGAAAGTCCAACAAATATTATCACAAGCAGTAGTTAACACACGTATATTAGAGCTCCTACAATTACGAGTAGTAGGTAGTTATTAAATAGATAACTATCCAGATTTTTTAAATCGGTTAAATTTTTAGTACACATTTACATTAATTTTATTTTTTGACAAATATTCAGTTGAATAATAATTTACATAAATAGTAATAAAAACTTTTGATTCAATCGTATTTTTAAGTATAATATGGCAACTTTCTCTTATAAATACATACTCGAAATATTTTGTTTCATTGTATGTGTTGCAAGTACTCTTTGATTGTTAGTCTTCTTTCTGATTTTTCGTGTTTGGGTTAACATGTATCGTCATGGTCCGAATTTTATCATAACTATACTTGATCCGCTATCCCTTCAACAGGTACATACCTTTCCGAATTATTTGTTTAAAGTAACGATTCCTATTGTTTCATCCTTTATTCAAAAGTAATTTGCCTTTTGTTTTTTGGTTTTCAGGCTATACCTATATGTATGAGTAGATTTATATGGATGAATAAGTTAGAATCTTCAATTGTTAGTCTTAAATTTGATGAAACGCATTCATGGTCTGTTGTTATCAAATTAATAAAAGATGTATTCTACTTTACGGAGGGATGGTGTGAGGTTTTAAACTACTTCGGCCATGAATCTTTCTTCATGATTTTCAACTATCTTGGTGATCATACTTTCAAGTTCAACCTCTTCTCTCATGATCCAAATAAAGAGTTTGGAAAATCGTTTTGTAAAATTATTCAAAATCCTATACAAAGTCCAACGGTACGTAATTTTCTTATACATTTTATTTTTTATTTTTTGTTATTACGATTTATTAAAAAAACATAATACACATAAAATTGTAATAATTATTTTTTTACAGGTTCTACCAGATACTTTTATTTCAAAACATTATGATTATCGTTTACCGGATAACATGGTTATACTTAATGTATCCGAGTATCATCAATGGGAAGTCCGTATTAGAAAGATTGGGCCAAATTATTGTATTGCTGATGGTTGGTTTAAATTTATTGAAGATCTAAGGTTAAATCCTGGGGATATTCTGTGTTTTCAAAAAAAGGACGTGAATCATATTAATATTATCATATTCAATAAAGATGGTCGTCAAGTTTTGTTAAACAACACTCCTTTGATTGAGCCAGAATATGAACATATTAGCAATGTGGAAGGTTATCGACAAGTTAGTGACGATCCTAGCTATCCTTTTTTTGCAATGACAGTAACTCATCAATTGGTATTATACTATCCTATTTTATGTTAATTTTTTTTTTGTTTTTTAGTGTTTTTCATTTAATAACATTTACATATTTTTAACATTTTTACAAAATGTAGATCCTTCCCAAGTTAATTACTGACTTAACTGGTTTAAATGAGTTTTCTAAAGTAAAGATCAAAGTTGTTAAAGGAAATATTTGGGTTACAAATCTTCGTACACACAACATTGATGGTCAAATAAGGTTTGTCAATCAATTTATTATCTTAGTTATTATTTCTCATTTACCCAATGTGTATAGATCACTAACAAAACTTTTCATATTTTTTCTACCATAGGTACGGTGTTGTTGGATGGAAACATATACTTCAAGCTGAACATATTTCCTTAGGTGACGATTGCTTTTTCAACTGGTCTAAAACGAATTCGAGGCTATTGGTTACGAAACTCCAGCAAGCAGAAGTGTTACAGCAATAGAGTTTCAGTTTATATTGAAAACCCGGAAAACATATATCTTACATTTACTTTTCGATCCCCCTTTTTTTATGTTTGTAGTACAATGCGTTGGTTTTTTTTTAATATTTAAATTCAGATTGCCATGATAATTTCATCCGTACAGTCCGTTTATGATAAGTAATACAAATCTACTTAAAAAGAATGGTATACATAACATACAAACTACTTAAAAAGTACCAAAATAAAAAACACAATGACAAAAAACACAATTGTATAACATATATGATTACACATAACACAGAGACTTCACGTTTACTTTTATTTTTGTTAGGATCTGAGTTTCTTATGATTGACTTTGTTTGGCATAATTGAACAAATGAACGAAAGTAAAATGAGATTAAATGCAGCGGAAGTGGAATCAAACTTTGTAAAGTCCACGTGCCAACCCTTGGTGAAGGAATTAACAATGTAATATATGACACACACACATACACAAAAATAATGACATAAAAACACAATGACAAAAACACAATTGTATAACATATTTGTACACAACCAACACACGTTTGGTTTTTTTTTTACTTATTTATAAATTATGAAACAATTTAAAAGTTAGTAAAATTAGATAAACCTGGATCTGGGTACACTAAACGGTTAATGGCAGGAACGGTTACATAATGTAGAAACTGCTTGGGGAAACGATGCGAATAACTAAAGAGACACACGTTTACACAAAGTTATTACTACACACACAAACCCATTCAGTTAACACGGGAAACATAAACTGATACACGCTTTATTACGCATGAATCAACGAAAAATATTAATAACCTTAGTAATTATAACATAATAATCCAATCGTTTTTTTTTGTTTTTTTGTTTTTTTGAACGGAATAATCCAATCGCTTTACCGCCTATTCAATTCCCTACCCCTGACCACCTATAAAATAAACTAACCCATAAGTCCATAACACATCACCTATCTTTTAACACTAACTCGAAACATCTCTACATTCAACACAACTACAATCATGCCTGGATCACACTACCATTCCGGAGACACAACAGAGGCCAAGAAAATTATAACCACTGCACACTTTGTAGAGGATCAAAAGGATTCAGAAATCTTACGAACACTACAGAGAATGCATAACACCGCCACTGCAGATGTAGAGAGAAACAATACTGACATGAACTACAACGTTCTGCAGTATATTTCGAATGGGCTACAGAACGAAGATCAAATAAAGATTATACAATATCTGGATAAACAGTTGCAGATAAAGAAAAACATAGCAGTTTCGTTAGAAGAACTCAAGGATACCTTGTGGGAGTACATGAAGACGAAGAACGAAAGGGTTACTATAATGAAAAACTATTAGAAACGTTTAATGATTACTTTTATTTTTTTTGATCGCTCATGTATTTGACCTTCTACAAGTGTATCCTATCTACTTAATGTAATAACATATTTAAATATTGACAATGTCTTATAACAAATTTACCTAATGACTCTATTTTACCATTTTACCAAAAATTTTATTTGTTTTGCTTAGAATTTAGATGTATTACATAAAGTAACATATTACAAAACACATGATCAAGTAACATATAGAAGTATGTATACTAATTGATTGTGAAGTATTAACACAGCTATAGTTAATAAACGTTTATTTTCTTACATAACTTGTGTAAGATTGCTCTACAATATTTAAGTTGATTATTTTACGTGTAAAATATCAATAAATATAAGACAGTAGATGAAACGTATTTGTTAATTTACAAATGCCTGTTGATATTACAAAAGAATTGTATTTAACGTATACCATTGTGTTATTGCCATTGTGTTAATAATAACAATGTGATTTTGGGAAACATTACCATAAATACTGCATTTTTGTTATATGTTAACTTTGTTAAATATTAATCTAATATAAATTTATCTATTACAAAAGTAATTAACTATTATCTACACACAAATTGACATCTATGAACATTAATAACAGCCTAATACAAATAATAGTCACACAAAATACACCAGTCAAAAGCTTTGAAAGTAAATACAAAAAAAAAACAAAGAAAACAAAACATTTCGCAATCACAAAAACGGCATTACAAGGTACAAACATAAAGTTAACAAATTACTTGAACACACAAACATACTAACTGCATTAAAATAAAATAAAAAACATAAGCATAAACCGTTTATGGAATGTGAACAGACAACGACGGAAACGAACTACTTCTTAACGCGTTTCACCTTCTCCGAATTATTCCTAAGTCTCTTCTTGTAGTTCCCTCCAATTTGTTTAGCAACCATAGAACCACCAACCGTTGAATTAGACATATTGTTGACAGCATCTTGCACTCCTATATGACTTTTGTTAGAATCAGTCATTTGATCATTTTGAACAGCACCCTACATGAAACATAGACAACATGAAACACTTCTATAATTTCTAAATTATTAAAATGATATACAAAAAACCAATTACCTCTTTATTGATTTGTCTGGCAGAGCCCTCATATTGCTCAGTACCAACAATACCCTAAATGCAACAAACCAACATGTTACACTAAAAAAATAACCAACGTAATAAGATAAAAATAAAACAATTTATTCACCTTCATCACAGATTGACCAACACTGTCATCATGCTTCTTATCATTACCAATATCCTGCCATAACAAAACAACCAATATTACATTCAAAGTACATAAAAAAATAACCAACAAAATAACATAAAAATAAATCAATTTATTCACCTCCATCGTAGATTGACCAAAACTGTCATCATGCTTCTTATCATTACCAATATCCTGCCATAACAAAACAACCAATATTACATTCAAAGTACATAAAAATACACATCCGAATAAAAGAATCATTTACCTGAAGTCTCGCTTTAGTAAGGCAATCATTTACCTCCGTATGAATAATAACCTATATATAACATCAAAATCAATTTCCAGCTAACTAATACTATAAAGTTTAGAGAAAAATACACTTAACCTCTACTTCAGATTGCAAATGGTTGCCAGCTGTCTTGTTATCTCCAATAATCTAAACGTAACATACGAACCATTAATCAAATAACAGTAACAGTAACTTATATTACAAAGTTAATTAAGTCATGAAAATAATTAAAAGTTTGAAACTCACAAAAAACCAAACCACAAACACATATTGAGAATAAAAAACAAAATATATAAAGAGTTACCGATGACTGCGTTGACGGTGTAAGAGAATTATCAACTACTGAGCTAAACACTTCATCAGCCATCTCCCATTCAACATCTTTAATCTTTGCACACATTTCAGTTTCTTCATCAATTTGAAGAACACCAGCTGATGGAGGAGTGGCAGCGTCAACAGATGTAGATATAGACCTAGGCTGCATAAGCACATTGATATCATCTATGAAGTAATGTTACTATTATCAAACAAACCAACTTACTAAGGTAAAGTCACTTAAACCCAAATAAAACAAATCATTTACCTGTACAACACTTTGGCTAAGGCTAGCATCTCGCCCATTACCAACAATAACCTAAGAAAACAAACCAATAATTAAACTAACTCTAATTAACCATATTAAGTAATATTAAAATAATAGTAACAGTAACCTATATTACAAAGTTAATACAGTCATGAAAACAATTAAAAGTTTGAAACGCACAAAAAACCAAACCACAAATACATATTGAAAATAAAAAACAAAAAACATAAAGAGTTACCGATGATTGCTTTGACGGTGTAACAGCATTATCAACTAATGAGCTAAATACTTCATCAGCCATCTCCCATTCAACATCTTTGATCTTTGCACACATTTCGGTTTCCTCATCAATTTGAAGAACACCAGCTGATGGAGGATTGGCAGTGTCAGCAGTTGTAGATATAGACCTAGGCTGTATAAGCGCATTGATATCATCTCCGAGGTATTTAGAAACAGTAAAACGGTTGGAAAATTTAGGCGCTAAATTATAGGGATCGATCTTAATAACAAAAATAACCCTTCGAGAACATAAATTTTCATTCAAATACGATTCTATCCAATTTGGATCATCAACACCCTACAAAAAACATAATAAGCTATCAACACAACTGAACAAACTAATATATACTAATCATGCAAAAAATTCAACAACTAATAATTGTAAAAGGAAATGTAAAATAAACCTCTGACAAAGACTTATTAACTAACTCATCAGCAGATATTTTAAGTAGAGATACTGCAGCTTCATTAAAAACAACACATGTCATCTCATCATTGGTACCATTAGTAACACAAAGTTCCAATTTGTATCTGCAAAACAGAAACGATTAATAAAACGAAAAACAAACAACAAATAAAATATTAAAAAAACTTACACATAATGTGGATTGACAACATCTTCTTCACAGTTCCAACACAAATAGTAACCGTCAACCATTGACGCCTTCTTACGACATTTGTTACACTTAACATATTTCCAATCACTATGCATTTCCACACCACTTATGTTTGCATCAATGTTGAAAATTGTTCCCTGTACATGATTTAAAGTCAAAAACTAATGATTAAAAGTAAAAAAACTAACAAAAAATAATTTATTTGGGTTGTATTAGCAATACAATACCTCAGCCACATCTCCTGCTGTAAGAAGGCTGTATATGTTTGCAATACTCGTAATTTGAAAGGTGGCTGCATTGTCTTCAATGATAGTAATTTGAGGAGACTCACTGAAAACAAAAAATACAACATATATAAAACATAAAATAATAATGCATCTAATAAAACATGCCAAATCACATAATTACATAATCCTGTAGGCATCAATTTCAGGTATAGAAAGATTCAAGTAAATTTGAGTCGCCACAGTTGTCATTAAACTTGTAGAACCTAATTCAATACAAACATTTAAACATAAGTTATAAATAATCAAAATTAACAATGCAACATATCCTATACATAACACCATACCCTTATAAGATCGAACTTTGCAAGATGACAAAATAATAACAACTGTATTTTTTGCAATTCTTCGAATATAACCATCGCTAAACTGATTCACCAAGTGTCCCCATAATGAAACATTCACCTTCATATCACTGAATTATATATATTTAAGAATGAGATAGTAAAAATAAACAATATAGACGAAAGAATTAATATAGACAACACTAACATACTTGGTGTCAGAGATAACAATGTTTCGTACACCAGGATTGCAAGATGAAACAGATTCCAATTGATACTGAACAGAGCCCCATTCCCTAAGAACGCCAATAACATCTACACACACACACATATATATATAACATTAGAAAACTTGAAGAATAAAAAACTAACAGAATAAAATGCATACATACCTGTAAGATATTTGTCATCATTAACACGATCGGCTAACAGATTGAATGGAAGAAAATCAAACACATATCGTCTGAAGACAGACGGATGCGTCGGACAAGTAGTAATACTTGTTGAATACAAGAACTGAATGAAAATATCGCACCGCAATGGACGATACATGGTACTATACTTATGAACAACAAACTTACGAATCCTGTAAACACATCCCTCTTTAAACGCATTCTGAAATAACCTCAGCAAGTTAGATGGAATCTTTGCATGAATAGATGAACCCTGAAAAAACATATACATTTTAAGATTAGATAATTACCAATGTAAAATCAAAAACTAAACAATATTGCATTACAAAGAAATACTTACTTGTGCATCAGATAGAATCATGTCAAACGAAAGGATACGATTTGTTTTAGGGTTGAACGATGTCCAAGCACGCGAGACCAACACATCAACTTGCCAGTTGTTGGTAAAATAAGCACGTAAATCCGAAATACTTGCACGATTCATTTTATAAAGTAATAAGCTGCAAATATATATAAGACTGCAATCAACATCACACATATAATCCATAACACTATAAACAAAGACTACACATATAGACCCATATACATACACACAAGGCTAATAATACTCAACAAAGAAAACATGTTACCTTTGAACAACCTAGTTTGACAACACCAATTACACAATAGTATCAGCTGGCGATAATGGCAAATTATAAAAAACTTCCTTGTACACAACATTTTTAGTCATATTGTTAGGACATTTTTCTTTATTATCCACATAGAACTTTAGTCCAGCACGAGATGTTACACGAGATGCAGCAACATATAACTGTCCATGGGAGAACACGGGCTTTACTAAGTAAACACAAACAGTATTAAAAGTTTGGCCTTAACTTTTGTTAATAGTCATAGCAAAACAAACTTTTATAGGAAAATGTCGCCGCTTAAATTCAAAAGGCCAAGACGAATTACTTGGAGTCATATCAATTTTACCAATGAATACTTTCTCTCCAACATGTGGGCCTGTAATAATCGTACATTCAAGAACACGACGACTTATTTGACTTACAACCAACCGCGTCCCATTACACAAGCCACGTTGCATGTTTAGGTTACGCAACAAAATAACAGGTGCACCAACCTTGAGATGTAGTACATGATTCGGAACTCCAGAAAATTTCAAACTGTTAAGAAACTCAGGAGCATACATAGCACGCAATTCTTCAACATTTTGTGTACTCACACATATCTCATCAGCACTAAACAATGTATACATTTCACCTGGTATCTTCTCAAGAACATGTTGGTTAATCGTATCAACTTCATCATTAGTCGGACAAAGAATGCAACGTTCCTTCAAGTAATCGACATCATTAAATATGTTCATAATATTAGGGAACGTATTTAACACAACGGACTCAAGATGTTTATCAGTTACAGAAATTAACATATCTCTTGGTATATGAATCCATGTATCATCATCTGATCCATCCACAGAAACTGAAGGAAGACAACCAGTCCCCATGTCTAAAAGCCATTTACTAAATTCCTGCATTTGAATAAGATCCCTACCAAAAATACTTGGATCACGTAAACGCATGTTAGTTGTCAAAGAAAACACTTTACATGACCTCCATATATTCGGCGACTTGTTAATCGCTGAAGCAACAATTTCACTCCGTGAACCAAACTGAACAACAGGAAGTATCTGCCGAAAGTCACCACCAAATGCGACAACCTTTCCACCAAATACTTTATGCTCAGCACCAGCCATGCTGTCTCGACACACATCCCTCAATGTTCGATCAACAGCTTCAAATACATGGCGATGTTGTAGAGGTGCTTCATCCCAAATAATAAGTGAAGCATAATTGATTAACTTAGCCAAATCTGAACCAACATCAATGGCACAACAAGAGTCCTTATCAACTTCAATAGGGATGCGAAACCGAGAATGTGCTGTACGCCCACCAGGTAGTAATAAGGAAGCAATACCAGATGACGCAACAGTCAAAACTATCTCATTATTTGATCGAATACGAGCTATAAGGGTCGTCCATAAGAACGTTTTCCCAGTTCCTCCACTACCTAACACAAAAAATACGCCTCCTTTTCTAGCCTGAACAGCAGAATATATACTATCAAACACTTCCTTTTGTTGACTATTCAACGCAGCGTATTGCTTAATAAAACGTGTCCTTTCCTCATTAGCATCATACATTCTCTCAAATTGAACCAACCTATTGATAAATCTATCTTCCGAAGTATGGTCAATCTGCGGTAAGGTTGGAAAGGAAGTCAACGACCGGCCACTCTGAATCAACACTTGTTCAATCTCTTTCATAGTATAATTCAATATTTCAGCATCTGAGAAATTCAATGAAAATTTTTTCAAATTGTTCGATATTTATGAAGAATGTCCTCTGATAGGTATTCATAACAATCAAAAAATAATTGCCGAGGATCACTAACAGTACAAAATAACAAAATTGTAACAAACAATTCACGAAGCCGATCCCCAAATTGCCAATGATAAGCCTGGCGTACAGCATCAACCCATTCAACATCATCACCCAAAAGACTTAATGCTTTACAAGCGGACATATACGTTGGATGTTCCACCCCGTCAACAGTTCGAATCTCTTTAAAACTTCTCGGACCACGCACAACATTTAATAGCATTCTAAGATAATACTTTTCACCCATCGTAGGACTTACATAATATATACGTCCAATAGTTTGAAATGAACCTTTACGGGGCTCCCACACTCTTTCCTTCTCATGCCATGTAAACAAAGTTGGGTATTCGGCATACGTCAATGTCCGGCCAAACTCATACCTTTCATTTGCAGCCATCCATTCAGTAAACTTTGACATTGCAGCTGTTGTTCGTTGTAAAACATCAGAAATTTGCTCATGATCCTTAAAATATACTCTATTACACCCTTCTTCATGAAATGGGAGTCTTTCAACAGCCACTGAACGATAATGCATGTCAAACTCAAATATCTTCCAACACGCCTCTGATGCTGAAATATACCTACAATTCATGTACTGCTCAATCTCATTTTCATGATTTAAAAGTGATGTAAATGTTGTTCTCCCACCTTGACCTTCCAATACTGCGGTAGCACGATCTTGACCTTTGTTAATATAGCTGAAAAGATATTTAACCAACATTCCTTGGTTACACCATTCAACATTGATATGGCAACCATACTTTATAAGCAACGCACGATTATAAGGAACAACATATCCATTATCTAGCATAATATCTTGCCGACCAACACGAACTTTACGTGAGTTATTACGTCGTCGATACGACGGCCACCCATCATTTCTAATAAAAGTTTCGTCACAATAACTCTTCGGAAATCCTTTAGTACATTTGCCATCATTCATACAAGGACTCGAAGGTCTAAGGTTACCACATGGACCATGCATCATATGAGTACCAACATTTAAAAAACCAATTGGGTCACCCGATTCAGAAGGCAGCTCAGCAGATATAAATCTATCAATTTCATCCGGTGAAGAAATTTTATCAGCTTGACTAAGAAACACAAGAATGTGGCAATGTGGCAGACCACGTTTTTGAAACTCTATTGTGTAAAGAACTGCAAAGACAGAAAAAAAAACACAATGTTTTAACACACATCATAATAACACATTAATCACATGTTAACATACAACCATTGAGAATAAAATTCATTTAACTTACCCGCTTTAGGAACACCAAAATGATGCTTTTTCCTTATGTCTTTCATGAGCTCATCAAGTTTGATCTTAAATACCCGTGCAACAATATCAGGTCTTTCAGATACTAAGTCACCCACTGTGTTTTCCTGCAAATGCTGTTGAATTTCACGCCATTTTGGGTTACACGTCATGGTAATAAAAAGATCCGGAATACCAGCCCAACGACAAATTGCCATCGCATCTTGATATTGTTGTATCATATGCCTAGGCCCCCCGGTGAAGGACGCTGGCAACACAACACGTCGACCTATAGAATCACAGTTTGTCTCACCTTCTAATATACGATCATGCAACCCATTATACAAATCCGAACGAATTGTTGTCTGATGAGTCATTGTAAGTCATGTTCAAGCACTTGCGTATATGCATCAACAACAAATGTAAGAAATAACCGGCCAGAACTATGCAATGTTTTACCTTCTCCCATTCTAACCATCAACCGAAAACAATAGTATTCTCTCAATGAAACATTTTTTCTTTTACTTTCAGCACTAATATTACTTAGAGGAATGCCGACATTAAAACCATCTTCTCCATACGGGAAAAGTAATGGATATTGCAACGACATGTAACTGGGATGAAGTTCAGAAATACGTTTCGCATTTGTACTACCACGGTCTTCAACAATAATATCACGGCAATCTGTAGGATTACCATCACCCGGAATCAATGCAGCAACTTCATTGACCGTAGGCAAATTAAACTGTCTCGCATCCCTTCTTCGTGTACCAAGCAGTCTAAGTCTAACAGGTTGCTGCGAAAAGTGAGTAAATCTTTCTTTGGCCATCCTAAAGCTCTGAACTAATGGATTGTGCCGATTAAGCATTTTAATTAAATCATTAACTAAACTTCGAATACATGCATCATCATTCCCAGACTGAATACACTTCTCAACTGCTTTTAATCGATTGTCAACCTCATTTTCTGTGTCATAAATATATAGTTGTGCAAATCGTGGCCGTCCATCAATATGCTGAGGTAACAAAGTACCAATCCTATGATGATTATGTCCATTCAACACATATGTATAGGGACCACTTCCATCATTAACATCCGAACAGACTTTACCACCAGTAGAAGTAAACGAAAACATTGAATTTAGAAGCTTGATATTCTCTTTAAACACCTTAGATCGCGGTTCACCATTCAGCTGTAAAAGCCTCCGCAATGGATCCGGAGCATGCCGAAGTAAAGGTAAAACAACCTTGCCTTTACCACAACAAATAGAGAAAGTTGGATTAGACGGAGCAAGATATTTAGTACTTCTCTCACCATACCACAAGATCGCTTTGCAATAAGGACATACATATTCTGTAATTCCACAATCCCAATATGATACATCTCCTATACAAAATAAAACAATCATATAAGAGAAAGTTATATTTATCATTTTAATCAGGCATTCAAACAACTAACAGTCATCAATGAACAATCCATACTTGATGAGTTTTCATCTTGGTAAACACCAGCACACAAGATGACCTCCGGTTGTGCATAGATGGCGATGATGCGGAAACAAACTCCGAAGTTAAAGAATGTGATACAAAACGTGCATCACTATTCATTGAATTAGTTCCATGGAATTGATTTGAATTTGGGCCAACTGCAATACACGTAGATACAATCAGATGTGTCCTAAAAACATGAACACGTTTACATTACTTGGCATAAAAAAAATTAACAATACGTACCATAACAACGTCGTTGAACTGGCATATTTTCAATGTTTGAACCAGCAGGGCGATCTCGTAATCGAGGACGACCACGACGTCTAATATTACGGGATGTTTCATCAGATCGAAATGTCGACATAGATGAAGAAGACAGTGTTGATAATATTTCAGAATCACTTACAATCCCATGGTTAATATTAACACTATCCATACCACCAAGATCTGTATACAAACAACATTCATTTGATACCACTTGTTGAATAATGTCAATGTTTTATTCTCCATCTTCTTCCTCTTCATATCTAGTCCTTAAATACCTCAACTACTCATACTGATAGCTATTACATACTGGAAGCTCTACACAATACTTACCAATCCATACATACATAATATCATGGATTATACCAAACAACCAATGCGCACCAGCCTTACACACTATATGCAAGCTCTGACATTTGTTAGAAGAATCAGCAGATAAACCAACAACATGTGAAAATATTTTGTAGTAAACTTCTTGTTATCACTGTATAAACTTGTTTTGCGTATAATGCACTCCAAAATACCATCTCACAACCCATCATTACATAAGCACAAAACACCGTATCCATACTTGATATCACTCCAAGAAAATAGACGACTATTATATAGAAACACCATCGGATCTATATACATACTTAGAACATAACACTGTTTCATGCAGGTAAAGCAAACATCTCGATCATAAATACGCTATTAATTGTCAAGCTATACCCTAATCTATTATTTATACTACATAATTTAAATTAACAAAACACAATAGCAACAAACATAGCTATAAGAAGACATGCAACCAACCATTAAATACATGTAACAACAAAAGAAAGCAATGAAATTAAATATGAATATGAAACACCTATACACACTATGAAAAACAAAATCACACATACATTGCTAAATAGATAGTAGCTCCTTTGATACTTCGTTTCCAACTACAACTTTTCAAAACCTATTGATAAGGGAAACTAAAGAACTGTAGTAAAAAATATTAAGACAACAGTTGGGTTATTAAAAATGGTTATCAAAGTTCAAATAATAATGGGGCAACATAATGGGTAGTTTTTGAACATGCACCATAATTGTAGGAATTATAATTGTCTTTAATTAGATAATATTATACTCCCTCCGTCCCATATTAATTGTCCAATTTTGACTTTTCAAGTCTTTTTCTTTCAATTTTGACCGTAAATATCTTTGTTTATGTTATATAGTAGTTGTGGAAGAATCTTACCACCGTAAATCCAATTCATTCATATATTTTATATCAAGTGTTACGTAACACACAAAAAATATCTACGGTCAAAGTTGAAAGAAAAAGACTTGGTAAGTCAAAATTGGACAATTAATATGGGACGGAGGGAGTATATTTTATACAAAAACAAAGTAAACACGAAACTACCACAAATGAATGCATAACTTAAAATGCTAATTATAATTACAAACATTAGGTGTGTTAACCTAACTTAAGTTTTTTTAAACAAAACGTGTTTTTATAGAAATGTAATAATATATACTAATATTGTCCTATACCATTTATGATGTTGATTACATTGTGTTTTATTATGGAAAAGATTGTGCTTATACGAAATCACTATGTTTAGAATAGTACGTTACCCTATTGCAATAGTCCTTATATACTATTTGTAGTTGTATGTATATTTTATACAATATTAAGCTCTAATAAAGGCATTGTGTTTTTTTATTAAAGCTTACTTTTTTTACTAAATTCTGATTATCAATGTAAACTTGTTTAAGTTGAAAAAAAAAAGCACAAACACAACCCAAACTATATAAATCAAACACTCTTTTCTGTAAAGATGGCCTAACTTTAATTGTAAGAAATACAATAACTGAAACAAAAGCCGCTTTTATACAAACTAAAATACTATCCTACAAAAAAAAAAAAAAAAAAAAAAAACCAGAAATAAGAGACATAGAAAAATAAAAAACAAACATGAGTACTAAAATCGCTCTAGATAATTAATCTTAACTTCCATGCAACACTTCACACTTTCGTTTGAAACCGAATTTCAAAACAGTCATATACAAGACATCCATCTGTAACTGCCAAACTACCTCATCGACCAACTTTTATTAAAAAGTTAAAACGATGGAAACCAGATATAATTATACAAACGAATGATATAATCAGAGGTTAAAGAATTCAAATATTCCTTTACGATTATATTTATACATACATATAATCATATATATATATGCACCGCTAACAAACTTGAGCATAAAACATGGATACCCTGCTAACTGAAAATACATGAAAGATTCATAAATTATGTCACCACACCATTTATTTCGTCAAAAAAAGATGACAACTAACCAACCACGTTTTGTTTTTCTTTTTCTTTTTTTTTTAATAAATTGAATAAATGACACACTACGTGAGCTATAATCAATAGTTTAAAATAACACATCAAAATTTTAAGCTATGTTCAAACGACGTATAGTGATAAAAATATTTATATCTGCATACATTTTAATGTAATAGTAAAGTTAATCTCATCTTCACTCAAGTCACTGGATGCCTGTTGCAAAAAACACAATTAACATTATCCATAACACAATTCAAGATATTGTTTTGTCTTTTATTAATCAACTAAATAACCGAAATATTATTTTTAGAATATTTTAAATGTAGTATCTTTTTTATGTATTATATGTGTTTTCAAAAACAATGACATGAATTCTAAATTCAGATTGACTTTTTTTCAATAACATGGAACCAAAAATAAAAAAACATTGCAAGACTTCCGGTGACAAACACAAAAATGGACCCATGCTGTTTGAAATGTTTCAATGAATTTAATAAAATATGATAAATTTTAAGCTTGGGTTACAATTGTATAATTAATCATAACTTTGAGTTTATGTTTCTAATTTGAACTTATAATAAAATATGATAAACTTTAAGCTTAGATTACAATTGGATAATTAATCATAACTTTGAGTTTATGTTTATAATTTGAACTTAAAAAAACTTTTTGTTATTTAAAAATTGAATATGAAATCACTATAACTTTTAGGATTTTCAATTAATGTTGTTAGTGATACGATCATTTTGGATGTAGCTTTCTTAATGGTTTACCTTGCAAACCACAATAGAGTTGACTTGATCATTTAACAATCTGTATATATAATGCTAAATCAAAAACACAAAACCTGTATACAATTTGTTACACTACCCGAACAATAAACTACATTACACATCATTAATATATTAAATAATACTACATTAAACATCATCCATATATCAAATAATAAAACATAATATCGAACATTAGAAGATCCTTACACAATAAACCACTATATTAACATTAAATTACTAAAATACTAAAGACATTAACATAAATTATAACCAAACATGATACATCAAAACACAAAGAAGAACAGAAGCTTGATACCTTTAGTAATTTGGAGACACAAGGCTCTCAAAATAGACAGACCCTTGTAAGGCAGTCATGTACTTCCAAGGAAAGTAGTACCCAACTTGCATAGTTTTCATATCTAACATATAAATATCCCCACAAGTAGTCATCAACATCATTTCATCAGTAGACTCTACATACTCTACAAACCCGAGGAAACTCGATGGAACAACACCAATACAAGTCAGAACCCATAAGTTAATCCATTCTTCATATCCCAACTTACACAAACCAACTAAATACATATCATATTTATAACGCATAAAAATGTGAAGTTGCCCAGCAATACTGACCAAAGATCCATCAAAACCTCCTCCATAAAAATCACATGGTAATGGAACACTTGAAAATTGCTCTAGGTTAACATCAAAACGTACAATTGACTGCACACAATCACCAGAACATGAATCAACAATGAAATATACACCACCCCACACAATGTACCTAATGACCATTTTCCACCATGCTTAACAGACAGAACGTCCGTAATTTTCCTCCAGGAATGTAGTCGGGTAGAATAAATATAAACTGCCTCTGTGCCACGTCTTCTTATAACATGTAAAACCTTGTACTCATTTGCAGAATCCACATAGAAAGCAGCAGAATCAGAATCTTTTTTGAAGAAACCATGTGATTCACATGATGGAAAAGTTGTACTTGCCTGTGTAAGAGGATTCCAAATTAAAATTTGACAAGTCTCTTCCAGGCACACACATAACATTCCATCCAAACTCCCTAATATCATCAATTCATCTGGTCGGGTTTTGAATGGTTTAACAGACATCATTTTAGGACCACAAAAGCCCGTGCATGCATAAAACAATTTTTCAAGAGAACCACAACGATCTAATTTCGCAAGCACCCACTTGGTAGCTGACGGTGACGTACTACGACAATGAATTAATGGAAACTCTGGTGTGGACAGGATAGACAACCATTTTTTGCACACCAACTTGCAACGACCTATATCTCTTGCAGAAAGTTTTGTAAAAATACCATACATTAATATCTCTACAAGCAACTCCGACATAACAAATATTGATTAACTGCTCACATTAGATCAACACATGTTAGTTAGTCCATTTCACTTTAACATCAAAGTGTAAATCATAGTTATGAAGAATAGAAGGCAAAATAACAAATTGAAGAAAAGATACTTACAAACAGCAACTTTTATTTGCTCAAAGATCTGGAACAATTCTGACTGAAATGTTACCCTATAATCATATAAATAGGAAGATGTGAGAGAGAAACGTCAACCCATAAAAGACTGGAGATAATGGGAGAGAAATGCTTAATAACTAATCACGTAATAAAAGGATTAGTAACCACTAACATAGCAGTTGATTTTTTTTTTAAACGGCAAAACTTCTATATAAATATATAAAAAGGCAACATAGCAGATGATATCTCCAACTTTCTAATACACTTTATCCGGTAAAATAACACAAAACAAAATTTATATCATGTCATATAAAAACGCAATAATATCTGAGTCCCTGCCGTCAGTCTTCCGTCAGTTTGACTGTTTACCAGTTGTGAAAAGTCTATTAATACCCCCCACCCTTTAATATCTACAACCAGTTTCATTATCATCATCAACAGTCGCTCCCAACTCCCAATATCATCATCATCAACAGCTCTCCTCTCCCAACTCCCAAGATCATCATCATCATCTTCATCAAAGAAATCAACAGATCATCCTCATCATCTTCATCGAACATCGAACAGATCATCTTCATCTTCATCGAACAGATCAGGTTCATCTTCATCCTCATATTGGTCATTCGATGTGTTTATGTGTTTATATTGTGAAAAAACAGAGCGATGATTCTGGGTTTGATTTTGGGTTCCATTCGATGATTTTTCGTTGATTTTGGGTTACATTCGATGATTTGGGTTGATTTTGAAAAAACAGAGGGTTGATTTCATTCGATGTGTTTATATTGTGAAAAAACAGAGCGTTGATTTTGGGTTTGATTTTGGGTTCCATTCTATGTTTTTGGGTTTGATTTTGGGTTCCGTTCAACGATTTTGGGTTGATTTTGAAAAACAGAGGGTTGATTTTGGGTTCCTCATTTTGAATGTGTTTGAATGTGTTATTTTGATTGAATGAGTTCCTCATTTTGATTCGATGATAACAGTTATTTGGGTATTTTGGATTTGATTTGATTATTTGAATGTGTTATTTGGGGTTAGGGTTTAGGGTTGAATGGATTTTTGGTTTGATTCTTGTGGGTTTAGGGTTGAATGGATTTTTTGGTTTGATTCTTGTTCAAAATGCATCAAAACAGAGTGGTATTTGGGATTAGGGTTTAGGGTAGCAATGTGTTTTGGTTTGAATGTGTTTAGGGTTTAGGGTATCAACTGAGTATTAAGAACTGATCGGATGTACAAAATGTGTTTTGGTTTGAATGTGTTTAGGGTTTACGGTATCAACAGAATGTGTTTTGGTTTGGTTTGTACAGATTCTTGTGGGTTTAGGGTTGAATGGATTTTTGGTTTGATTTTTGTTGTACAGAATGTGTTTTGTTTTGAATGTGTTTTGTTTTGAATGTGTTATTTGCAATGTATTTTGATTTT
Source organism: Helianthus tuberosus (assembly GCA_030545235.1). Classification (NCBI taxonomy): domain Eukaryota; kingdom Viridiplantae; phylum Streptophyta; class Magnoliopsida; order Asterales; family Asteraceae; genus Helianthus; species Helianthus tuberosus. The sequence goes on from CM060446.1 coordinate 39,738,823, forward strand.
GATTCTTGTGAGTTCATCATATTGATTTTCGGTTTGATTCGAATGTGTTCCTCATTTGAATGTGTTTTGTTGTATTAAGAACTGTTGTATTAAGAACTGATCGGATAAGATTCGAATGTGTTCCTCATTTGAATGTGTTTTGTTGTACAGAATGGCTGCGGATGTAAAGATACGCAAAACACCAACTACGAAGGCGAGAACACTTGACAACCTCCTAGAAGATGCGTTGCACATAAGGAAGTGATTGATATGAATGATTATAACCCCAGTGGAGCTCTTCGATTTTCCTTGAAATTCCAAAGCTCGCTAATTACATATCTACCACTGGGGTTATATTCATTCATATCTGGATCAGCTTCCCGAAGTGCACCCGTCAGTAAAAATCCACAATTGCTTGTGGTCGTATGACGTTTTGTCTCTGTATTGTATGTTACGGTCTTTTGTTATCGAGTCTGTAAGTTCCGTCAACTCTACGAAGTTGGTATGACGTTTTGTCTCTGTATTGTATGTATAAAAAGTTTACATTTAATATACAATTTAGGCTTTAATAATTTGTTATATATATTATAAATTTAATTATTAGATTTCTTAACAAAAAAACCAAGAAAAGAATTTAGGGGCTCAGGTTGATATTTCACTCATACCATAGGGACGCAAAGTGTTATTAATATATGCAAAAAGACGGTCTTACCCCTGCCTCTAACAGTCAACCTGACGGCAGGGACTCAAAGTGTTATGAAATGAATACCACAGGGGCTCAGAATGCAAAAAATTGTTTTTAGGGGCTCAAGTTGATGTTTGGGACATACCACAGGGACGCAAATTGCATTTTACTCTTTTTATTTTAATGGAATGTTTTGGTTTGTTTCTTGAAAGTTAGTCTGGATGAATTGTGTTTTTTATTATGGTCGTTTTTTTATTGTGGTTATTTAATCATATATTATTTCAAACATTTAATATCTTCAGTTTAATTTCTTCGAGCGACCATCCAGAGAATTGTAATTGATTTGGTTTATTTTGATGTTAAATTGTGCCTGAATATAGACTTGCACTTGCACACATGAAAAAAACACAATCTCAAACAGCTGCTCTGTGAAAAGTTGTCCACTGCCATAACCACTGTTTTGTTCAAACATCTGCTCTGTGAAAAGCTGTCCACTGCTGAAAGTCAACCCCTGTTCTCTCATTTCCTTGGATATCACTGTTGGTCAAAATCAGTGTTTTCATCCACTGATATGCTATCCACTGATAGATAAAATCACCCACTGTTTTCATTATAACCGTTGCAACCACTGATATTGTTGAATCATGTTTGTTCATTTGAATAATTATGCTTTGTTTTTCAGTTTGCTGGGTTGGACAGTGTTGCTCTAATGAGAATGTACATTTAGAAGCAAGTTTATGATGAAGTTTCTGTTATTATTTATGATAATGTGTGTTACTTAGCCACTCAAGTTGATGTTTCACACATACCACAGGGACGGAAATTGCATTTTTCTCTTAATATAAAGTATTGAAAACATATATAAGTTAAAAACTGGAAAAGGCCCCACATTTAGAGTTCATTTTAGCCCTCCAATAATAAAAAACACAAAAAAAAACAAAAACACAATAAATAAAAACCAATAAATAAATAAAACACAATAAAATAAAAAAAACACAATAATAACCACTCCTTAACATTAGTGGTTATACCTGCTAAAATTTATTCAAATAATTAACTGCCAAGTTACACATCACATATTATCATACTACTTATGTAATTACAGGAAATCAACAATTTATAATACACAACATACAACTTACTCTAAGAAGATGATAACCATATATATAACAAAGAACATAAGCAACTAAAATACCATACAAAAATAAAATATCTTCTAACATTACCAAAGTATATTACAATACAAATGAAAAGAGCACCATTCTTTACACACCAACTTATAACGGCCTACGTCTCTTGCAGTAAGATTTGGCAATATCTCAAACATAAGTCAATCGGAATCTCCAGCATGGTAACACTTTCCTACAATGTACATCCCAAGCTAACCACACCATGATACTATCCGCTTTAGCCAAGACGTTCCAACATCTCCTCACTGATTTAAAACGCGTCATGATGTTGAATGTATGAAGAGCCTTACAACGAAGCCTTCATTCCCCTTCACAACCAATGTGGGATGTTACAAATCACACTCCTTACAGGTCCCAACATCCTCGATGGCACACCAGACCAATCCCTAGCACTAATACCATCTGTAACAGCCCAACATAACCACACCATCATAATGTCCACTTTGGCTAGGTCAAAAAAATCAATACCAAATCAAGGTTCTTTAAAGAAACAAAACATTTATATATTATAATTTAAAACAATGTTATGCATCATTGTTTGTACTTTATGCTTATAGGGTGACTTTTTGCGATGGTTGGTTGCACCTATAGTTTAGGATTGCATATATGTATTGTACCTTATGTTTTATGAGTTTAAAAAATGCTTGGTTGTATGATCATACGACATTATATTTTATTATTATTTATTTCATCTTTTATGCGTTTAAAAAATTTTTGGTTGTAGATTCATAGGACATATATGTATTGTACCCTATGTTTTATGAGTTTAAGAAATGTTTGGTTGTAGGTTCATATGATATTATATTTAATTATGATGCTTCGTAGCTTGATTTAAAAAACATGTAATATATATGATTTTGGGTAATCCCAACATTGTTGTGCAAACTTTTACTACACAGATTATGTGGTACTTTATATATTAAATATAGACAATAAATAGATTGTGCTGGTTTTTTAAGGCACCAAAGCAATCGATTGAAACATGACGAAACAAATAAGAACAAACATTACGAAAATTGAAATATAACAAAACGACAAAACAATACATCATTTAAACTAATCACCGCCTCAACGTGTTTAGTTATATATATTTATAACATTCAACACAAAACGGCACCTTAATTGGTGAAGAACAATATATGTCACACGCATAACACACATGACCGGGACAAACAGAAAAACCGCCATCAACATCACAGCCATCAGTGACCTCTACATCACAAACATTATCTACATCTCCAGTTTCGATATCACTACTGACTACACTGACTTGATTATCATCTGCAGACATCAGTTGTTGATCACCTTCGTCACAATCTCCTTCGTAACCCGAAACATTATTACCACCAGAAGCATCAAACGCAGAATGAGATTCAACTTGCATATCCCCTACAGTAAGCCGGAACATCTTTGCATGTTTCTTTCCTTTACAATGAGCATAAAGCTGATTTGCACTTGTACAATATATGTCACATAGAGCACAATGAAAATCCACACAACAATACGATAAATCTTGTAACTGTTGGATTAACACTCGAATGAGTAAACAACAAAATTACAAAGTAAAAACACAAAATGATTAATAGTTCAAACACTTATACCTTTGTGGTATGCTTCCTTGACATTACATGATGCCTATATTGTTGTTCATTAAGGCATATGACATTGCAAACAGGGCAGCCAATGATTTCTTCCGGTTTGGCACCATTTGTGTGACACTCTAGGTTTTCCCGAGCAAATATCTTGTATTAACATTATGTGTATATACGTTATTAAATGTTAGTGCGTGTTATCTCGATGATTTTATGTGATCCTTGTGCTAAGTGTGATGAATGTGTGTATATTATATATATGTATGTGTGTTATATGAGTGGGCCGAGACCCCAAAGGACCCGACTCGAGACCACCCTCGGTCTCGAGTGAACAGTAAACACTCGGGCCGGTTGGGCCATGCAACCTAGAAGCCCACCCGGAAACCCCTAACCCACTCGAGATATATAACCGGCCAACCCTCACAACTTTCACCATTTTGCAACATCACTCTCACACTCTCTCATCTCACACACTCTCCCTCTCTCTCTCTAAAAACCCTAAAACCCTAAGGTTCTAACATCACCCTCTCCTCCTCTCCTTCTCGGATCCAACCGGCAAAAAGATCACCCTTGGATTGGCTCGGAATCATCACTCGAAGGCTTCAATCCGTCACCTACTTGAACACCTTTGTGTCACTCTTGAACCGGTTAGTACCTAGACATTCACTATGTGTTCATGTGTATAATAGGGTTATGTGCTTGGAATTGATTATATAGATGATTAAAATACGTGAACTCTTGCATGATAAAGAAGTGCTAAGATATTTATGAATGATTGTTAGTATAGAGCATTGAACCGATGATGGTATGTTTATGTTGTAAATATGCTTAGATGAATGATTTGGCTTGAATGATGGTAATTGTTTGGCTGAAAATGCTTTTAGAATTGCAAGTATAAGGTCTAGGATGACATGTTTTCGGGTCGGTTTTGAAGGATTATACATGATGGGTAGTTTGTATATATGATGAACTTGTTGAATATGGCATGAATATTTGAAAAATTGTATGTTTTGATCTGTTTTATTTAGAATTTAGACAAGAAAACATGTTTGTGGTATTTGATTGGATAGTACATAATTACATGAAATGGCAATCTCATTGGTTAGTACATCAGAGGTTCTAGAAGGATTCTTGTGCACGTATCCAAGGTTGCGACTCGAAACCCCCGGTTGCGACTCGCAACCGAAACATGACAAGTCGAAACATCCAGTTACGACTCGCAACCGAAACATGACAAGTCGAAACATCCGGTTACGACTCGCAACCAGAGCATGACAAGTCGAAACATCCGGTTGCGACTCGCAACTGTGTGTTCTCGAGTCGAGACCACCTGGTCTCGACTGGGCTGTTAGTTATTGGGCCCAAGTGTATTAACTGTACATGCTTGTTACTGTTTAGGTGGGCTACGTGTTAACTGTTAACTGTGCTGTTAAAGAATTTAGACGGGCCCAATGACTTATTGGATAATTATGTGTTATGCATGCTATGTGTGTCTGTACGTGTTTGCTATACGTGTTTACTTGTACCCCAACTTGACCCATATTCGGTAACCATGCTAGGACGTGGTGACCAACGTGATCGACCGGGTAATTAATCTACCGAGCAACCCAAGGTGAGTTCACAACCTAAAGCATGTATTCCCGGTGGTTTGGGAAACGGAACTAAAAACAACACTATCCCCTTATGAGGGATACAACTTACTTTTCTTCCCTTGTTATTGGGAACCTTTTAGTTAATTACTGTTTATACGGATTGCAACAAACGGCACTAAACGAAACTCTATCACTTAAAGTCCCTACTACATAATACCGATTAGTCGTCGGGGCCAGGCGAACGGGTTATTAGTTGATAGCGCTATTTAGGTCTTACCAACCTCACACCGTGCCAAGGTATGGGATCGGTCGTGAACTAATGTACTCAGGCATCCGTCAATGATGATAGAACATTGACATCGGGGCACTTTGCGGATACGCAACGGTCACCTAGTGTTCGGTATTGGAAAAACAGTTTAGTCGCTAACTTTTGGGGTAGCTCCCCATGGCATGTATAAACGGATAAATTAACTGGTGAAACAAGTTTTTGGTAATTAAAACTGGACAACTAGTGAACTCACTCAGCATTATTGTTGACACCTTACTGCATGCTTTGCAGGTAACCAGTGACTGAGGAGCTGCTGCTTGGGGATGTGTAGTGTTCGTCAAAACCCGTGTGTTGGGTTTTACTTATCTTGAACCATGAACTATCTTTTAAAACTATTTGGTTTATGCTTCCGCTGTTTTGTTTAAACTTACTATCGAACTTAAACTACGACGTTGCTAACTACTTTAGATAGCAATTACCTTACTATTAACCAATGCTTAGTATAATTGGTGGCTGGATCCTGGTCGGTCACGCCCTCAAGCGGACGGTACTCCGCAGGTGGAATTTGGGGGTGTGACAGATTGGTATCAGAGCCATTGGTTATAGTGAACTTGGTTTTAAAAAGGGGAAAAATCTTTTTGAGAAAAACCAGACTATAACCCGTGACTCATGACGACACTACACTCCAAGTGCAAGGCTCGACTTATCTAACCTCATAGCTCGGACCCATGTTTACTTGCTTGATTTGTCTTATGCTTTCTGCTCTGCTATACGTACTAGTTTGCCTAAGTAGATAGATATGCCTTTCCTCTTCTATCTCATTCTCGCTATATTACGACATCACACTCATACTATGTTTTCTGGCTAACCGACAATGAGTGGACGCGGACGAGGAAACGTCAACATGACTCAGGCTCAGTTCACCAACCTACTCAACACGGTGGCTGCGGCTTTCGCAGCTCACCCTGGAGGTCAGCATGCGCCTGTGCAACCACGTGTTTGTACTTTCAAGACTTTCATGGATTGTAAGCCTCTTCCTTTCAATGGCACTGAGGGTGCCATAGGTCTTCTTCACTGGATCGAGAAGGTCGAAGCTGTTTTCGCTGTCTGCGAATGTCCCCCAGCTAATTGGGTAAAGTTTGCCACTGGTACTCTTGAGGGTAGTGCGCTTTCGTGGTGGAAGGCGCAAATTCAAATGCTTGGTTTGGAGACTGCTAATGCCACTGCATGGGAAGATTTCAAGGATATGATCAAGGAAGAGTACTGTCACAGGGATGACATCCACAAACTCGAGAACGAGTACTATGCGCTCAAGATGGTTGGATCAGAGATTGAGACCTACACCAAGCAGTCCAACGACTATGCTGCACTCTGCCCAAACATGTCCCGACCTATGTATCGAAGGATCGAATTGTACATCAAAGGCTTGGTCCCAGAAATCAGAAGTCATGTGACCTCAGCCAACCTCGATACCATACAGCCCGTGGTTCGCCTTGCTCACAAACTCACCAATCAGGCTGTGGAGGAGGGCAAGTTGCCCAAGAGGATCAGTGGTACTGCTGGCACTTCTAGCGATAATAAACGAAAGTGGGATGGAAGTCAGGGAAAGGATGCTAACCCCACTCAGGCCCCAGTTCAGCAAAGGAAGACTGAAAACAACAAAGGTCCTCAGCAACAGGGTGGCTATCGAGGAAAACACCCTAAGTGTAACAAATGTAACCGACATCACAGTGGGCCATGTGGAAAAGGTCAATGTCAGCGATGCAACAAGATGGGGCATGAAGCCAAAGACTGCCGAAGCCAGTTCCCCGCTAGGCAGAATCAGCAACAACCACAGCAACAGCAGCAACAAGGAAACAACCGTGGATGCTTCAAGTGTGGAGCAACGGGGCACATGCGAAAGGATTGCCCTGAACAGAATCAAAACAACAACAATCAGGGTGCTGGGAACAATAAAAACAATGCTGGAAATGGTGCTAGAGGAAAAGCTTTTGTGATTGGAGCTGGGGAAGCAAGGAATGACCCCAACGTTGTAGCGGGTAAGTTCCTACTAAATGATCGTTATGTTTCCGTACTATTTGATTCCGGAGCAGATGCTAGTTATGTATCCCTACGTATTAGAAAGAAACTTAAGCTCACTCTTACGCCGCTAAGCTCTAAGCACACCGTTGAAATAGCTAATGGTAGAAACCTCGAGGCCTCACACATAATTCGTGACTGCAAATTAGAGTTGTCTGGTCAGACCTTCTGTATCGATCTCTTCCCCATCATTCTTGGAAGCTTCGACGTCATCATTGGTATGGATTGGTTATCCAAACATCGAGCTGAAATCCTCTGCCAAGAGAAAGCTATTCGTATTCCCCGTCCCCCTGGCAAACCTCTTATAGTTCAAGGCGACAAGAGCGGAGAAGTCACGGGCATCATTTCATTCTTGAAGGCCCAGAAGTGTCTACGAAAAGGGCACACCGCTATCTTAGCACTCGTTGCCGACACACAGAAAATGGAAAACAGGATTGAAGATTTTCCAGTTGTACGTGACTATCCCGAGGTATTCCCGGAAGAACTACCTGGACTCCCTCCTCACCGTCAGGTCGAATTTCAAATCGAGCTAGCTCCCGGAGCAGCGCCTATAGCTCGTGCACCTTATCGATTAGCCCCCGCGGAGCTCAAGGAGCTTTCTACTCAACTACAAGAACTTTTGGACAAAGGTTTTATCCGTCCTAGTTCATCACCCTGGGGAGCCCCAGTGCTTTTCGTCAAAAAGAAAGATGGCTCGTTCCGAATGTGCATTGACTACCGCGAACTTAACAAGGTTACCATCAAGAATCGTTATCCACTTCCCCGTATCGACGACCTGTTCGACCAGCTGCAAGGGTCGAGCTATTATTCCAAGATCGATCTGCGATCGGGTTATCACCAGCTGAGAGTCCGCGATGAGGACATCTCTAAGACTGCTTTCAGAACCCGTTATGGCCACTACGAATTCCTTGTTATGCCTTTCGGTATGACCAACGCACCTGCAATCTTCATGGATCTCATGAACCGAGTATGCAAACCCTACCTCGATAAGTTCGTAATCGTATTTATCGACGACATCCTAATCTACTCGAAGAGCCAAGAGGAGCATGAACAACACCTACGTCTTATTCTCGAACTTCTTCGCAATGAGCAACTGTACGCCAAATTCTCGAAATGTGATTTCTGGCTTAGAGAAGTCCATTTCCTTGGACACATCGTCAATCAGGAAGGGATTCATGTCGACCCCGCTAAGATTGAGTCCATTAAGAATTGGCCTGTACCTAAGACTCCGACCGAAGTTCGCCAATTCTTGGGATTGGCAGGATACTATCGAAGATTTATCAAGGGATTCTCTAAGATCGCTCAACCACTTACGACCCTCACTCAGAAGGGTGTTGCTTACAAGTGGAGCGATGCTCAGGAATCTGCCTTCCAGGAACTAAAGAAAAATCTTTGTAGTGCTCCTATTCTTTCCTTACCTGAAGGTACCGACGACTTTGTTGTTTACTGCGATGCTTCTATTCAAGGGCTTGGATGCGTGTTGATGCAACGCGAGAAAGTTATCGCTTACGCCTCGCGACAACTCAAGGTCCACGAACGGAACTATACGACGCATGACTTAGAATTTGGAGCTGTGGTCTTCGCGCTCAAGCTTTGGAGACACTACTTGTACGGAACCAAGTGCACGATTTACACTGATCACAAGAGTCTCCAGCACATAATGGGACAAAAGGAGTTGAATATGCGGCAACGCCGATGGGTCGAACTCCTAAATGACTACGAGTGTGCAATTAAATATCATCCAGGCAAGGCTAATGTGGTAGCCGATGCCCTCAGTAGAAAGGAGACCAAACCCAAGCGTGTTCGTGCCTTACAGCTCACTATCCACTCGAACCTCCCTAATCAAATACGGAATGCTCAGGTTGAAGCATTGAAAGCCGAGAACATCAGGGCTGAGTCCCTACGAGGATCGAGACAACGATTGGAACAAAAAGAAGACGATGCTTACTACGTAGCCGGACGCATATGGGTTCCGCTTTATGGAAATTTACGTGACCTTGTGATGGATGAAGCTCATAAGTCCCGTTACTCAGTACATCCGGGTTCGGATAAGATGTACCACGACTTGAGAACTACCTATTGGTGGCCTGGTATGAAAGCCCACATAGCAACCTATGTCAGAAAATGTTTAACTTGTGCAAGAGTCAAGGCTGAGTATCAGAAACCATCAGGCCTACTCCAACAGCCAGAGATCCCGCAATGGAAATGGGAGCAGATTTCCATGGATTTTGTTACTGGCCTGCCTAGGTCTCAACGCGGAAATGACACCATTTGGGTAATAGTGGATCGCTTAACTAAGTCTGCACACTTCTTGGCTATCAAAGAAACAGACAAGTTCTCTACCCTAGCAGAGGTATACTTAAAAGAAGTGGTTTCGAAGCACGGAGTGCCTACCTCTATTATTTCTGATCGAGATGCACGTTTTACTTCTGAATTGTGGCAAGCTATGCACAAATCTTTTGGCTCGCGTTTAGACATGAGCACCGCTTATCATCCGCAAACGGATGGGCAGTCTGAACGCACCATCCAAACCCTCGAAGACATGCTTAGGGCATGTGTGATTGATTTTGGCAAGAATTGGGAGAAGCACCTACCGTTAGTGGAATTCTCCTACAACAACAGCTACCACACCAGCATTCAGGCGGCACCCTTTGAGGCATTGTACGGTCGTAAATGTCGATCACCTCTCTGCTGGGCGGAGGTTGGTGACAGTCAGATCACAGGCCCGGAACATGTAGTTGACACCACAGAAAAGATTGCCCAGATTAGGCAACGCATGGCGGCAGCTCGTGACCGTCAAAAGCACTACGCTGATAAGGATAGGAAACCGCTAGAGTTCCAGGTTGGTGAACGGGCTCTACTTAAGGTCTCACCCTGGAAGGGTGTGGTTCGTTTTGGAAAACGGGGCAAGCTTAATCCAAGATATGTCGGACCCTTTGAAGTAACCGAAAAGATCGGTACGGCCGCTTATAGATTGAATCTGCCTGAAGAACTGAGTGCTGTGCACAACGTCTTCCACGTGTCTAATCTGAAGAAGTGTCTATCAGATGAAACACTCATCATTCCTTACAAGGAACTTACTATTGACGAACGGCTACACTTTACTGAGGAACCGATTGAGATCACGGATCGTGAAATCAAAACCCTCAAACGTAGCCAGATACCTCTCGTGCGAGTTCGTTGGAACTCACGCCGTGGCCCAGAATTTACCTGGGAGCGGGAAGACCAGATGAAGCGCAAATATCCCCAGTTGTTCCCTAATGAAACTCCCAGCACTGAAGCTACAACCGAATTTCGGGACGAAATTCCAAATTAACGGGGGGATGATGTGACACCCCGTTGAAACGTTCTCACTTACACTAGCTTGACAGTGACTGCCTTAACTTTCGGGACAAAAGTTCCTAAAACTTGGGGATAATGTGACACTCTAGGTTTTCCCGAGCAAATATCTTGTATTAACATTATGTGTATATACGTTATTAAATGTTAGTGCGTGTTATCTCGATGATTTTATGTGATCCTTGTGCTAAGTGTGATGAATGTGTGTATATTATATATATGTATGTGTGTTATATGAGTGGGCCGAGACCCCAAAGGACCCGACTCGAGACCACCCTCGGTCTCGAGTGAACAGTAAACACTCGGGCCGGTTGGGCCATGCAACCTAGAAGCCCACCCGGAAACCCCTAACCCACTCGAGATATATAACCGGCCAACCCTCACAACTTTCACCATTTTGCAACATCACTCTCACACTCTCTCATCTCACACACTCTCCCTCTCTCTCTCTAAAAACCCTAAAACCCTAAGGTTCTAACATCACCCTCTCCTCCTCTCCTTCTCGGATCCAACCGGCAACAAGATCACCCTTGGATTGGCTCGGAATCATCACTCGAAGGCTTCAATCCGTCACCTACTTGAACACCTTTGTGTCACTCTTGAACCGGTTAGTACCTAGACATTCACTATGTGTTCATGTGTATAATAGGGTTATGTGCTTGGAATTGATTATATAGATGATTAAAATACGTGAACTCTTGCATGATAAAGAAGTGCTAAGATATTTATGAATGATTGTTAGTATAGAGCATTGAACCGATGATGGTATGTTTATGTTGTAAATATGCTTAGATGAATGATTTGGCTTGAATGATGGTAATTGTTTGGCTGAAAATGCTTTTAGAATTGCAAGTATAAGGTCTAGGATGACATGTTTTCGGGTCGGTTTTGAAGGATTATACATGATGGGTAGTTTGTATATATGATGAACTTGTTGAATATGGCATGAATATTTGAAAAATTGTTTGTTTTGATCTGTTTTATTTAGAATTTAGACAAGAAAACATGTTTGTGGTATTTGATTGGATAGTACATAATTACATGAAATGGCAATCTCATTGGTTAGTACATCAGAGGTTCTAGAAGGATTCTTGTGCACGTATCCAAGGTTGCGACTCGAAACCCCCGGTTGCGACTCGCAACCGAAACATGACAAGTCGAAACATCCAGTTACGACTCGCAACCGAAACATGACAAGTCGAAACATCCGGTTACGACTCGCAACCAGAGCATGACAAGTCGAAACATCCGGTTGCGACTCGCAACTGTGTGTTCTCGAGTCGAGACCACCTGGTCTCGACTGGGCTGTTAGTTATTGGGCCCAAGTGTATTAACTGTACATGCTTGTTACTGTTTAGGTGGGCTACGTGTTAACTGTTAACTGTGCTGTTAAAGAATTTAGACGGGCCCAATGACTTATTGGATAATTATGTGTTATGCATGCTATGTGTGTCTGTACGTGTTTGCTATACGTGTTTACTTGTACCCCAACTTGACCCATATTCGGTAACCATGCTAGGACGTGGTGACCAACGTGATCGACCGGGTAATTAATCTACCGAGCAACCCAAGGTGAGTTCACAACCTAAAGCATGTATTCCCGGTGGTTTGGGAAACGGAACTAAAAACAACACTATCCCCTTATGAGGGATACAACTTACTTTTCTTCCCTTGTTATTGGGAACCTTTTAGTTAATTACTGTTTATACGGATTGCAACAAACGGCACTAAACGAAACTCTATCACTTAAAGTCCCTACTACATAATACCGATTAGTCGCCGGGGCCAGGCGAACGGGTTATTAGTTGATAGCGCTATTTAGGTCTTACCAACCTCACACCGTGCCAAGGTATGGGATCGGTCGTGAACTAATGTACTCAGGCATCCGTCAATGATGATAGAACATTGACATCGGGGCACTTTGCGGATACACAACGGTCACCTAGTGTTCGGTATTGGAAAAACAGTTTAGTCGCTAACTTTTGGGGTAGCTCCCCATGGCATGTATAAACGGATAAATTAACTGGTGAAACAAGTTTTTGGTAATTAAAACTGGACAACTAGTGAACTCACTCAGCATTATTGTTGACACCTTACTGCATGCTTTGCAGGTAACCAGTGACTGAGGAGCTGCTGCTTGGGGATGTGTAGTGTTCGTCAAAACCCGTGTGTTGGGTTTTACTTATCTTGAACCATGAACTATCTTTTAAAACTATTTGGTTTATGCTTCCGCTGTTTTGTTTAAACTTACTATCGAACTTAAACTACGACGTTGCTAACTACTTTAGATAGCAATTACCTTACTATTAACCAATGCTTAGTATAATTGGTGGCTGGATCCTGGTCGGTCACGCCCTCAAGCGGACGGTACTCCGCAGGTGGAATTTGGGGGTGTGACAATTTGCCACTAACTTATAAACATCTACGTTCATGTTCTTCAAACAACTACAACGAAAATGTAATAGAACACACCTCTATATAGGTAAATATTTAAACGGTTTTAAACTCAATTGGACAGGTAAGTTACTAAGTTATATAAAAACTGTAAATTGGCTAAGGTCACAAAATTTTCGGAAATCATGAAATAGTGGATCGAGGTTATACATGACTAAATACAACTCTCATAAACCGATGTTTTAATCAAACAAACTGAAATATTCAAAAAATTCAACCTCAAAGAGTGACTTTTCTCTTCTAATGTGTGAATTTGAAACAACTTTGAATATGTATTTATAATAAAGTTTTAATTTAAACTCAATTGGACAGGTAAGATATATTTACTTGAATAAAAAACTGTAAACTGGCTGAGGTCACAAAATTTTCGGAAATCAAAAAATTAGTGCATGGAGGTTATAGACGAGTAAATACATCTCTCATAAACCGATGTTTTATATGAATATGTAAAATCACATCGTTGTTTATCAAATATTTAATTACTCTAACTAAAGCTGTTTAAGTTGAATAACACTATAGCGATGTTTAAACATATACCTGAATTACATTAACGCTGTTTAAATTGAATTACACATCAAAAATATTGATTGTATAACGTTATTTAATCCTACTACTGACATTATCTAATGACTACAACATACAATACATCACTGACTTTTTAATATATCATAGTCTTTCTAATTAAACATTGAGTTATATTTATTAACCTGTTCTTTATTATTATTATTCTCTATTCATCAGAATCAGAAACCACAACTACACTTGAATCCATCATATAAAAAAAAACAATTCATATAAAAAACATACTGCATATAACTAAATTTTAATAAAACAAACTGAAATATCCAAAATACCCATTGGAAAAAACCTAAAAATCATAACAACTGATTTAAATTAATAGAGATATGAGATAAGTTTATTTCTTGCTAACTTTCTCCAAATCCTTGAAATTACTTGGAGTTGAAGACTTATAGACGTCAACCAATTTACGTTTGTTGATTTCATTGGTATCACAACTGGTTTTAGCATCATCAATCTTAACACTTGAAATGTGACTTTTTTTTTTGATAAATTCTTTATCGTTTCCCTGAAACAAATGTGAAAATTAAGAAAATAATAATAAAATTAAATATGATGTAAATATAAATGTATAAATACGAATCATGTATTGAAATAAAAAATACCTCAGTAATCTTCATCTTTTCTTTGAGCTCATTAATAATTGACTCATCATCAGTCATGTTTGTGACAAGATACATTTCATCAAAATTAGTCAGATTATAAGTTGTTATCTCAATTTTAAAAGCAAACATCTTTCCAATCAACTTGTCTAAATCAACAGGAAACATTACTTCTTCAACATCCTGTGAATCAGAATATTTTATGATACAATTAATATAAAAAAATATTTAAATACAATGAGAAAAAAAATATAGGAGAAGTTAAGATTATTTATACATACAGATGATGAGTTTTCTTTAAGCAATTGAACAGCCGACTTGAGAACAACTTTTTCAATGATTTCATCAACCAGAGGATGAAATAATATTAGTTGAACATCCTCAGTATTATCTTCCACTTGAACTTTTATTTTGAATCTAGTTAAGTTAAATATAAAAACACATATATACAAAATCCATTATTTTATAAAACATATAAATATTAAAATAGATAGAAAAAGGTAATATTACCTTGGAACTGGATATATAACACTTTTATCACAATCACGGTTGAAACACACATGAAAATAATGTGACTCCAAACCCACGCAGTCTACAAGATCTGTACCCGCCTCCATTAAACATTTAGGACACTCCACATAGTGCCAACCAAAATCCTTGTCTATAGCCTTAATAGTACCAATTATGATAACAAATTGAGGCTGTATAAATTGAAAAATACAAAAATAATTTAGTTCAACAAAAAAAAAATTGTACTTTTTGAATTATAAAAATTTAAACAAACCTTCATGATTTGCCAAAGGTCATACACGTTTTTCAACGGAGACTTTATGATAAATTCATCACTTGACATCTACAAAATGAATACAAAACTTTTTAATATACGAATAGCACAAAATAAAAATTGGAAGTAATAAAATAATAGAGAACATGAAGATTAGAGAAAAAAAATATAAAATCATACCTTCTCAGATTCAACCTCAAAGACAGACTTCTCTCTTCTAATGTGTGAATTTGAAACAACTTTGAACATGTATTTATAATACATATTTGATTTAAACTCAATTGGACAGGTAAGTTATATTTACTTGAATAAAAAACTGAAAACTGCCTAAGGTTACAAAATTTTCGGAAAACATGAAATTAGTGGATAGAGGTTATACATGACTAAATACATCTCTCATAAACCGATGTTTTATACACTATGAATATGTAAAATCACAACGATGTTTATCAAATATTTAATAATTGTAACTATTGCTGTTAAAATTGAATTACACTATAACGATGTTTAAACATATACCTGAATTACAATAAACATGCTTAAATTGAATTACACATCAAAAAAATTGATTGTATGACGTTATTTAATCCAACTATTGACATTATTTAATGACTACAACATACAATACCTCACTGACTTTATAATATATCATAGCCTTTCTATTTAAACATTGTGTTATATATATCAACCTGTTCTTTATTATTATCTATTCATCAGAATTAGAAACCACAACTACACTTGATTCCATTACATAAAAAAAACACAATTAATACAAAACACATACTGGATATAACTAAATTTTAATCAACAAAAATGGATATAACACAAATTTATACAACAAAAACAGATGTCTGCATACACATCATATTTATACGAAAACTAACCGGCTTGTAGAAACATTATTCGAAACAAAATCACAAATCTAAAAACACAATATACTTACACAACTTATTTTTAACACTAAAAATGATAAATAAATCATACAAAAAATATATGAAACACAATTACCTCCTCTTCCTACAAATCTTTTAAGTTTGCTTGTACAAAATGATTTCTTTCTATTTCCTCTAATATGTTCCTTTGCAAATTCCACGTCAACCTCTTGTCTTTTACTTGCTCTAACGGTATCACCTAGTTCATCTTCAGTGTAATTTCTTGAGTTGCTCTAACGGTATCACCTACCACCACCATGAGAACAACTTACTTGTAAATCGCAAGTCAATGTTTGGAGTGGACGCCATTGCAAAAGTATTTCCAAATGATTAAGATTGGTACATAAAACAACAAAAACAATCGCAAATTCTATAACTTCGAGCCCTAACTTTGAGGTAAAACTGAATGTCACCCTTTTCCCTATTTTTAGTTATTATACAGATAATTTAAAAACACTAATATCAAATACCTTTTCACCCCCATACTGAATACCACTCAAACGAATGTTTAGTTTTATTACAAAAAAAAACCACCTAATAAACCGAACCCATATATAAGAAGCATAAAAAAAACATAATCATTTATATATAAAGTTATATTTCTTTAAATATAGAAAATACAATTTCCTGAAACTTCATACTTATTCTCATTCATCACTCTATATATAACATACTAAGAACTCCCCCAAAAAAAAAGCAACAACTAACAATATCACCAAAACATGATAAAATAATTAGAACAAAAACCAACACATAAATTGTCATTCATCATACTATATATTACTAACTACATACGAAAAGAAAAAAAACATACAAAAAACACCAAAACATAGTTCAATACTTGCAACAAAAAACAACACAGAGAAAATTATACACCAACATTTTATACATAAAATAAAACGATAAATTCAAAGTTTCACAACATGAGAACGACGGCGAATTGAAACTTTTGGAACTTTAAGTTTCCGATAGTAACTTTCTAGTGAATCAGCGGTATCATCAACTTCATCTTCAGAATCAGAAAATTGGTCAAAACCAGACTGACCGATAACCTCATCTACATCAGCATCAACAGTCATATCAATAAACTCAATTTCTTCGTGAGAGCTGCTGATCGAAACAACATCATCCCAATTCCAATATAGCAAGTCTCTAGATCGTTTACGCTGCCTCTCAATCCTTCGTATCTGGGTAAGAGAAATAACTTGTTTCATTATGAGCTAGAAACTATCACATAACAAATTTTACTAAGATTTAAAAAATTACAACTTCAATATATATCACCTCCTCACTGAACTCACGGGAAAGATGGGATTTATAAGGACTAAATGGCCCAACAGAAATTATCTCTACACTACCACTGTCGGCCTGTAATCAAAACAAAATAAAAATACCAAAACAACAAAACAATAATATTAAAATATTACAAATAAACTTTATTTATTGATGATATTACTAAATTACCTGTTCTTGACGATTTAAAGGATTGATAAACGACTGCTGCCGGTCATCACCTAAATGAACAGGATTATTACTTCTTGTAGATGCATTTTTCTCCATCACTTGCTCAATATTTGAAGGATAAATCTAAAAATTCTGCTACAAATTCACAAACCTAAATAGTTTTATACTAACATGTTCTTATTATATAAGCTATTCTACAACGGTTTTTAACACACGTTCAAGTATTGTAGCAACAACTATATACACACGTCACATGTCAAGATAATGGAACAGTTGATATTTCCAGTTTTATAGGACAACATGATTTCGAAGGAAATAAAAAACAGTTTAATATAACTTATATAACAAACCGCCAATTGATATCCTAATCAAAATTATAAGGCTACATCCTAAATTGTTACAAATAATATGGGAGAATGGGAAGTGGGTAGTTACTTCCCATAAAGAATTGCTCTTCTCAACAACTGATCCTGTAAACAACTGTTAAGTCAAAACACTGCTGATCCTGTACACAACTGTTAAGTCAAAGCACTGATGAAGCATAAAGAATTTATCTAAAAATTATAGATAAATTATCATTTTTTTTAGCTTGTGAACCACAAGTTAGCTTCATAGAAAAAAAAATCACACCTACTCATCTACCTAGTTCAATTACCTTTAGTCCTATGCAATACTTGTGTTACAATCCCAAAGCATGTTACAAGAATCATAGGAGTTAAATATATCAGGGGTATACCTCTTGTCAACATATAATACTTCTCTTCATTAACAAAAGTTATACCGGCAAAGGCTCATTTCCCCATAACTACTACACTCCCGTGTCACATATAAAAAAATACAACAGTTGATACAATAAGTTTGAGTAAACTTCCGTTTTGCTCCCTGTGGTTTGGCCACTTTAACGATTTTGCCCGAAACCTTCAAAAATAGCCATTTTCAACCAATAGTTTGCTATGGTTTTTCCATTTTGCTCCCTGCAGGAAGGAAAATGGAAAAACAAACAATTTGGATGGAGTTAGAGGCAGGGAGCAAAACGAAAGTTTACTCAATAAGTTTTGATTCATTTGAATATAAAAACACAAGTATATTAACAAAAAAAAACACAAAAGAAAAAAAAACACAAAAGAAAAAACACAATGTTATACCATAAAATAAACAGCTTTCGTTAAAACACAATCCATTATATCTAAAACAAAATACTTTAGTTGATTTACAACTAAAGATTAATTTATTAATTGAAATGCAACCATATTATGACATTGTAATTTGTATGAATGAAAATTCAAATCTTATCAGATGTTGTGCTTTGTATAAAAAAATGTTTTTATTGTTTTTATAAAAATACTGTTTTTGTTTATAGACATTACACTTTTCACAACAACATAGAGCTTATAACATTCATACATAAGCATTAAACCTAAACATTCATTTGACCAGACCACATTCAAACAACAACAGCTACATATAAACAATCAACCTAATATCCAAATGTTTTAAGCAACACGAATACATCACACAGGACAATACAGTTTCATTCGCTCCACACGACTTCCTCGTGCTTGCTCTTTCAACCTATTCCTTTCAATTGCGTCCAGCACAACGTAAGCTTCACTATCATTATACACAAACTCCCTTCGAGCATTAAGATAATGCAACAATATTTTGGTTGCATATTTGCATCTTAATTCATCTAATTGTTCTTTCTGCCCACAATCTACTTCTTTTACAAACCCACATCGCCAATGTCGTAAAGAACTCCCTTCGAATGACTCCATATGCCTCATTAAAAATATACCACAATCAACTTTGTTGTCTACGGTTCTCCACGGCATTTCTAGTCGACTTATCTGAGCTTTGTGCATCTTACGTCCATCCACAACACCTTGACTTAACATAAAATCTGCTACTAAATGCCTCTGCAATATAACGATAATAAATATAAAAAATTATCTTTTACATATGATTGTGTTTTTTAAATGTCAAGGAATGTACCAAATTTTCTGGCCAGCCTCGGTATTTTAAGTCAGATCTATCATCATATAGACTGCTGTTATCAATCACAGCTATTTGGCACTTTTTCAAATGAAAGCATACCAAGTAGAAGTGATCAGATTGCAAAACAGGTATGAATAAAAGATCAACTTCTTTCAACGATGCTACTTGTTCTTCTTTTAAAACTTTAATCATATTTCCAAAAAATTCAGCTTGCATCATCTCATAGCTTGAACCATATGTGCCACCATCCTGTGTATCAGTTATAATAACGTTACTAAAATAAATAAATAAACAATTCACTTATGTTATTTACTTACCAGCATCTGATATGTACAAAACAATCGCTTAATTTTGTCATCAGCCTTAAACTTCTCCTCGTGATTTAAGATTCTGGCCCACACATTAACAACAGCAAAATGGACATACTCGTCATGACTCAATGTTTCTAGCACTATCCTTGTTAGACCTGAATCTGGCTGACCTTCAATTTGAAAAACAACGTCCCTACAATGAATACGAGTTAAAACATCAATCAACTTATAATCATAGTACATTATAATAAAAGAAGTTAAAACACATACATTTCAAATCCTCTGGCAGAGAAAATCCAATCAGAATAAATTTTCTCTACAAATGTCAACTTTTCACTCAATTCCACCACCCGGTTAATGTAAGGAGATCCTGGCACCAAAGTCTCATCCGTAGAATCAACTACATTTTCTTCATCCTTTTCATCTGAATGCACACTTTCCATGTTTTCAACTGAATTTACATTTACACCCGTATTACAATCAGTTTTCGTCTCTTGACTTTGAGTCTTCTTTTCTCCCTTACTCTGTATTTCATTATCATCTTTTGGAGATGAATCTGGAACTCTGCTCATAAAACCTGCATTTTTTGCAAATGAAATCAACGGATCCAATTGAGCTTTAACTTCTTTAATCACCTGATTATCTGCATAGCACGTAAACCCCTCATTCAGCAATGTCTCTACATTCTTCAAAGACTCTTTTGCCTTTTCAATTTCTACAGTCAAATTTCTGACAAAAACCTGTTTCAATATGAACAATAAAAGATGATAAAAACTATATATATATATATACATATATCATATATTCAGAGTGAAATACTATATGTTTTTGTGTCTTACCGATTCTGCTTCCTCCGTTCGTTCTTCTGCCATGGGAATATTTGATTCCCTGCCAACATCTGCATTCTCATCCCGCCTATTCGAATGTATATTTCGAGTATAACGATCATTGTCTATACACTCATCATCATCCACTTGCCTTTCATCCTCTCCATGTATATCTTCATGAATCAAATCCTCCTCAACACCAGCACCATCATTGTCTTTTCCCTCGTCAGCATCGACTTGCTGTTCCACATTTTCATGCATGGGTTCACCAGTTGAAGAACATTGACGCACCTCACTTTCATTTGATTTTTTGGTCTTTAATCCTGTTGTAGACTTTGAAGTACCTTTCTTTCTTCTTTTCTCAGACTTCAGTCCTTTATTCTTTATGTCCTCCAGTTTGCATAATGTACACTCTTCAATATATTCTATAACAAACAAACCTTTACGCTTAACACGTACATCATGCAACTTGCTTGTATGATCTGCATAGATAAGCTGTAAACAAAAAAATATTTGTCACTCGGTTTTGTTTGGATAAATGCCACAAATGACATTAATATTTTACTTATGATCTTACCGCAAGCAAAAACAGAGGCCCATTAAAAACTTGAGCAGGGTGCCAGCCTTTTCTCGCTCTGTCTAACAAAGTTAACATGTAATCACACCAACCCAGTTCTTTTATGTGAACATCCTTTGTTATTAATGGCAAAAATCTTTGGTTGACAGTGCCACTTTTCGTTCCTTCGCCTAGATGTGTAAACATCAACACCAAAAAGTTAAGAACAAACAACATTCCACAATCATTGCGTTCTCTCTTGCTTCGCCTATCCAAATAAGTTTGTGTTTCTTGTATAAGAAACCTGGTGAAGCCTGTTGGGAATTGACTTCTCCACAATTTAACAACAGGACTTTTTATGTTTGGCCTATTGTTCTCTGTTATCATTCTTGATCCGTTCGGAATTCCCAATACCTTGTGAACCAATTCTGGACTTAACTTTATTGACTGAGATCCAAGATTTAATATTCTTGTTGAATCATCATAGTTCTTAGCCAACCAAAGTCCCAAGCTTGTAGGAACATGCTGAATCTTCAGATTTAGAATAGGACCAAAACCAATATCTCTTACAACGTTCTTTTGCTTGTCATTAAACTCTAACATCCAATCATATAGAGTGCTTGGTGAACATCTTGGTAAAATCTTCTCACCAGTATATGGGAAAAACATTTGACATTGATGGTGATTTGATTCCTCAGGTTGGTCCTTTCGACGTCTCTTCTTTGGTAAGGTATCATCAACTATTATATAACTTAACGAATTTTAGAAACAAACTACAACTAAGATTTTCATGTTTAAATAAATACCTGGTTTTTTTACTTTTGATACAGCAGGATTAACAAAATCAACATCATCATTATCATCAGCATCACCACAGCCTGCCTGTAAAACTGCAGCAGCATATCAAATAAAATAATAAACTATGAAGGGAAAAAATGTATATTATATTTAATCATTTTAAATTGATCTATAACATACCTTCACTCTTTCGTTTCACAGCAGCACGAAACAAAGATCCTTCATGTCTCTCCACATTTTATTAGAAACAAAACACATAAAAAATATTAATTGTAAAACGTTATTTAATCCTACTATTGACATTATCTAATAACTACAACATACAATACAACATTGACTTGTTAATATATCACAGTGTTACAATTTAAACATTGTGTTATATTTATCAACCTGTTTTTTATTATTATCTAGTCATCACAATCAGAAAGCACAACTATACTTAATTTGATGATTTTAAACTCGATACACCCGAGTTTGATTACATTTCTCCAACTTATTCTGCCAATTTTAACAAAATACTATCAGGAAGTATAACATTACAATGTTGTAAAACAACACATAATATTCAACATACAATATAAATACAAAAACACAATCCTATAGCTTACCACATACGTAAAAAAAACACAACATGCACCAAGATACTGCAAATAATCAAGAAACATACGCAAACACAATAATTTCCAAAACCATAATATAAAAAAAAGCATAATTAATATAAAAAACATAGTGGATATAACTCGATTTTAACAACAAAAAATGGATATAACACAACTTTATACAACAAAAACAAACATCTACATACACATTATAGTTATACAAAAACTAACCGACTTGTAGAAACCATATTCCAAACAAAATCACAAATCTAAAAACACAATATACTTGTACAACTTCTGTTTAAACATTAAAAATAAAAAAAATAAGATATAAACCATAACAAAAATAAATGAAACGCATTTACCTCTGCTTACGAATCTCTTAGATTTGCTTGTACAGAATGACTTCTTTCTATTTCCACTTATATGTTTCTTTGCAATTTCCACTTCAACCTCTTGACGTTTACTTCCTCTAACAGTATCACCTACTCCATCTTCACTGAAATTTGTTGACGATTTCTTACCTATTTAACCAACAGACTTATAAAATCAAAACACAATGAAAATAGTAATCAACAACACCATCACAACAACTTACTTGTAAATCGCAAGTCAATGTTTGCAGTAGACGCCATTGCAAATGTAGTTCCAAATTATTAAGATTAGTACACAAAGCAACAAACACAATCTCAAATTGTATAACTTCGAGCCCTAAGTTTCCGTTAAACCGAATGTTCATCGCTTGCCCTTTTCTTGACTACTTATTATACAGATAATCTCAAAACAATAATAAGAAATTACCTTTTTGCCCCCGCACACTGAATACCAGTTAAATGAATATTTAATCTTATTACAAATCTTATTACAAAAAATAGTACCACTTAATAAACCGAACCCAAATATAACATGCATAAAAAAAACATAATTATTTAAATATATATTCATTTTTTTTAAATATAGAAAAAAAAATTATTGAAACTTCATTCTTATTCTCATTCATCATCCTATATACAACACACTAAGTACTCACGAAAAATAAGCAATAACTAACAATATCACCAAAACATAATTCACTAATTAGAACAAAAAACCAAAGAATTTATAGACATCATACCTTTTATTCAAAAGAATGAGATATTGACGTAGGACACCACGTCATCGGGAGTGAGGATGGACCTAAGCAGGATGGACCAAGGGGGTGGATGATGGGCTCCCACACTATTTATAAAAACACTTAAGAAAAAATAAACTGATTTGATTTTACAGAGAGAGAGAGAGAGAGAGAGGGGAGAGAGAATAAAGAGAGAGGAGAGAAAAAGAGGCCCGTCAATGACGTCTTTAAGCGACTGAGAAACCAAGACAATCATCAGGGGACGGTGTGGGTGACCGGCGCCGGGGCTCGCCAAGGCAAGGCCGGCCCCCATACCCTCCAGTCTAAGTAACCATATTGATAGAAATCATACATACTGCAGAGGATATAAAGACTACTTTTAATAAGGTATACCTTGTTTTATTTAATCTTCTAATAAATAAAATAACACTTCATCTATTAGTTACACAAAGATTCTTACATATAGGGATTTGGACTGTCGTCTGGCATCAGCTGCCAGCCCATTCTTCCCTCTTATGTTAAACCAGATGAACCCAATGCTCACTCAATGATTGGTGTGAGATGGACCTATTCTTTTATCTACTTTGAAACCTATATTGCACCTAATAAGGTTGACACTTTCAAGGCCCATGTTATCCGATTTTTGAAAGCCAATGGGATTTAGATAGTTCTAGACTATACCTCTTGTTAACATGTAATATTTCTATTCATTAACAAAAATTTTACGCACAAAAGCTCATTTACCCGTAACTACTATATATACTCCCGTGTTGCATATAAAAAAATATACAACTGTTGATGTAATAACTTTTAATGCGTCTGAATATAAAAAACACAATTATATTAACAAAAACAAAAGACAAAAAAAAAAAAAAAACACACACAATGTTATACCATCAAAATCAAAAGCTTTCATTAAAACACAATCCATTCTATCTAAAATGAAATACTTACTATAGTAGATCGTAGTCTCACTATCAGAACATGGTGTTATATGAATCCAGCTATATTAAACATGATATCATGTTCAGAATAAATACAAATAACTGTTGTTAAACTACCACTTTATTACCATTTAATTTATATAATTTTAATTAACGTATATCTCTTACTTTATATATTATATATTAGTTGTAAGTATATACCAACAACCATTAACAAAAACATTGTAAGAATATATTATCAACAATTTATAAAAGCACAACAACGTACAAAATTACCATAATTTAATATTAAATGGATAAAACAATCTAATGTAACATCATTTTTATCTAAAAAATAGCGATAAAGTCTGGCACGACAAAGTCAAACTCACCACGTCTAAGACACAAATTTCAAAATGGTTATCTCAAATTTTCAAACCATAATGCCATCCATTTAATAATTTTTAAATAATAAAGAAAAGAAAAAAAATTAACCTAATTTAAATTTGTTAAAAAAATAACAAACACTATTTAAGATCCCTACAACATATTCATAAGATCAAGACTTTCCCCCATTTACATCGTCTCTCTCTCACATCATCATTTATTTACTTCTCTTTTTAGTAGTCCCATTCAGAAAACTCTACTTGTACCGCTTATTTCCTTCATTTTAACAGTTACATTTACAAACGCCCTTTTATTCATCGTCATTACAGTTTGACCAATTATTACAGTTCAGGTCAAACTTGAAAATTGTATCATTTGATTCAACCTTAAATTTTTTGGACAAAGTTGGCATCTTTCAAGAATGACAGGGACAAAAATGATAAAAACTTGAAGTTAGGTCTAAATTGGCATAAATGAACAAACCAAAAGGCCGGAAATAAAAATTAACTAAAAACAAATATAACTTTAAAAATTTATACAGGAAATTCCCAAAATATTTCATTAAGAATTATATTATCTTATATCTTATATTATATATATATATATATATATAATATATCTACCATATTTGAAAATAAGTTGGGCTGATGTGGCATCAAATATGGTTTTTGGCTCCAAAACTCCCTTCTCAATCTTTTAACATGGAATGGATCATCCGGACTAAAAACCCGACCCATTATTTCGGATCCTATAAAAGTCTTCTAAATATTTGTTCATCTCTCACATTCCCCACATCTTGTTCACGTTTCCCCACAAAACCTTTGATCATCACCAAATCTACACTGCATATCTCATATCTTCAATCGATCAAATCTTCATTTCCGACACAAGAGAAGCATTTCTTCTCTTAAACCTGGTTATCTCCACAATCTTCATCACTTGATTTTTCTCCGAGAAGGTATGGTTACCTTATATGTTTGTCTTTCAAGATTTTTATGATTTGGATGATGATCATGGTTTACTTCTAATTATCTTCATCGATTAAGTGAGGATTATCTTTACAATCTGCATCAGTTGATTTTTCCCCGAGAAGCTATGGTTACCGTATATGTTTTTTTTTTTGTAAGATTTGTAAGATTTTGTATCAATTGTATGAAGTTCATGTATTTTATGTCATTATCTTTATCGTATATGTGAAGATTCTACTCCAATCATAGTATTTTTGATATTTTGTTCCGTATTTAGGTTTGGTTTTCGTTTATTTTTATTTTTTTTTGGATATAGGGATCTGATTTTTTCTTTGTATATTGCACTCTGATTCTCATATTTTGGATGTGTGGTTGAATGTTTTATGATAGATTAGTTTTCGATATTTGTTGATTTTATTGCTAGAATGATTTATGATATGGTTTTCTTTGTTTATGACAACCTTGTGTTTACTGGTTTTTTGACCTATACATGCAATGTTTAATGTCAAAAACTATAGCCACTTTTATCCGTCATTAAAGAACATATATCTCTAATACATCATTAACACTCTTGTATTTTTTAAAACCTGTCATGCCCTTACCATTGAATCAAGTATGCCCTTACGAACCCTTAACAATACAAGCCTTAAACATGGATGTATCTTTGTACTACTATTAGTGATAGCTGATAAGATATGTCTTAACCATGGATGTATGGATGAATTACTTTTACTGATAACTGATAACATAGCCACAAACTAAAAGGAATAAACTTTAGATAACTATTGCATACAGTTAGAATTTGCTGAGCTGAACATTTCGAATAATAAGGATATTCATAGACTTGAAAATGATATAAACTTTAAACATTTGATAAAATACGATGTGATATATGACATATCAAGTAACAATGCATAAGGACATCCGTAGCGCTTAACATAGTAGTGCAAAACACATTGACAGTAGTAACACTTGTTTAATTGTCACAACATAATATATCAAAAAAAATAGTTTATAGCATTACATTTTATTAGCTGACTATAACAACTACAACATATATCTTATAAAACAACATGACTTTGCGTGCATTTGGGATTGCAGTATGCAAATGGCATCATCTTTCTGCGTAGTGTTAAAACAATCATCACGTTTTCGACTGGTACACATCCTATGAGAATACAATTAAATATAAATAATTGCTTACTGGTTTTCTTTATCTTTCACACACTTATATCGTAAATCTTTCAGCCACTACCTCCATCAATTGGGTTCTTTCATGACAAAGAACTACAAAACAAAAGCAAAATTTGTATACAGGCAGATAACGGGCATCATTGGAACGTCAACATTAGGAAAATAAACAGAGTATACTACTTTACAGATGGCTGGAAAAATATTGTTGATGATTTAGGGCTTGATGATGTTTGTTTGATAGTATTTGAAGCTCACAGTGAATGCAAATACAAAATCAAAGCCTTTAAAGATTCACGCCGACTGGGACCATCATTCTGCGATGCAATATCCAAACAAACGGAGAAACACATTGTACGCTCTCAACCATGAACTCCCAAAATAACTTAAAACCACAAATGTATTATAATTTACATAACAAATAACTGCATCTCATCTGTCTAATATAATTATTGCAGAGGCTCCCTAAAAACTTTCTCAAAGACAATATGAAAAATAAGCCCCCAAACATGTCAATACAACTATCTGCAGGTGAAGGACATACATGGGAAATAAAGATAGAGAAAAGAGGAAGACGATACTATTTGACAGACGGATGGATGAATGTTATAAAAGACATGCATCTAAAATTCGGCTACATTCTCGTGTTTGACATAATTCAAAAACCAAAGCTGACGATGACTGTTTTCCATCCTGATGGAAGTGAATTTATAATCCCAAAAAAAGAACCTGTTGAAGAAAAAGAAGCACACACGCATAACCAAGGATGCCACAACAAAGCACCATCATCTACAGCAGACAACAGCACATTTGAAAAGACTGCCATAGAGAAATTCGTAAGATATCCGATACAATTTTTAACTATAATCACAGTTGACTTATATGCATTGAATTTTAACCAACTATTCCATATACTAACATTGTTTATTATACTACTTGAAAAAACAGTTCATACCAGATGAAGTTGTTAAAAAGAAGAAAATTGCTCAGACACGCACTTTGATAATAAAAAATCAAGAAGGAAGTTGTTATAACCTGGGAGTCAAAAATCATTCACGTAGAGCGCGAAAGGAATACCTGGTGAATGAATGGCTGGAATTTATGGCAGAGAATGATATATCTTATGGAGATAAGTGCACTTTCAAGATCTTAGAAGATGAAGGTATGATATTACTTTCAAACGTTTGC
The DNA here is from genome assembly GCA_030545235.1 of Helianthus tuberosus. Taxonomy (NCBI): domain Eukaryota; kingdom Viridiplantae; phylum Streptophyta; class Magnoliopsida; order Asterales; family Asteraceae; genus Helianthus; species Helianthus tuberosus. The sequence goes on from CM060446.1 coordinate 39,767,216, forward strand.
AGGTTAAATTAATTCACCCAGCCAGAAGCAGATTCAGAACCAACTTGACTTCTTTTTGCAACAACTAATATGCAGTATGGTTGGTGGTAGTTTTTTTGTTTAAATTAACCGTCGTTAATCATGAAGGCTTATAACACTTTCCCTAAACTTCAAAAAACAATGTATTTTGTAATGGTAATACCCGTACACAATGATAATCATCGTTGCTCTACTTGCATTGTTGTTTATCATATTGTTTCAAACCGAATATGCCCTTGCAAACAAAAAAATAATTTTGTATGAACTAACATGTTAACGTAACATATACCATCTGCTATAGACCACTGTAATAATCACCACAAAATATAGACCACTCAAACATATATCAACTACTATATCCCAATAGCAGTAAAGAACTGCATTTGATGCCAATGGTAGTTTAATATGTAAACATGTCTATAAGTGTGATAAGTAATACATATTCAAAACAAATAAAAATAGCCAATCACAATTAATACTACAATGGAGTCCCAAAAATGATCCCAATAACAATAGAAAAATAAAACTAAATAAAAATGAAACACTTTTTTAAAATAATAAACACAATAAACAGAATTGCTAACAATATAACAGCAAATAAAAATACAAGATAATAGTACTACCCAATAGCTGAATCAACAGTCTCTAAAAATAATGCTCCTTTACGACCAAATAATGCTCCTTTAAGCCAACAAAACGAATCAACATGTTGAAGGTATTCAAAATCTTGTACACTCATGTATACTTCAGCAATATTCCCAAATTTGGGGAGCAAAATCAATTTGCCGTTTGCCACATCCGATGCTCCACACCATTCCACAAATGAGAATGTTTCAACATTTGGAAAAGACGACACCATAGACCATAAATTATCTTGATATTTGAAAAGACTCGCATTAACATTAGGCCAGATTTCAACAACAAACATATGAAGTTTATTGTTAACAGTGAGAAAATGTCCATCATAAACATACAGGTCATTAACTGGGGGAAAAGGGAACCTCTTAAACGATTCAGTAATTACATCAAAACCAATTATATGAATGTCACCCCGTACCCTCACTTGTTTAACAGTGAAATATAAGGTATTGTTCACAAAAGAGCCAACAGACCAAATATAACACCCCGCTGCATATTTTTTCCCAATAAAAAAATCTACATTTCTCCAAGTGCCGAGTCGTCGTGAATAAACACGAGCAAGATCATAATTATGGCGACGTTTAATGTGTAATATTTTAAGATCGGAGGATGTATCAAAATACATACCAACTGCATCTGATTGCCAATCATATATACGATCAGAGTGCTCATCGAACAAAATTTTGAAACTCATAGTAGTTGGATTCCAAAACATCATCTGATATGAAGGCCTTTCGTTGCAAACTAATAAAAGCCCACCAACAGTAGAAATAATATGTAACAACAAAGGCCGACTTTTACCAGGGAAACAAATAGTTTTCCTTGCACCAATGTCTACCCGTCCATCCACTATGCTATCAATAAATATTGATAGAGGTTGAATGGTGATTCGTTTCCGACATTTTAAACTACCAATCCGGCTAGAATGCAAAGCAGCAAACTGACAACTTGATAACTCATCACGCCATTGTTTACAAACACATTTGAAACGACCGATTGCCTTAACTGGGAGTCTGGATAGTATTTCAGAAACAACAACTTCGATTCCAATGTCTGACATGCTATAACCTACATTAAAAAGATAAAATTATACATAAAGTAAATACACAAATAAGCGTAAGAAACTGCCTTAACTGGGACTCTACTTAGTAAAAGACTTCAATTATTGTAGTAACTCCTAAACTACCACGTCACAAATCAAAAACACAGCACTTGACTTAAAAAGTTTTGAATATAAAAACCAACAATATATTAACAAAAAAAACCCGCCTTACATAGAGTATTATCAAACAACTAAACTGTTAATGAAAAAGACCATTTCATACTCGATAATTGCATATAACCCTTAGTCCAACATAAATTCAATAGTAATCATTTCACCCAATATTAAATCCTATTATATATAATACTTCTCCTAACTACATCTTTTTTTATCATCTTTTCAACCTTTGTTTATCTTCACTCAACTCACACAATAAAACACACAATGAAGTAGAACAAAAAAAAATTATAAGAAAAAACACAACATCATACCATAACAAACAATTGGCTTGCGTATAACACAATGCATATGAAAAAAAAAACAACAACTATAATTTAGAATATATACACAACTAAAATATATCATGTAAGTTCTCTTGACTATAAAAATAACGGACTTTGGAAAAACACAATTTATATATTTATATCTTATTATATTCTTCTAAACCACTTTACATTAATTACTTGAAAAGACTCAACTGCAAATGAAAAGACCATTTCAATAAATCATCATTGCATCTTAGCTCGGATGCCAATAACAAATCATTACTCTTCTTTAACACAAGTTGTTAATCCTATTATATATAATACCTCCTAACTACATCCTTTTCTAACCTCTTCAACGACTCTCTAACTTCACTCAACTCTTCTCTGTTCTAACTACAATGGATACATCAAACTCCAAAGGTTGGTCTGAACTGTCCCAAGTTAAAAGGGATATCTATGAAGGATTCAAAGGTCAACATGAAGACACAGAAAGAGAGATCAGAGACACCTTGATTGACATAACACGACTACTTCAACAGCAACTACGGGAGAATAAGAAGATGAAAATGAAGATCATGAGCAACCCACCTTCACATGAACAGTACATTGCTGGATTGCTTCTGTCTGATGAAGAAAGGGAGACAGAGGATCTTCTTGATAAAGCAAACAGCTTAGCTGACCAATACATAGCAAAAACCAACCAAGGAAAGCAAGCTCTTACTAAATTTCTGACTTATTAGACTGAATGCAAATTAGTTTGATTGATGTGCATGTAGCTGTTGGTATGGGGTTTCTTTCCATGATAGTAGGACATCTTCCTTATGTTTTTGCTTTTTGATCTCATACTTAACGACCAACATGATTCCACATCTAATGTATTGACAAATTTTCTTATTATGTGTAGTTTTGTCAATGAATGATGGTTATATTTATGTTCCTCTTATAAGTTTTTCTATATACAACTTAACTAATGTAGCATGTTATTATTAACAACCAATACGTAAACTGAACTTCAGATACTCACACATAAGAAAGCTGAACAGCATCAAAACATGTGTGAATAAAAAAAACAAAAGAGAAAGTTTATGTCCAGAAAAAAAAACATTGAACAAACACAAAACATAAAAACCATCGCTCTAAAATGCAACAAACAAAAGAAACTACATCTCACTCATTAAAATGGGTAAACTTAATCTCTTTCTTACCAACATCTTTCACGGTCTCCACAATATTATTACTTGTACTTTCACAGATGCTCGAGTTCGAAATGACATCCAAATTGTAAAGATCAAGCAGTTTACGCTTAGACGTCGTATCTTTACAAACCATTGAACATGTTTTTTATCAATTGAATCACCATCGCAACTCATCACAAGCGAAATTGGAGTACCATTCTTCTTATCATCAGCCATACAGCTCTAAACCAAGATTGAAAAAGTTTATTAACTAAACTACTAAAGACAACTATAATACTTCAGTTAAAAGTTCATAGTACCTGACTAATCCCAGACATTTGTTTAACCAGATCAACAACTGATTCATCGTCAGTTATTCTTTGAATCTCGTATTCTTCATCACAATATGTCAAGTTAGTCTCACTGACTTCAATCTTGAATGCAAACAATTTATCCACCAAAGTTTTTAATTCGTTTGGAAATAGCACAGTACCATCATCCTGAAAACATAAAAGACAGGATATATAACCAAAAAGTTAGCTTACAAAAAATATATAAATTGAGATATAGAAACTAAATATATACTACCATTATGTTATCCTGAATCAACTGTTTTGCAGACTTCTCGATAACATGGTTAGCCGTATTATGAAACAAAATAAGAGATACATCACCACTGCTATCCTCAACACGAACCTTCAATCTAATTGATAACATAACAACTTAATTTGAATTAAAACGAATTACATAAACCAAAATAAGGTAAGTGATGAAAAAAGTTACAATGACAAAATGACAACGTAAATAACAACAGAATAATAACAATACCTTAAAACCGGTTCATCAATAACATTTTTTCGACAAAATTCATTAGTGCACACATACAACGTATGTTGGTCTTCATCACAATCTCCGTCAGATTTAGTTAAACCCATGTTTTTTGTACAAGCCTCATTTAAACAATTAGGACACTTCAAAGAAAACCAACCAACCTCCTTGGATATTTCCTTTACGGTACCCAGTATGATAACAGATCGTGGCTGTAAAAAATATAAATATATCCACTTACATCTAATGTAAATATTGAAATACGAAACTTGAAATGGTCTATGATTACCTCACTAATTTCCCACACATCATCGATGTTACTAAAAACAACATTCTTTAGAAAATCATCCATAACCGCCTGCAACCCGATAGAATTAGAAAGCAGTAATGCATCAACTTTGCTGTCAGTAACTCAGAATGTAATACAAAAACAATGCAGACAATTATCACATAATGCAATGCACTTGTTTTCAAAACAGAAAGAATATGAACTAAACAAACCTTGCGAATAAAACTGGACATAATCGAATATGATATGTTTATTAAATAATCAAGTAATACGATATTTATACACCATAAAAAGCAGTTGATGACACCAGATTTGTAGGAACATGGGCGACAGCACATAAGTAAGTAGTAAACCGCTAATACATACCATGATGTAAAACAAATAATACATAAAGTATAGCATGTAAAATAAAAAAACAATAATATAGAAAAAACACAATCATAATACCATATAAAATAAAAAACACAATACTATATAAACACACAATCATAAACACTCCGAATACTTAGCTTATAATACAATAAAGGGAATTTATTCATTTCTCTGCCACAAAAGATTTATTACACATCAAACACAGCATTTAATGTTATACAATAAGATAAAATAAGACACACAACTACAAAAGAATAGTTAAACCTGAATACAAAAGTTCTAATACATACATTGTCATATAATAAGAGAAAAAATCACTCTTCATAAAATAACACAATTTCTTAAAAAATTACACAATAATAACCATTCCAGATAACTACCTCTACATTAAATTTGAGTTAGGATCGGTTAAGAGAGGTTTATTAACAAATGAACATAGCAGTTTACCTTACCATCTTTGTAGGACAACATGCAAGAAAGACTACAACAACTTATTAACCTAAAATCCTGGATTATAAACCGCTAGTACATACCATATATTAAAATCACACATATTAAAGATTTCATTTAATATAATAACACAATATTATACAAAAGAAGGATAGAACCAAATGATAAACATACCATCTATTTTTACAACTGCCTTTTAGCACACATTCATGAGTTATACTAAATGATAAACATACATGACACATATACAAAAAAAAAGGAATTGATGATATCAGGTTTGTAGCATTCTTCACCTGAATATATAGTAAAACAAATTAAACTGAAAATATTAAAAGTTCGAAATAATATATGATTAAATAACACCAATCAGAAATAAATATCCATGCAGACAACTGTTAATACACTTATACATACGGAACTACTTGAAACAATAAACAAAATTCAAAAAAACGACCACCATTCCCTATAATTCATGATATCAGGTTTGTAGGACTTCTTTACCTACATATATAGTAAAACAAATTAAAATGAAAATATTAAAAGTTCGAAATAATATATGATTAAATAACACCAATTGGAATTAAATATCCATGCAGACAATTGTTAATACACTTATACATACGGAATAACAGAACTACTTGAAACAATAAACAAAATTCAAAAAAACAATCACCATTCCCTATAATATAGCATAATAATTTCTAATCGATCAGCGAAACAGTGGTCTCGATAAATAATGCTCGTTTCGCACCAATGTAGGAATCAACATGTTGGAGGTAATTAAAAACTTCATTGCTCAGTTCACCTTCAACAGCACCACTCCAAATGTTTTTTATCAACCACTTGTTGTTTTGAAATATATTGGACCAATGGAAACTTTCTACATAACCAATAATTTGAAGATTATTGATAGAAAACATCTTGATGAAGGCTTCATCTTCAACTTTGTACAAAGCAACAGATAACTCGGGAGACCTTTCAACAACAATAAAATGGAGCTTCTTTGCAATGCTCAGAAATTCTCCTCGCCAAGGAGTAACTTCCAAACTTTCAGGAAAACGAAGGCTTCTAAAAGTTTCGGAAATAACATCGAAAGCAACTATATACCTCTCCAAAGCGGGATACCAATTTTTTGAACACACGAAATATATGGTTTTGCCAGAATAAATTCCGGAAGACCATGAATAACCCCGACCACCGAAATTAGCTCCCCTCAAGAAATCTATTTCTCTCCACGTCTCACGACGTCGTGAATAAACACGAGCAGTAACGACATTCAAAAAAAAATATTTTATGTGAAGCACTTTAAGATCATTGGTTTCATCAAAATACATTCCACCTGTATCACTGTTTCGAACATACCACTGACAAAAGTCTGACACGGACAACAACTTATGACACCTGGTTGTTGGATTCCAAAGGATCAGCTCACAGCAACTCGGTTCAGAGGACACTAACAACAACCCATTAAGCGACGCTAGAATACGTAAGAATCTAGGGTCAACATTGCCAGGAAAAGTGATCTGTTTGCTTGTAACCACATCCAAATTCCCACCTATTACGTCGTCAACAACAATTGACATATTTGACAAGGAGATATATTTCTTATGTAGAGACTTTCCAATTCGACAAGAATGCATCATCTCAAAAAATGAGTTGACAGTTCCGTCCGGAAATCTTTGCAAACACATTTCAAACAACCAATTGCTTTGGCAGGAAGCCTTGTGAATATTTCATCGACGATCATTGCAAACCCAAGCTTTTCCATTTTATGATCTATGGGACTACAATATAAAATATAATAAATGAAACACAATTGAGACAATTTGATATGTAAATGTTTAAAAATAAACACAATGAATACAACCTCTTTTCATACACAACCGGGTGATAAAATATAACTAACCAACCACGTAACTTATATAAAAAAAACTGATAATGAAAGCAGTTTAACATTGTATTAACACAATCTTAAACAACTGCTATGTTAGCAAATATTGACCTTTCTACAAACATTTTGAAATGAACACAGCAGTTTACCTTATCATCTATATAATATATATATATATATATATATATATATATATATAATGGCGTTAATGTCACAAGGTACCGTGTGTAACAAAGTAAAAAAGTGTAATGTCACGTGCGTGCATCAAACGTTATTGTCATCATTGTACATTATAACCACAAATGATTATATAGGTTACACTCAGTTTGATCGGATACATCAAACATATGTTTTATATGGTCAGCACATCACATAATGTGTCGGATACATCAAACATATGTTTTATATGGTCAGCATACATGTTTAGTCCCTCTACTTTAACTTTGTTGTCCTTCTACTCTAGCTTTCCTAATATACATATTTAGTCCCTTAACTTAATAAATTTGATTCCCCATTAGTTTACTTTGCTTATATACATGTTTACGTCATCTACTTTTAACTTTGTTGATATACATATTTAATTACTCTACTTTACTTTTATTTATTAAGTATTTCGCCTTTTACAGTTTTTTTTTCTCCCTAACATAATGAACCAAACCATTGAAACAAACACAATGACTTGTTATCCAACTATTAAGAACATCAATAACCATGTCTATATTTAAGATAATAATGACTTTTTATTCGATTGCGATTAGTAACTACAACTGAGTTTCTTATACAAAAACAATGCAGACAATTATCACATAATGCAATGCACTTGTTTTCAAAACAGAAAGAATATGAACTAAACAAACCTTACGAATAAAACTGGACATAATCGAGTATGATATGTTTATTAAATAATCAAGTAATAGGATATTTATACACCATAAAAAGCAGTTGATGACACCAGTTTTGTAGGAACATGGGCGACAACACATAAGTAGTAAACCGCTAATACATACCATGTTGTAAAACAAATAATACATAAAGTATAGCATGTAAAATAAAAAAACAATAATATAGAAAAAAACACAATCATAATACTACCATATAAAATAAAAAACACAATACTATATAAACACACAATCATAAACACTCCGGATGCTTAGCTTATAATCCAATAAGGGAATTTATTAATTTATCTACCACAAAATATTTATTGCACATCAAACACAGCATTTAATGTTATACAATAAGATAAAATAAGACACACAACTACAAAAGAATAGTTAAACCTGAATACAAAAGTTCTAATACATACATTGTCATATAATAAGAAATTCCGTTTTGCTCCCTATGGTTTGGTCACTTTAACAGTTTTGCCCCAAACCTTTAAAAATAGCCATTTTCCTCCAATAGTTTGCTATGGTTTTTCCATTTTGCTCCCCGCCTCTAACTCCATCCAAATTGTCTGTATTTCCATTTTGCTCCCCGCAGGGAGCAAAATGCATAAACCATAGCAAACTATTGGAGGAAAATGGCTATTTTTAAAGGTTTGGGGCAAAATCATTAAAGTGACCAAACCACAGGGAGCAAAACGGAAGTTTACTCAAAAATCACTCTTCATAAAATAACACAATTTCTTAAAAAATTACACAATAATAACCATTCCAGATAACTACCTCTACATTAAATTTGAGTTAGGATCGGTTAAGAGAGGTTTACTAACAAATGAACACAGCAGTTTACCTTACCATCTTTGTAGGACAACATGCAAGAAAGACTACAACAACTTATTAACCTAAAATCCTGCATTATAAACCGCTAGTACATACCATATATTAAAATTACACATATTAAAGATTTCATTTAATATAATAACACAATATTATACAAAAGAAGGATAGAACCAACTGATAAACATACCATCTATTTTTACAACTACCTTTTAGCACACATTCATGAGTTGTACTAAATGATATACATACATGACACATATACAAAAAAAAAAAAAAAAAAACAATTGATGATATCAGGTTTGTAGCACTTCTTCACCTAAATATATAGTAAAACAAATTAAACTGAAAATATTAAAAGTTCGAAATAATATATGATTAAATAACACCAATCAGAAATAAATATCCATGCAGACAACTGTTAATACACTTATACATACGGAACTACTTGAAACAATAAACAAAATTCGAAAAAACGACCACCATTCCCTATAATATAGCATAATAATTTCTAATCAATCGGCGAAACAACGGTCTCGATAAATAATGCTAGTTCCACACCAATGTAGGAATCAAGATGTTGAAGGTAATTAAAAACTTCATTGCTCAGCTTAGCTTCAACGGGACGAATCCAAACGTTTCTAAGCAACCACTTGTTGTTTTGAAATATAGTAGACCAACACAAACTTTGTTCATAACTAATAATATGAATATTATTGATAGAAAACATCTTGATGAAGGCTTCATCTTCAACTTTGTACAAACCAACAGATAACTCGGGAGACCCTTCAACAACAATAAAATGGAGCTTCTTTGCAATGCTCAGAATTTTTCCTGGCCAAGGAGTAACTTCCAAACTTTCAGGAAAACGAATGCTTCTAAAAGTTTCGGAAATAACATTGAAAGCAACTATATACCTCTCGAAAGGGCCAGGATACCAACTTCTTGAACACACGAAATATATGGATTTGCCAGAATAAATCCCGGAAGACATTGAATAACCCCGACCACCGAAATTAACTCCCCTCAAGAAATCTATTTCCCTCCACGTCTCACAACGTCGTGAATAAACACGAGCAGTAACGACATTATTCAACAAATAATATTTGATGTGAAGCACTTTAAGATCATTGGTTTCATCAAAATACATTCCACCTGTATCACATTTTTGAACATACCGCTGAGAAAAGTCTGAGACGGACAACAACTTATGGCACTTGGTTGTTGGATTCCAAAGGATCAGCTCACAACATCTCGCATTAAAAGACACTAACAACAGCCCATTAAGCGACGCTAGAATACGTAAGAATATAGGGTCAACATTGCCAGGAAAACTGATCTGTTTGCTTGTAAACACATCCAAATTCCCACCTATTACGTTGTCAACAACAATTGACATACCTCGCAAGGAGAGATTTTTCTTATGTGAATTTCCAATTCGACAAGAATGCCTCATCTCAAAAAAAATGAGTTGACAGTTCCTTACGGAAATTTTTGCAAACACATTTCAAACAACCAATAGCTTTGGCAGGGAGCCTTGTGAATATTTCATCAAAGATCAATGCAAACCCAAGATTTTCCATTTTATAATCTATGGGGCTACAATATAAAATATAATAAATGAAATACAATTGAGACAATTTGATATGTAAATGTTTATATATAAACACAATGTATACAACCGCTTTTCATACACAACCGGATGATAAAATAAGACTAACCAACCACGTAACTTATATAAAAAAAAACTGTTAATGAAAGCAGTTTAACATTGTATTAGCACAATCTTAAACAACTGCTGATTTTAGCAAATATTGACCTTTCTACAAACATTTTGAAATCAACACAGCAGTTTACCTTACCATCTTTGTAGGAGAACATGCAAGAAAGACTACAACAACTTATTAACCTAAAATCTTTTATAAACACAGCATTTAATGATATACAATAAGATAAGATAAGACACACAACTACAAAAGAATAGTTAAACCTGAATACAAAAGTTCTAACACATACATTGTCATATAATAAGAGAAAATATCACTCTTCATAAAACAACACAATTTCTTAAAAAATTACACAATAATAACCATTCCAGTTAACTACCTCTACATCAAAATTGAGTTAGAATCGATGAACACAGCAGTTTACCTTTCCATCTTAGGACCTGTTAATAGAACATCAAAAATAGTTACTATTATAATATTCTCTAAATATATTATGAAATTTCATTTTTGTAAATTATCAACCAAAACAGAATATGTGAATTTTAATCTTTTATATGAAAAGATAAACGAATAATAAAAAATATATATAAAAAAAACAAAACGGCGGCAGCAACAATATATCAGATTTTATGAAATCTTCTCATCAAAGCCATATTCTCTCTCATAATTAAAGGTGTATCAAAAAGTCAAAATATCCATCATACCTGAACTTCTTTTGTATGGTTTTACTGGATTTTTTCACCATGATTGAATCGGGGAATTTTGAATTACAGTAAAAACCCTGTTTGGGATTTTTGATCAGGGTTTTATAGACAGGAAAGGTAAATCCTGACATGGCAGCGGTTACAAAGATCTGATAGTCGAAACACTGTCCACGTGACAACCTCTGATGGAAATGAAGGACAAGTATTTTATGAAAACCACTGATATAAGAAGACCAGTGGCTGTAATGGTGACAAATGAAAGCAGTGAGTGATTTTTACTATCAGTGGATAGCATATCAGTGGATAAAAACACTGATTTTGAATAACAGTGCTTATCAAAGAAAAGAGGAAACAGACTTTCAAGAAACAAAACAAAACATTCCATTACAATAAAAATGAATTTGAATAACAGTACTTATCAAAGACAAGAGGAAACAGACTTTCAAGAAACAAAACAAAACATTCCATTAAAATAAAAAATACATAATAATTGAATACAAACCACTTCACTATAACAACTATCACTAAACTTAAAAAAACTACTTATAAGGAAACTAAAAACCTACGCTTCAACTCCATTGACTCATTAACTTGTCTATATATCTCTAACATCTGTGCCATTAACTGAACATCTTTATTCCCACTCTCACCATTATTCAACAGTGCCAGGTCACGAACAGCAGTTGCAGGCAATAAACGCAACGTCTCAGTTACATCATCACGAGAGCCAACTCCAGTCTTCAAAGATTGAAAACATTTCCTCAGATCTTTAGAAAACTCTAACTCAGCTTCCAAATCTTCCAACACTGCTTTATAAAACAGTTCCTTCAAATCTTCTCCTTGATTACTTGATGAAGCCATTGAAAAAAGTTAACTTTTTAATTAGAAATCTGTAAAACTTAAATAACTTGAGATACGATATACATGAAATGTCTGCATATATATATAAAAGGCTTATGGACACAAACGCGGAACTATTAATGGCAGCAACGGTTACATGATGTAAAAATTGCTCCGGGAAACGATACAATCATACAAAAAACTGAAGAGACACACGTTTACATACAGTTATTACTATAAACACACAAACCATTAATTAAACACGGGAAACTTAAACTGGTACACGGCTAACTATGCATCAATCAACGAAAATATTAATTACCATTAAATTATAACGAAAATATTACAAACAAAGAAAAACATGCATGTTTAAGAGAAAAGAAAATACACACATAAAAAAACTCCAACTCAACAGAGTATCATTACCAAAATATAATAACCATCATCATACATAAAAAAACAACATAACTAATCTTTGCCAAAACTGTCGATTTCAATCACCTCATCCCACTTCCAATTCTTCAGCGCCTTTACCCTTTGATTAATTCTTCTGAAATTACGAGGCTAGAGAATAATATATCAGTCATTCATCTAGAATATTAACTAAACACAACTAAACATAAAGATATGGAACCAACCTTGTTGATCTCATGCTTTATAGAATTGTCGGGACATCCAACCAAAGCATCAAACTCCAAGTCAAAGCCTTTAGATTTGTTCTGAAATTTACAAAACAAAATATAAGCAAACATAATAAGATTCAGCATAAACATCACCATCTATCACTAACAAAATAATTTACATACTTTAACATAAACGATTTACCTTTGCAGCTCCGATTGAAGACATAGTCAAGTCAGGAAGTACTCCAAACAATTCTTCAAACTGAAAAACAATATACTCATTAATAAAATAAACTACCATGTTGAACTAAAACAATGTTATCTTACAGTTATAAAAGAATTGTTACATACATCTCCAGTTTCATCAGATATCTTACTCAACTTTTGAAAATGATCATCCACAAAAATGTTGTCAGCCACAACCTGGAAAAAAAAAACAACTGTTAATCACTGTTGTCATAGTATATTACAAAGATAAACCAAAAAACACAGTATATGTAAAAAAACACAATGATTTTTAAAAATAAACAACATGATAAAATATTTTACAAGAATTATTACGCACGTTTCCAACTTCATCACATGTACTGCTCAACGTTTGAATATGATCATCCACAAAAATCTTGTCAGCCACCACCTAGAAAAGAAAAAAAAACAACTGTCAACCACTGTTGTCATAATATATTACAAAAAAAAAACATCACAAAAAACACAATAGCTGTAAATAACACAATGATTCTAAGTAACACACAATATCATAAATAATAACAGAAACTTCATCATAAACTTGCTTCTAAATGTACATTCTCATTAGAGCAATAAGAAAATTCATGCAAATGACCATCCACACACTCGTCAGCTACAACCTGACAAAAAAAACATGTCAATGATTTTTTACTATAATAACACAAAGGATTCCTACAAACACAAAATGATTGTAAAAAACACAATGCTATGTAAATCCGAATACTTGACAAAACAAAATGATATTACATTTCCAACTATATTAGAAGACATCATATCTGCTGGCTGCTTCATTTCCACAACGCTGTCCAACCCAGCAAACTGAAAAACAAAGCATCATTATTCAAATGAACAAACATGGTTAAATAAACACAATACCATATAAATTAACATCTTACATTTTCCCCCGAAATTGAATCCTCATCATACACAGCATTATCCATCGATCATAACTGAAGCAAAACAAACAAACTAAATAAGAAACTATTATCGAAGCATAACAAACATCATTAACACATAAAATATGTAACCACCTTACAGTGATATGCTTTATTGAAAAGGATGTAATGCAAAGAATTCACGGACATATATATACATCTTGTATGCTAACTACCACGTAGAAGTTATCCAAGATGAACCGACAAGGTTGAGAGAGCGTACCCACGTAGCGAGAAACATGCAGAAAACACAGCAAAACTTAACTTGCGTTGAAAAATCAAACTGCCATTTTTTTGGGATTGAACGGATGAGATTAAATCTTGAAGGTAACCACCTGAATTATTACGGTCAGGATCTACTTGAACGTGGGTTTGACCGACGGTTGTTTCGCGGCGAACAATTTATTAATAATTGGATGCGACGTTGAGAAACAAACCCCAATTCTTGCATCGAGCCCTTTGACTACCATTGGGCATTAAACATAAATCGAAATTTGACAAAATCTTTGGGTTCCTCGTTGTTTGTACATTCCACACGTCTTCACTCAAAGAAGCACCGCGAACTTCAAAGGAACCTTGAGCACTTGAAGTAGCCATGTTAGATTGTGAGCGAACCGAGACTTCCGAATTTGTTTGGGTCTTTTGCGCTTTTTAGCCTTTTTACATAGTTTTGTAATCAAACCAAACTGGTTACTATGTAGTACTGGTTTTTTTGTTCACCTCATTGTCATCCGAAGACCGACCTGACTGGTTCAGTGACCACAGTTTCAACGCCACCATCATCTCATGCCATAAATCAGGTTTTTAAATTTCATATTCCCGACAACCAAACAAAGTACAAAAGCCATAAACGACAGCAAAAACAAAGTACAAAAGCCATAAACGACAGCAAGAACAGAAGGCACATACCAATTGTGTACATGTTATGCAAAGCTTAGCAGTTGTAGGTTACTAAAGGCCCAAACTTAAACCAGTGTCCATTACAATTTGGAATTCAGAAAATCAAAATATGGTAACTATAAGCAAGTAAGATGATACAATTACAGATTACGCCCGTCTACGCACACGCCTGACGTTAGGATCATCCTCAACCACCATGTGGACAGCGCCTGCTGCTGCCGCTAGATCTAAGCCGATGATGCTGCTGCCGCTTCTCTTCCTAGTTAACCCCCCTTCACCTGATCGCTCATCTACCGCGGCTGATGCAACTGTTTCTAGAAGCTCTGATAGCAACAAAGGACATGTTTCTTCTACATATTTGAACCCTTCTGTTTGCATCACCGCTACAATAACATAACATTGAAATTCATCAGAAATCCATGCTACTATAGGATCAGTATATACACAACCAGACATAAACTAAAGACAAAACTATTATATACTTAAAATGCTATTTTGTCAACATCAACCAACTTTGGCCCCTCAACTTTGGTAATGACATACTTAGCCCCTCAACTTTGGTAATGACATATTAGCCCCTCAACTTAAATAATAATATGTTTAGCCTAACTTTTGTCAACATCAACCAACTTTGGTAATGACATACTTAGCCCCTTAACTTTAATAATGGCATATAGCCCTTCAACTTTAATAATAAATTAATAACTGGTATTAAGCACCCCCGCGTTGCGGCGGGGGCGAACACTACCCCTAACACTGAAGTTGCGGCGTGTTAATGTGAAGAAATTAAACCGAAACGTAAAACATAGAATAGAATAACTAAGTTGATCTAGGACTCGCGTGTTACGATGAACCCACGTCTATTTTTTCCCGTTTAACTGGTTCATCGTAATCTATATATAATATATATCATTACCACTATACAATATCTCTATATCATTACCACTATACAAACCATAATGCATACCTTACAACAACCATTGCATCAATATGTTACAAATTATACAACTATACAAACCATCATTCACGCGTTACAACAACGCAAGACAAAACAAAATATGAGATGAGGAAATGTGGCTATGGCCTATGAGTATAACTAATTATGCATAACATACAACAAAATATGAGATAAGGAAATGTGGCTATGCCGCTATGGGTACAACCAATTATGCATAACATACCACCCTCAATGCACATATATGTTGCAAATTTATAGTATATAATATGTTTAGCCTCTCAACTTTTGTCAACATCAACCAACTTTGGTCCCTCAACTTTGGTAATAACATATTTGGCCCCTCAACTTTTGTAATGACATAAGTTGAGGGGGTCTCACCGGAAGCAGCCTCTCTATTCCTACGGGTAGAGGTAAGGCTGTCTACATCTTACCCTCATCAGACCCTACCTTAGCCTTGCTATTGGTGGAATTTACTTAGTATGATGATGATGAACTTTTGTAATGACATACTTAGCCCCTAACTTTAATAATGACATGTTTAGCCCCTCAACTTTAATAAGGTTTCCTTTTTTTTTAATTTTCAAAATTTACCCTTACACTTTATTGTAGTTACTATTTAGACCCTTGCTTATTTTTATCTACGTTTCGAACCCGATACGGAGAGCGGGTGATAACCCACTAGTTTTATCAAATGTGCTTGTCATGCATGCACAAGAACAAATTCCTACACTATTAACAGTCAAAATATTGAAACTGATATAACCTGAACATTGCACCACTCAGATTGTATAGTCAACACGCACCTCCCAAGTTTGCGGAAGCAAATTTCAGACAAATGGCCTTAAGTTGAGAACAACGGTGTTGATCAGCAAGAGAAAGAGTCGTTGCCACTGTATCAACATTAACTTCTTCGCATAACTTCGCTTCACACAACTGTTTCAAGCGATCTAGACCAAAACGATCAGCAGCAGCCAATAGATGTTGAATCATGATTGTTGATGTGGATGTCGACATTGAGCCCGTAAATTGTTGTGAATCGGGAAGCGTATCTGAGTAAATGAAAAAAAGCATAGCCTGCAAAAACATACCCATTTTTATATAATAATAATAATAAATAAATCAGAATAAAGAAACGTAGTGTATTTAATGTCTATTACTTTGAAAATGGAGGGTTCGATGTCCTCCAACGCTACTTCATCCATATTAGGGTTACCAACAAGCCCGAAAAACTGGGCTCGAAATACAGGAGAACGAGCGGCAAGTATCAATTTATGGGCCTTGAAAGTCTCATCACCGACACGAAAGTGTATATCGCAGCCGGTTTCGGTTTCTAACAAGTAGTTGAGATTTTGGCCCATGTCGGATGGGGGTATAGCGATAGTGAAATGTTTTGGTCCCTCAACGCGGTTTCTGACTACGCCAACAGTGCAATGCATTGAAAGGCAATCGTCCTTCAGATAGTCAGATGTTTCCAAACTTTGCCTTCTGAAGAAACGTTTATAACCCCTGAAATGAATAGAGGTTGGATGAGAAGCCAGAGTAACAAAACCCAAAAATTATTCAATTTGGAATTCAACCGATCAATTTGAACCTGGTTACTTTCACCACTAAGTTGTTAATTTTGGTGTTATCGGTCCATCTATATTGTAGTTATGGTTTTAATAGCTTCATTATTTCCTTGCATATCGGTTGTTTTGTTTGAGCATATGCATTGATATGTGTTCAAAAACAGAATCAATAACACTCTGATATTTATGTTATGGATTATAAAAGATTCGGCTTCAAATATATGGTCTAAGCAGTTGATGCGGTAAAAATACGGATATCGGTAATCGCGGTGGGATATCAGTCATTTTAATATCATGCTGAATTTATTTATATATATAGCAATTTAACACTAACAATTCAGTATACTCTCCTATCATTAACAAATAAAATTTTTGCAACTTGCAAAACAATCACAATTGTAGCAAGTAGGAACTGATTAAGACTTATCACACTATCATGTAACGCTAACAATTAAGACCTAAAAGTTAAAACTTAAAACACTAATAATTGAAAGACGAATGGTAGAACTAAGAAGAAATGTCAAATATCAGTCCAATATCGGTCAATATCGCTGATAATATTGGTACCGATATTCTGACCAATCTTTTGCACCGATTTGTCACCAAGGGACCAATAATCGATATATCGATGATATATCGTGATATTAACTACATAGTATATGGTCACATGATTTAGTTTTTCTTCCATAAGGACATATTTCTCAGATTTTACCAACGGTTCTCTAAGAAATTTGATGTTATAAGCTTAATTAAGCAAGCATGCTGAATATATGTATGACCATTGTAGAAAGAAACACAGATGAACAAACACAGCTTGCTGCTAATTTGCACTTTGGCTAATGTGTTGGTACTGTTGAAGCTAATATATAGCAGCTGTTTGATGTTGTCAAAATGCATTCATGAACTGGATCATCCATCCGCTTGCGCAAAATAAAAGAAAGCTTCGGAGGGAGGTTGCAAATAACGAGAGACATCAAAAAAGCAAGTCCGATTACGCCTATTCCTAATCCCAAATGGTCATTTTGTAAGGGGATGATATTCCATGAATGATATCTATCTAGTTCGTTTTTGCTGCTGTTTGATAGTGTTTTGCTGTTGTGAAATTATCTTGTTAATGTGAAATTATCTTTCTAGGTACCATGACCCACTGTAGATTCTTGATAAGTTAACCCATTTCCACCATATAGCTGTTTTATCACACATGAATTGTGTGATTTAAGTTATTGAGAATACACAATTACCTATTGAAATGTCCATTATTCATAGACCCTATGTTGTCAAAGGTGCAAGCCGCAAGGCGCACTTAAGGCGCATATGCCTCGCCCAGAGCCTAGGCGCAAGGCGCTAAAAAAGCGAGGCTTTTTTAAGTGAGGCGCATAGTATAAAAATACTAGTTTTTTGGGGTTTTGGACTTGTTTAGGGCTAGTTTAATAATAGGCATTAACAATTATTACATTAATACTATTTTTACAAATACAATAAAAATCTAATTATTATATATACAATTAATATAATTCATATAAGAAAAATAAAAGTTGTTATAAATAAGAAAATAAGATATAAACAAGTCAAAATATAAAAAAGTTGATAGTAGTAAACTATATCAAAACAAATATTGAAAGGTTAATTTAGAGATTTATGGCACAAATTGTGGATACAGAAATCTCAGTAGCAAATAAAAAGGAAAGCTCAAATATAACAAAAATAGAAAACGAAAGCCCAATATTTTTAAAATACGCAAACAATAAAACCCTAGGAGTATATGTCAAAGAAAAAGACTGCCGCACTTGCAAAATAGAAAAAAAGACGGAACGTGAGAAGAACGAAGACACAGAAGGTGATTGCTGCACTTAAATCGGTTTGTCACCCCTTTATCTTCCTCATGAGTCATTGTGCCTCACATATTTAAAGCCCGCACCTTTTCTCACCTGCGCCTGGCTCTGGGCGCTCGCCTGAGCAGCGTTTTTACCAAAAAAAAAACCCATATTCTCGCCTGAGCCACCACCAAATCTATAGCCGCACCTCACTGCGCCCGATCGCCTAGGCGCGCGCCTCACGCGCTTTTGACAACATAGCATAGACCAAGAAAAAAACTCAAGCACTATGTGACAACGATAATGATTCGCCAAGTATCAACTAAACATTATTAATGCGAAAAAAGAATTCCCATTAATAACTCTATGGGACAGATAATGACTCATGAATTACATAAAACAACTCATAGCACCAGACAGGCAGACATAATTCCATCATCTACACATGCTCTTTGTCAACAAAATTTTACACTAAGACAATATATGAACTGCCAGTTTACTAGCAACCTTCAAAGAAAACAAAAACAACTCTTTCCAACACCCTAAGAAAACCAACCCCTGATCCATTAAATTCACAACATTATAACCGAAAACAAGAGCAATTTCAACACATCTAAAAACTAAATGCTATACTAAAACCAAAATAAGAGCAATAATTTGTAACCCCTAAGAAAACATGGTAGCTAAAAACATATAATTATATTATATTTTGTTCTATCAACAAATTCCTAAAGAACTAGTGTACCCAACCCAATTCATACTTCTATCTAGCAACCTTCAATAACAAAAAAAAAAAAAAACCAATCTTTCAACCACCCAAAGAAAACCAAGCCCCAATTCATCAAAATCACATCATAATAACCCAAAATAACAACAATTTCAACACATACCACATGCTTCCTCTATACTTTAAAGTATAAGGGCCACTCTCCAAGGCCCGATCAAAATGACTATGAACCTTATGCTTCCCTTTTCCACTCTGATCAAGCAAAGTCAGCTCAAACAAGGCCCTAACATCCGACCCTTCACTCGCAAGCGCTATAAACACAGATACGTAGGTCGAATTATCCTCCAAATTCTTCCCATCTGGGTAAAAGTATATCGCCCAATCGTACCCACCAACCGTGAACGTATCGCTTGATATGTACTTACCCGCACCCATCCCTTTCGCTAAAGAGTACCCTCTGATTGTGAAATCGTGCGACCCGTTGACTGATTCGTTGATTGATTTGGAGCCTGAGTAGGTTGTTTGGTCGAAATTGTTCATTTTGAAACCCTAGCATAAGAATTGGGTGGAATTGGTTTAGGGGAATGGGTTAGGGGGGTGTGGAGAGGTGGTTGGTGAGTGGTTGGTGAGTGGTGGTGGTGCCGGAGGTGGATGGTGGTGGTGCGGTGACGGTGGTGTGAGGGTTTTGGGACGAAATTGTGGTTGAGAGAGATGAAATGGAATGATGATTGTGAGTGAATACGTGTTTTTGGGGTTGATAATTTGGTCTCAAGGAGCATGACATCATTTACTTTGCTTATTAGTCCATATGGTGTGGTCTTTTTTTCATGACCCTTCAGCGTCATGTTATCCGTCTTTAATCTACCATTTAAAACCAGTACCTTAAAGTATGATCATGACCCAAACCATTATTCTTTTTATTTTTTTAATTTATTTTTGTCTTAAAATTATCAAATGAGAGGGTTGTGGTAATCGTGGTTTAATCCATGGGAACCACCATCAATCAAGGAGGGAGTGGTGTACTATTTAATTAATGGTCCTATGTGGAAATAATGTTCCAATCCATGACCCCAACACCCCATAGCCTTAGACCACGGGGATGTGGAGGAACCACATCCTTTGAGATGAGGATGGCTCTTCATGTCAACACCCGAAAAAGGATGCCCTTTCAAGGATGGGGTGTGGAGGATGGGTCTCCTCCTTTTTTTGTTTTTTTTTCTTAAGTCAACATAACTTAAAAACAAACCTTAACTTAAAACCTAAGAATTCCATTTTTTCGAGATTTTTTCTTTCATTTTACGCAAAGCGTGACGGTTTTCTTCCGGATACGTGATGATATCGGTTGTGATTATCTTCCATTCCTCTATTCTACTGCCTCTTGCTTCAACCTTACTCATTCGTCTACATCACATTGCTTCACTTTTACCTTTTGGGTTGTGACCTCGGTGTATGCTTTGAACTGGGTCATCAACTCGTCCATTTTCGAACTGCCCCCTGATGAGGCTTGTTTTTTTTGCAGCCGCTGCCCTTTTGTCTTTGTCCCTTCCGGGGGGGCGTTACTCCTCTCGAACTACATTCTCTTCGTCATCAAATTCCGGATCGCCATTTATATTTATCTGACATCGTGCGTCTGAGCCCCCTGCACTATAACCTCCAGTCTCGGAGGTTTTCGTCCGTTTAACGCTTGCAACCTCGTTTGGAAACGGCGCCCACTTCTTATTGCTTCGCAAAACTTCCCATGCCCAGACATGTGGGAAAACCTGCCTATGCTCATCTTCGTATCTACGCATAGCCTCTTTAAAAACGCTTTCGTCACTCCACCCACTTGGACGATTAGTATATAAATCATTATAATACCAATAAAAACGGTTGACAACCGGATGCATCTTTATCCACTTCGAAGCGACTGAATCGAGATCTCGATAGGGACTTGTTCCATAATCGAAAGGATTTTTGCTAGTATTTCCTTCCAAAAACCTTAGCTAACGCCTCCTCCTCAATTTTTGACCATGGTTATTGTAACGCTCTGCGTTTTTGTACTTCCCTTATTTAAAAAATTGTATTCGCATTTATTTTTAGAAACATTGTAATTCTTCTTTCGTTTCAGTCTTGAGACTTTGATCATAATGGGAATTCACCTTAATATTCATATGTGTTACCTTTCATATTTGTGTTATATACGCAATCAACTTTAAATACGTGTTTATACGCAAAACCGAGACTAAAAATACACTTTGAATACCTAAAAACAAGTTAAAATACAAAAAAAAACCGACATAAAATAACCTAGTTACAAAGAGCAGGGACTAAAAGTGAGCAAAACCAAAAGCTTTTCCACCTCCTTACTCCTCCAATCACCTTCCACCCTTCTTTAGCCAATCAAATTTCACCATTTTCCACCTCCTTTTTCCTCCAATCACCTTTCACCGTTCTTTAGCCAATCAGATTTCACCTTTTTCCATCTCCTTTCTCCTCCAATCACCTTCCACCTTCATTAACTCCCAAACCCTAATCCTCACTTATAAATACAAGCATCCACCACATTCTAAACACTTTCCACACACCTAATAATCTTTCAAGTTCTCTAATCCTCTCAAATATCTCAAAGCAACGCAAAACATTCAAGGGTTCTAAGTGAGTTTTCACTCACTTTTCTTCACATTTCTTCTTCTTTCTTCTTTCAAACTACTTGAAAATTGGCCCGGCTTGGGCGTCGTAAGGAGAATGGAGAGGACGTGGACGGGCCTAGGGGGTCATGTGCAAGCCCGGTGCCCCATCGAGCCGGCCATAAGCCGTCCCCCACACCCGTAGTCTTATGCTTAGCCTATGTGTTTTGGGGCTTGGTTGGGGGTTTAATTAAAAAAGGCGTTGTCACATGGCTGATACATAAACACATTTTTTTTCTCATCAAAAAATGCCCAAAATGGATGTAATGGAAGAGCTTGGTTGGGAGCTTAGTTGATGATTAAGTAATCATTATATAATTATTATTTTGTATATATTCCCAAAGGTACGGATCCAATCTCTTTTAACGATTATAGACCTATTAGTCTTACTGGGTGCATCTCAAAGATTATATCCAAGATTCTTGCTAATCGAATTAAAAAAAGGTGGTGGGATCGGTAGTATCTGAATTCCAATCTGGTTTTTTAGTAAACCGAAACATCTTGGATGGGCCTTTAATTTTGAATGAAGTAATTTTCTGGGTGAAAAGGTGAAACCTAAAGCTTTTGTTATTCAAATTGATATCGAAAAGGCTTACGACTCAATAAATTGGGACTTCATTGACCGGGTGTTTCAACAAATGGGGTTCTCGGTTAGGTGGAGGAAATGGGTGAGAGGTATTCTTGAATCATCCCGGGCATCGGTCTTAATAAACGAATCCCCTACTTTAGAGTTCCAATGCTACCGGGGGGTACGCCAAGGGGATCTGTTATCTCCCTTTATTTTCATCATTTCCATGGAAGTTTTAACCAGGTTCATCTCCAAAGCTTCTTCTGTGGGGAAAATTAAAGGTATCCCTTTACCTAACAACGGCCCGGTACTTACTCACTTGGTGTATGCGGACGATGTGGTGTTTATGGGACAGTGGTAGGATAATTCTTTACAAAACATCACTCGGATTATGAGGTGATTTTATTAAATATCTGGGTTGATAATGAGTCACGCAAAATCAAACATCTTTGGGCTTGGTGTGGGTATGAGGTCGGTTGGGTGGCAAACCTTATAAATTGTAAAGTTGGGAAATTCCAGTGCAAGTATCTTGGTATATTGGTGGGGGCAAACATGAATCAACTTAGGCATTGGAAGTGTGTGATTGATTGTATTAAATCACGACTCTCGGTTTGGAAAGCTAAAATGCTATCGGCGGGCGGAAGGTTAACATTCTTGAAGTCGGTTTTGGATAGCTTGCCTGTGTACTTCTTCTCCCTATTCAAGGCTCTGCAAGGAATTTTGGGTACTTTAGAGGCTCTAAGAAGGTGTTTTTTGGGGGGTAATGAAGAAAAACTGAAGACCGCTTGGGTATGTTAGGAGAAAGTAGTTGGGCCTATAGAAAAAGGGATCCTGGGTTGGGTTCTTTAAGGGACATGAATGTAAGTTTATTGGAAAAATGGTGGTGGCGATACAAGCTCGAAAATGGTAATTTATGGTGGAAATTAATCACAGCTATTCATACTCATGCGGCTTCGTCATCTTATTTACCGGTTAAGAAGGTATGACGGGTACTTGGAATGGAATATGTAAAATGGAGAAGGTTCTCGACTCGCTAAATTTAAATATCGAGCATCTAATAAAGGGAGAAATGGGTGAAGGGAATAAGGTTCGTTTTTGGATAGACAAATAGGGCGAGGGTGGGTCCTTAAAGAAGATGTTCCCAGAACTATATGGGCTGGAAAATAAAAAAAATGTTTTGGTTGTAACAAGGGCTGAGGGGTGGGACTGGAGGCATTACCAAACACAAATGTGGAGCGACAACAATTTCAAAAACTCATGGACATGTTGCGTCCTTTGGCACTGTTAACGAGGGCTGATAAATGGGTGTGGGTGTCAGGGTCTGTAAGGCCACATAATTGAGTAGGTTTATGCTTATCTTTATCAAACACAGTTATAAGCTATTGGGCTTAGTTTTCTAGTAGGTTTATGCTTATCTTTATCAAACACAGTTTTATTAAAATGTAATTTTACAGATCACAATTAACAATTCAACGTAGGCCTTTCACTAAAATTATTGAACCAAAATCACCTATTGATTTTATTAGGGTTACTAAACGGGTCGTGATGTCACGTACATAAACCCAAATGCGACACGTATATTCCCGAATTAATGCAAAAACAACCATTTTAACCCTAAAATTTTTATTTTAATATTGTTTGCATGTTAATGCTTTAATCATAAATGTACATATCATTTTAGTTTTTAAGCAATCATTCTTAAATTGTGTATTCTTATATTTAAACTTATTTATTATGACACAAAAGTAGTCAAAATTTAATTTATTACTAGAAGATAATTTATAAAGGCTGATAAATAATAACTAGAAGATAATTTATAAATTACCCCCTTATAATTGATAAATTTAAAAAATACCCAATAATAAGGTATAAACTAACTTGGTTAGGTTAAAAATAACCCATAATAAGATATAAAGTAACTTGGTTAGGTATTTGGATGAAAATGGCAAAAAGTTACAAACGTTGGGGGCAAAATGGTACAAAACCTTCATTTTGGACGAAAATGGCAAGTGTGCCCAAACCTCAGGGGCGAAAATGGCAATTAACTCTTTAATCCTCATTATTCAACTGACATCTTTGTTTGAGGTGTTTAGCAAATTTGTTTATCAGTATTTTTGGTCGAAGGCTGTAAAAATTCCAGAATTTTTGAAGAACAGACTTGAAGATTCGAAGAACAGTTCAAAATTCTACGTTTTGATCTGTTTTGGTGGTTTGAAATTTGTGTTTGCTAATTTTTCGTGACTATTGGTGGAAATAATCAACAAAAATTGATTTTCGAGATCATTCCCTGATTATTGGGATTTAAGTTGGTGATTTGTTTCCAAAATTTGTCAGTGTACGAGTTAAAATTGTTGTGTACGAGTTTAAAATTGAAATGTGTGACCTGGTTTATCAGTGTACGGGATCTAGTGTGCGGCCTGGTTATTATTAGACTGGACTTTAGTGTACGGGCCCATTAAAGTATGCGGGAAGGCCAGCTTAGTGTGCGACCAGATTCATAGTGTACGAGCTGAAGTGAAGTGTGTGAACCGGGCAGTGTGCGACTCTATAGCTTATTTAACTTTAGTGTACGAGTCCAATAAGGAACTGTGCGGTCCATTAATAGTCAGTGTGCGGCCCAAAGTAACAAGTGTACGGTCCAAAAAGGAGTGTGTGGGTGAATATAGCAAAGATGTAATTTTAACCAGCTGACTTGTACGGTTTTAAACGTATTTAAGAACAGAATTTGATCTGCAAACAATCGGTTTTAAACGTATTTAAGCAAAAAAATTGATCTGCAAACAATCTTGGCAAACCGACTGCGCGGTTAGGCTCGTAGGATTTTTCGGACAAAAAAAAGGCATGAAAATTCCGAAAAAGTGTTTGGACATTATATACCACTGAACTCGAAATTTCGAGACGAGTCTAACGGTATGATTTAGTAAAAATAGTTTTTGGTCAATTTTCATACGGTTTTAACGCTCCGGTTTGGCAAGATAGACATTTTTGGGGGATCACAGTTTAGCATCTTAGAAATGTCTTCTCAGAAAGATGTGCTTGAGCAGAAACTGGAAGGTTTCTGATACTTTCCTGGTGAATCTGTAGAGCGTTAATTGGTCAGTTTGCTGAACTGCTCTCAGAAATGAAAAATGCAGAGATTGTGTTGTCTACTTATTGGGGCAACAAGAAGCTTCTGAATACTATAAAAAGGATTCTAGATCATGCATATTGTAGTTGGTTTAGTAATGTTAATCAGATAGTGTTGATCACCAACTGTTACAGAATGAAGCCGGTGAGCTGATCTCACTCATCAAATCATATGATAAGGCTGACAAGAAGAAAACTCAAGGTAACACGTCTGCTGCACCTTACTCCTCCACTCCTGTTGTTCCTGTTGCTCAATTGCTTACTGTAGTTTGCTCATCTACTCCTACTGATTCATTGCCGAATTCAGAATCAAGTTGTCATGCAGATTTTCAGATTCATGACTTCACTCCTACTCCTACTCCTACTCCTACTCCTACTCCTACTGAGGTATGTGTAGATAACATTTGTTGTACTAGTGCCTGTAGAGAGAAGGTAAGCGGGTACAAAGAGCAGGCAAACTCTTTAATTATGCAACTGCAATTATCCAAATCTGATTTATATCATATTAAAAAGAAAATCAACGAATATAAGGATATGGTGGAGGCACAAAAGCTTGATATCCGATAGTTGCATAATGACTTGAGTTAAGAAAAATGTAGACATCTCCACTTTAAAGAACTTTCTGAAAAACTAACTGCTGAACTTGATTCTCTAAAATCAACTTTTGAAAATACAGAGTTTAATTTTAAGAAATTTGATGTTTCAATTGAAAAAGTTGAGAAGATGATAAATAAGCAGTTACAGTTCAGTAAGAAAGAAGTTAGGAATAAGGGTTTGGGATTCGTATGCATTCTTCCACCATACAATCACAACTATACCTCTATTCCTATAACTGAAGAGGAGATCGCCAATATGCCTGACATGGCTTATGGTGGGGTTAAGGGTCTGAAAGTTGAGCCAGTCAAGACCTCAAAAGTTAAAATCTCAAAGCCTAAAAAGAATGAAACAAAGACAACTGAACCAACATCTGCACATGTCTTTGTTAAATCAGAGAATGTCTCTAAACAAACAGAGACATTGAGTTTTGAGAAAAATGCAGAGGTTGATAAACACTTTCAGGTTTTAAATCCGAATGAACTGACTGAGCTAGCTGCACCATCTGACTCCAAATGTGAATCACCTGAAGCAACTGATTCTGAGAAATTGGAATCTGTTGATTCTCGTGAATCCAGCTGTGAGTCTTCTGGAGTAGCTAACTCAACAACAGAGGATTCAACAGAGCAACTACAAAAGAAATGTAACTAAATGAGTTCAGCTGAATCAAGCAGTGAAACAGTGACTGAGCCCACAACGTCTGAAATTGAAACAACAAGGCCAACCCCTGAGTTTAAGTGTGTGAATGTTACTGATGCTTCTACTTCATGCTCAGATGAGGTAAAAGTAGAGGATTGGATTGAGGGGATGATATTGTTTGCCAAAAAAATGACGATGTTTGTTCAAAAACATCAAATTTGTCTGTTGATGCTCCTCCATATGTAAGAAGGGTTGTTTCTGAGCCAGCTTTGAGAGGCCCTTCAAATAAATATGTGCTTCCAAAGCCAACAGTTAGAAATGAAAATGCTAAATCCAGTGAATGTACTAACTTTTATAAACCGAGACATATGAAGCAGGGTAGAAAGGTTGAACAGTCTGCAAACAATGTTGGTGCATACGTTTGTCGACTTCGTCATGTATCGAGTCTTGTATTAAGAATGTTAGATCAGGGCACGTAGTTCGAGAAATTAGGGTTTAGAGGTAATTTCGCATGAAGTATGTAATTTCGTTTGAAATTGTCTTATGAGTAATTCCGTGCGAAATTAGATTTCGCTTGGAATCTAATTTCGCTTGGAACATGTTCAAGCGAAATTAGCATCTCTATATATACCCTTGATGCGAAATCATTTGTAATTTTTTGTAATTCCGGTACCAAAGTGCTGCCGACGTGTCTACTGATCTGGAAACTTGTTATTTCAATAAAGAAAGACATTTATGTGTGAATTAAGTTGTTTTCCAAGTCAATTCATTTGTTTCCGCCTTTTGAATTGATTAGAACTCTTCTGAACGACTCGTTTGGGTCACAATACGATCCTACAAGTGGTATCAGAGCTCAGGAGGAAGAGTTCTTGCCAAAACAGCCATTATTTCTGACTTCTACACCTTCTTTTTCAAAATTCACAAAATTTCACGGTCAAAATGGTCTGATTTTCACATATAATAAGCGAAACAGTGTTTTAACAAATCCTTGAAAGAATTGGACCTTAATTCGATCTAAAATTGGTAAAATTTGTAATTTCGCTTGAAAAACATATTGGTCATGATGATGTCAGCAGTATTTCGCACGAAATTAGCAATTGATTTCGCTTGAAATTGCTATTTCGCTTGAAAGATATACTTGATTTCGCACGAAATTAGGTTATTTCGCATCAAGGTGTTATTTCGCTTGACTGATTTCGCACGAAATAAGTCATTTCGTTTGAAAGTGATAATTTCGTTTGAAGAAGGTTATTTCGTGTGAAAGTTGATTCCGTTTGAAGGGTATTTCACACCAAAGGGTATTCCGTTTCAAAAGTGATTTCGTTTGAGAAGGCAATTTCGTTTGGATTATAATTTCGTTTGAACTTGTAATTTTGTGAAAAAGTTTATTGAAACATGGAAGAGGAATTCTACAATGCGTTTGTGTAACACCCCGAAAACGGGTTTGGTAATCAAACCCCGTTAATACTAAAAGACGGGTAAAGTACCGTTAGTGGTAAGAGTAACCCGATAAATATTAGGATTTAAACAAATAATTCTAATATTAAATACAACGTGATTTATAAGAAGTCTGAATTAACGGGACTTAAAATAAACTGAGTCATAATTTCCCCGAACCCACTAAGTTAACTAGGAATATTTAACCTAGTTAATAAGTGGGAATAGTGTTAGAAATAGTTAGATTGTGTCCTACTTAATAACTAACTAAACTTGAGGGACCAAAAGGGGAAATACTAAAAGATTGGGTTTATTAATAAAACAAAACACAACACACACACCAAGTGTATGTGTGTGTGTGTGTGTGTCGACTTCGGCTGGAGAAAACAAGGGGAAACCCTTGTTCATCAAAGATCACCAAATTGAAGGAGTATTTGGGTCTCAAATTCGTGCATGAACGCGTAGAAATGATCACCAAGTCATGGGGATCACAAGGTATGTCACAAAACCTAGATTGGTTGTAGTTGAAATTTGAGACAAGTAGGTTACTTGCAAATAAATTGATGGATTATGATCCAAGGATGAAATTATGAATGATTTTATGTCTATGAGTAAACCCTAGTCATTTACTTGGTGAATTGATGTTCATAATTGTGAATTTCATGATTATCTATTTATGTGTTAAATGGGTTTTGTAGGAATAAGATGAACCCTAGAATTATGACTATTAAAATGGTGTTAACTGATTTCCATGAGATGAATCTGAGAATAGTATGCATGCTAGACATAATGGAATTGAAATTATGTTTATGTTTATTAGAAATAACTAGTTATGAACTAGTTGTAAATGTGTAAAAATTTATGCACATTAGGTGTTTGTTAAAATGCCTAAATGAGAACTAAAGTGTTGAAATTAGAGTGAAAATGTGTATTTGAATGATATGGCAATTACGCGTAATATGAAGTGATAAGGGTTCTAAATATTATGTTGATTTAGACTTAATGTTATGACCCATGTGATCAAAAAGTAGTTAACTTTAGATAAGCTAAGTTAACTAATCATGAAGTCGAATAGTAGCTTCGGCATAGAAAATAAGTGAGGTGGAATAGTCGTGATTTTTATGACTAATTTAACCGCCTTGTAAATGATTGAAAATTGTTTGACGCCTAACGAGCTAGGTGGAGGCTTGGGAAAGGAAGCGAGTCAAACAAATCAAGAATGGAGGAAAAGCATAATTCGGATGCAATGTAAGTATAGCTTACACTAGTCTTAAATTGTGGAATATTCTCTTATCATATAAATTACGAATAAGATAACTAAACAATTGAAATATGATGTTCCGTTGTGTAGTCGTACGGAACAAGATAATCAAAGATGAAAGAAACCATAATAATGGTTAAAAAGAAGTAAATCGATAATTCGGTCATATTATGACGAAAGGAAAAAAAATGAACTTTTAATGGTTACCTTTTATGGTAAGCCAGAACAAATAATAAGGGCAAAACAATAATTTAGTCAGACGTTGACAATAACCGTTAGTTTCAAAAAGACGCTTTTCCGTGTAAGACATAAAGAGTCGAAAGTGGTAATAAACGATTTACAAGTAAAATGACCGTTCGGTGTTAAACGGAACGAGTTATGTAGATGAGATGATAATAAATATCATCTCGCATAGATAAACGGTCAATTCGGCCAACCGGGTCAAAAGGTGTAGACATCACCTTTTGACAATATCGACAAATGATTCTTTTGTCGAGTTATATGCTTACAGGAATAGATATCCAATGGATACTCGCATCGTTCTTAATTAGCGATTATAAAGCAAGGTATTAAAACCGGGTAATAAGTTGATCCGAGCCAGGTATGTATTATAGATCAACTCATCATTTAGAACTTGAAGTTCTATGAGAGTTAGGCAAAGTAAAAAGGACATTCGGTTACCTTAAAAGGTAAACCGAAGGATTTAAATTATAGACAGAGTGTCTTGAAAACAAGATTTGGTTAAAAATGAGATTTTGGGCGTGCATGGCTTAAGCAAGCCCTTTGTCGTAAAAGAAGGGTTAAAAATGACCAAACGCCCTTGTAAGAAAAATTAAGCAAACAACCCTTAGAAGTCGCTTGAAAACGAGTTTTACAATCAAGTCAATACTTAGAATAAGTATAAAAGCGAAAGATGTAAATCCTTGGTCAAAAGACTCTATATGTAACACCCCGAAAATATAAAACTTTATATTAGAATTATAAAGTATAAATAAACAAGAATTTACTAACTAGGAATTTTTAACCTAGTTAACTATAAGTCTAGGAGTAACTTATAATGGGGTTAAAAACAACCAAACTTTAAGTTAAACAAAAGTGGAGGGGCTTATGTTGTAAAACTTGAAACTTAAATTGATTAAAACAAAGAAAATAAAAACCAAACACACAAGAAGTGTGCCTGGTCGATCATGGAACGCAGGGGGCGACCAGAACTCCTCACCAAACCCTAGCTTCTACAAAATTGATCAATTGAAGGCCAATTTCAGTCCCAAATCAAAATCCAGACATAGATTAGTAATCACCTCAGTAAGAGGGATCATAAGGTATGTAAATTTTGATGAAAATCCTCTAATTGAAATTCTCATGAATTTGGGAAATCAGGAATTTGATGTTGCATGTTTGCTATTTGGATAGAATAGGGATGATATAGTGTCTAGGAATAAAACCTAGACAATAACATGTGAAATCCTGCCTAAATTCTGGAAATTTCATGAGTACATAGAAGGTATTCATGGGTTTTGTGAGAAAATGATGAACACTAGGGTGTAGGATGCTAATCTAGTGTAAATTAATGCATAGAAACTGATTTTTGAAGTATGATGTGTAATTCAATATGTAATAGCTTAATTGATTATAATCAAGGCTAAGTAGCAAGCCATGAATTAGAAAATAAAAGAGGTAAAATTTTGCCCGTTATGTGTTTGTAAAAATGCCCCAAAGAAGGCTCGAAATTTAAATTTAAAGTTAAAACGCATGATTGTGATGATTTGGCAAATTATGCGATATATGATTTAAAAGAGAGTTCTAAACGAATTGTGATTGAACTCTATAGGAAAAGATACCGGAGCGTCGAGTGGATAAGCCGGTGGCGATTTGCGTTTGAAGGGCGTGCACTAAAGGTATGTAACTTGATTCGTTACATTTGGTAAATTTTGATAATTAGCATATGTGTAGTTGAATTGTAGAATAAAAATTGAGTTGAATTAAAGCGATAATGTTCGCCATATTGAATTATAGGCCAATAATTGGTTAGATCTCGTTAGTAGTCATCATAATGGAGGATTCCTTAGATGAGCCAAACGGGTCGAATAATCAAATAATGCGTGGTAATGCATCGTAACATGATTACTCGGTCTTTGTTATTGTTAATAAAAGACATATTAGAATATGAGAAATTAGCGTGTTGGTTTGTTAGGATGAGAAATCCGAGAGTTGGGTTTGGCTAAATAATCAAATCAATCAAAACATGAACATACAGGGACTACCGTAAGTTACGGTATATACCGTAACTTACGGTAGAGATAATATGGTTACGGCAGTTTCTTACTGCCTTACGGCAGACCTGAGCTTTCCAGCAACTACCGTAACTTACGGTAGATACCGTAAGTTACGGTAGAGTCTGGACATTTTTATCAAGTTTTGCATAGCCTAGCTAATCGAATCCGTTTCTGAGCGTTGTTTCGATTATGCACATTTTCTAAGAACTCTAAAACTAAAATTTTTCGAAATTTCAGTTTGTAGGTATTGCAAGTATGTGGACGATGATCAAGTTGATGCTTCAAGAACCGAACACGAAACTTTTGGGATGCTTCCGCACTAATCCAATCTAGTTGATCCATGTAGTTTGCTAAACAACTTGTTAATTATGTTATGAATCTTCAAGCTAGTCAGTAGTTGTCTAGTTTATAGTACTTAAAATGACGTTTTGATAACTTATGTTTTAACTTAGATGTACTTTATTTCAAATTATATAAATTTGGAATTAAAATCGAGTAGTAATTAGATGGGTGTTACAAGTTGGTAATCAGAGCTTAAGGTTGTCAACAAAGTGTTCGGTTCAAGCTTGATCGATCGTCCGGTAAGAATTAATTTATTATTTTAGTAGATCCTATCCTATGTGAGAAATGAGATACGAATTAATGTGCATGGGAAGGGTGTGTTAACACACTCAAACCCGGAAAGTGCACAAAATGAGAACGGTAAAAGCAAGTTACGCACTTGGCTAAACCGAAGCAAATAAAGCTATGTTGTAAATGAAATGTTTAATGTTTAATGTACACATTTTATTTTCAAGATGTCGAAAGGAAATGATAATGATCCGGTGCCGACAAGCACCGAACAAATGAAAGAGATAATTGCCGAAGAAGTGGGAAAGGCAATTGAAGGTAGTCTATCCGTGTTTATAGACAAAATTCAAAACACGGCGTTGTCGCTTGTCAAAGAATGAGTCAAAAGGTTGGAAGATAGTGTCAACCTTATAAAAGATAAATCGGGATAACGTAAGGGATGTTCGTACAAAGAGTTTATGGCGTGTAAACCGCCAATCTACAACGGGGAGGTTGACCCAATAATTTGCCAAAGATGGTTGGGCGACATTGAAGGGGTGTTTGAAAGGACCCATTGTGATGAAAGTGACTTTGTTGCTTACGGAACGGGCCAGTTGAGAGGTCAAGCCAAAGATTGGTGGGACAATAAAAAGAATGAAATAGGAGCCGAAGCAGCGAGAACCATGACATGGGAAGAGTTTAAGACGCCGTTTCTTAAACATCATAGCCCCAAGGCGGTCATTAATAAAATCAAGGAAGAGTTCATGCAACATAGGCACAAGGGCGAGACCATAGACAAGATTACGGCGATGTTTATGGATAAAATGAAGTTTAGTAGTGAATTGGTGACGAACGAAGAACAGAAAATATACTACTACTATAACATGTTGAGCGCTGAATATAGGGAGTTTATGACTCCTTCAAAATACGAGACCCTTACCGAGATCATAAACGTTGCTCGGGAACGGGAAATCGAGTTGAAGAAACAAGTTGAAAGGGGTGAGCGAAGGGCACATGATGTAAATCCAAGCCCTACAAAGAAAGCTCGAACTGGAGAATCGGGAAAGAAGGTGGATGCTAAAGGTGGGTCGCCAAGTTGTAAAGTGTGCGGGAAAGGACACAAGGGAGAATGTCGGTTCAAAGAAAAACCATGCCCCATATGTAGTAAGACGGGGCACAGGACGTCGCTATGCCCGGGTAAAGTCTCAGTTTGTTACAAATGTTATCAACCCGGCCACAAAAAGTCCGAATGCCCGGACTTAGTTGGAAAGAGAGACGTTAAAGAATCTCCAACGGAGGCTCCAAAGGCAAAGGCTAGATCCTTCCAACTTACTGCTGTTGAAGCAAAGACAGAACCCGATGTGGTCTCAGGTATATTCACAATTAACTCAATTCCTGCACGTGTACTGTTTGATACTGGTGCGAATAAATCTTTCATTTCACTTGGATTTATTCGACATCCTTCATTTGTATTGACGAAATTATCTATGCCCTTAGAAGTTGAAATAGGGGACAACAAAAGTTTTATAGTTTGTGACATTTGTCGAGGCTGCAAATTAAGCATCGATGATGAAGAATACTTGATAGACCTAATCCCGATGTCAATGGGGGAGTTTCAAGTAGTCGTTGGGATGGATTGGCTATCTCAGCACCACGCAAAGGTCGTCTGTTATCGTAAGGAGATAAAGCTAACATCTCCGAGCGGAAAATAAGTCACTATTTATGGCGAAAAAGGAGGTAACCCCATAATATGCTCGATGTTGAAAGCACACAAGCTTATGAAGCAAGGATGCAAGGCATTTATGATATACGCGAATGAGCCCGAGAAGGAATCACTGAAGGTGGAAGATGTACCGGTAGTACGGGATTACGAAGATGTGTTTCCGGAAGATTTACCGGGGATACCGCCCGAACGGGAAGTAGAGTTCGGAATTAAATTGATTCCGGGCGCAAAACCTGTTGCTAAAGCACCGTACCGACTCGCACCATCGGAATTACAAGAGTTGATGTCCCAGATTCAAGACCTGCTTGACAAAGGATTCATAAGGCTGAGTGTGTCTCCTTGGGGCGCACCGATACTGTTCGTGAAAAAGAAAGACGGAAGCATGCGCATGTGTATCGATTACCGAGAGTTAAACAAACTCACGGTAAAGAATCGATACCCGCTTCCAAGGATAGATGATTTATTTGACCAATTACAAGGTGCGAACTGGTTTTCAAAGATTGACCTTAGATCGGGGTATCATCAACTAAAGGTCAAGGAGGAAGATGTGCCAAAGACGGCTTTTCGCACGCGATATGGACATTACGAGTTCCTCGTGATGTCATTTGGGCTAACAAATGCACCCGCGGCTTTCATGGACCTCATGAACCGGGTTTGCAAGCCAATGCTAGATAAATCGGTCATCGTGTTCATCGATGATATTTTGGTGTATTCGAAAAGTGAAGCTGAGCATGCACATCACTTACAAGAGGTGTTAGAGACACTTAGACGAGAAAGGTTGTATGCGAAATTTTCTAAGTGCGCCTTTTGGTTACGAGAGGTGCAATTTCTCAGCCACATCATAAGTGCTGATGGAGTGTTGGTAGATCCGTCAAAGATCGAGGCAGTGTCGAAATGGAATCCCCCGAAGAACCCTTCGGAAATTAGAAGCTTTCTAGGGCTTGCGGGGTACTATAGGAGATTCATTCAAGATTTCTCCAAGATTGCGTCGCCGCTAACCAAGTTAACCCGAAAGGAGGAGAAGTTCATTTGGGATGTTGAACAAGAAAGGGCGTTTCAGACGCTAAAAGAGAAGTTAACTCAAGCTCCGGTATTAACACTGCCGGACGGAGTTGAAGACTTAGTGGTTTATTCAGATGCCTCATTATCGGGGCTCGGATGCGTTCTGATGCAACGGGGCAAAGTTATAGCCTATGCCTCGAGGTAATTGAAGATACATGAGAAGAAATATCCCACGCACGATCTCGAGTTGGCTGCGGTAGTATTTGTGTTAAAAATATGGAGGCACTATTTGTATGGGGTAAAGTGCACCATATTCACCGATCACAAGAGCTTAAAATACTTCTTCGATCAGAAGGAGTTAAATACGCGACAGAGACGATGGTTAGAAACGGTGAAGAATTTTGACTGTGAAATACACTACCATCCTGGGAAGGCAAATGTGGTGGCGGATGCTCTGAGCAGAAAAGCGGACTATGTCCCAATACGAGTAAGATCAATGCAACTCGTGGTGACCTCGGGTATACTTGAACGTATCCGAGAAGCACAAGTAGAAGCAGTGAAAGAGGAGAACTGGAAAAAGGAAAGGATTGTTGGCCAAGTTAAAGATCTTGAAGTAGGCAACCACGGTTTGAAAACACGTTTCAATAGAATTTGGGTTCCTAACACATGTGGAGTTAAAAAGCTTCTACTTGATGAAGCTCACAAGTCCCGTTATTCCATCCATCCGGGAGCGACCAAGATGTATAATGACTTAAAACAAAACTATTGGTGGCCCG
The DNA here is from genome assembly GCA_030545235.1 of Helianthus tuberosus. Classification (NCBI taxonomy): domain Eukaryota; kingdom Viridiplantae; phylum Streptophyta; class Magnoliopsida; order Asterales; family Asteraceae; genus Helianthus; species Helianthus tuberosus. The sequence goes on from CM060446.1 coordinate 39,803,785, forward strand.
GAATGAAAAGAGATGCTGCGAAGTACGTAGAAAAATGCCGGACATGTCTACAAGTCAAGGCGGAGCACCAAAAACCATATGGTAAACTCCAACCGTTAGAAATCCTGGTTTGGAAATGGGAACATATTACGATGGACCTATTAACCAAACTACCAAAGACGAATCGCGGTTTCGATGCTATATGGGTAGTGGTGGATAGACTGACGAAAAGTGCTCACTTCATTCCGATTCGTGAGACTTATACGTCAGAAAAGATGTCAGAAGTTTACACTAATGAGATAATTGCACGCCATGGAGTACCGGTATCCATCGTGTCCGATAGGGATACCCGGTTCACTTCAAAGTTCTGGCGAGATTTCCAAGAGCAAATGGGAACCAAATTGTTCATCAGCACTGTGTACCATCCTCAGACGGATGGACAGAGTGAAAGAACAATACAAACGTTGGAAGACATGCTACGGGCATGTATAATCGACTTTGGAGGCAGTTGGGATGTCTATCTACCATTGGTCGAGTTTTCGTATAATAACAGCTACCATGCCAGTATTGGGATGGCACCGTACGAAATGCTCTATGGTAGGAAATGCCGAACCCTGGTATGTTGGGGTGAAGTGGGCCCACGCGAACTCGCCCACCAAGATATAATACGAGCCACTAATGAAAAGATTGATGTGGTTCAGGCACACTTGAAAGCGGCTCAAGATAGACAAACGTCGTATGCTGACAAAATGAGGAGACCGATCGAATTCCAGGTTGGTGAAAAAGTCATGCTCAAAGTATCCCCATGGAAGGGGGTTATCCGATTTAGAAAGAGAGGAAAATTGAGCCCGAGATTTATCGGGCCGTTCGCAATTGTAGAACGGGTAGGAAAGGTAGCTTACCGTCTTGAACTACCGAAGGAACTAAGCGGAATTCATAGCACATTTCATGTGTCACATCTTCGGAAATGTCTAGCAGATGAGACAACTCATATCCACTACGACGACATCGAGGTGGATGGCAGACTAAACTATGTGGTGAAACCCATCGCGATTTTGGATCGTAAGGTAAAAACCTTAAGGAATAAAGAGATCAATCAAGTAAAGGTTAAATGGGAACACAGAAAGGGTGCAGATACCACATGGGAATCTGAAGAGGAGATGCAACGACTCTACCCTACTTTATTTGGTACGTAACTCGGTTTCGGGGACGAAACCCTTTTAAGGGGGGTGGACTTGTAACACCTCGAAAATATAAAACTTTATATTAGAATTATAAAGTATAAATAAACAAGAATTTACTAACTAGGAATTTTTAACCTAGTTAACTATAAGTCTAGGAGTAACTTATAATGGGGTTAAAAACAACCAAACTTTAAGTTAAACAAAAGTGGAGGGGCTTATGTTGTAAAACTTGAAACTTAAATTGATTAAAACAAAGAAAATAAAAACCAAACACACAAGAAGTGTGCCTGGTCGATCATGGAACGCAGGGGGCGACCAGAACTCCTCACCAAACCCTAGCTTCTACAAAATTGATCAATTGAAGGCCAATTTCAGTCCCAAATCAAAATCCATACATAGATTAGTAATCACCTCAGTAAGAGAGATCATAAGGTATGTAAATTTTGATGAAAATCCTCTAATTGAAATTCTCATGAATTTGGGAAATCATGAATTTGATGTTGCATGTTTGCTATTTGGATATAATAGGGATGATATAGTGTCTAGGAGTAAAACCTAGACGATAACATGTGAAATCATGCCTAAATTCTGGAAATTTCATGAGTACATAGAAGGTATTCATGGGATTTGTGAGAAAATGATGAACACTAGGGTGTAGGATGCTAATCTAGTGTAAATTAATGCATAGAAACTGATTTTTGAAGTATGATGTGTAATTCAATATGTAATAGCTTAATTGATGATAATCAAGGCTAAGTAGCAAGCCATAGATTAGAAAATAAAAGAGGTAAAATTCTGCCCGTTTTGTGTTTGTAAAAATGCCCCAAAGAAGGCTCGAAATTTAAATTTAAAGTTAAAACGCATGATTGTGATGATTTGGCAAATTATGCGATATATGATTTAAAAGAGAGTTCTAAACGAATTGTGATTGAACTCTATAGGGAAAGATACCGGAGCGTCGAGTGGACAAGCCGGTGGCGATTTGCGTTTGAAGGGCGTGCACTAAAGGTATGTAACTTGATTCGTTACATTTGGTAAATTTTGATAATTAGCATATGTGTAGTTGAATTGTAGAATAAAAATTGAGTTGAATTAAAGCGATAATGTTCGCCATATTAAATAATAGGCCAATAATTGGTTAGATCTCGTTGGTAGTCATCATAATGGAGGATTCCTTAGATGAGCCAAACGGGTCGAATAATCAAATAATGCGTGGTAATGCATCGTAACATGATTACTCGGTCTTTGTTATTGTTAATAAAAGACATATTAGAATACGAGAAATTAGCGTGTTGGTTTGTTAGGATGAGAAATCCGAGAGTTGGGTTTGGCTAAATAATCAAATCAATCAAAACATGAACATACAGGGACTACCGTAAGTTACGGTATATACCGTAACTTACGGTAGAGATAATATGGTTACGACAGTTTCTTTCTGCCTTACGGCAGACCTGAGCTTTCCAGCAACTAACGTAACTTACGGTAGATACCGTAAGTTACGGTAGAGTCTGGACATTTTTATCAAGTTTTGCATAGCCTAGCTAATCGAATCCGTTTCTGTGCGTTGTTTCGATTATGCACATTTTCTAAGAACTCTAAAACTAATATTTGTCGAAATTTCGGTTTGTAGGTATTGCAAGTATGTGGACGATGATCAAGTTGATGCTTCAAGAACCGAACACGAAACTTTTGGGATGCTTCCGCACTAATCCAATCTAGTTGATCCATGTAGTTTGCTAAACAACTTGTTAATTATGTTATGAATCTTCAAGCTAGTCAGTAGTTGTCTAGTTTATAGTACTTAAAATGACGTTTTGATAACTTATGTTTTAACTTAGATGTACTTTATTTCAAATTATATAAATTTGGAATTAAAATCGAGTAGTAATTAGATGGGTGTTACACTATACGAGTCTTTGCCGTAAAATGATAATCCGAGGGGTAAAACTCGGATTATATAGATTGCCAGATTAAACCCATCACAAGTATAGTTGTGATGGAAGATCATTTGATAAATAATGTGGAAATAAGATGCTAGAAATAAATGAGTGTGAATATTGCGTAAAAGTTCTTAAATGCCCTTAATGGGTCAAAATTTGGTAAAAAGGGTAATAAGCCGAAAATTTGAAAGTCTTAAACTTTGTTAATCCGGATGTCGGATTTTAACTCCATATGATGGAGAATCAAATTACAATCACGTAGGAAGAAACGGTAGGTCAAACGGACAAGCGGATTAAAAGTTATGAAGGTTTTCGTTTAGAGAACGGCAAACTTGGAAAAACCTGCAGAGGCCACTGTAAGTTACGGTAGCTATCGTAACTTACGGTAGCCTAAAGTCTTTACACCACAAACCCCCTGCTTTACGGTGGAAGAATCAAAATTCAGGGGCTACCGTAAATTACGGTAGCCACCGTAATTTACGGTAGGCCCTGCAATTTAATGTATTTTAATCAGTTTCATTCCCCGGACTCGTTTAGACACGTTTTAAACCCCGTATGAATAAAGCATTTCATGTTTATGAAATGTAGGTACATTTTGGATGCCGGAAGACGATCAAGCTCAACGAAGAACCGAACACCATAAAGATTCATGCTTCCGCACATTGCCTCGTCGTAAATTTAAACGACGAATCCGATCACGTTGTGTTGAATAACTTATGATTTATAAAAGTTTTAATAAACCCGTATTTTTTTAGTATGTGTAGTCTTAACTATACATCTAATTGTTGGAAATTACATGTAAAGCCGTAAAATAGTAACTAGGGTGTTACAATTTGCTACAACAATTGCTCCTGTTACTGCTGCTGAAACTCTTTACAGTGAGAATGAGACGGGAACTTATCAAAAACCGCCGAAGCTTCTGTACATTGAAGATTTTAGAGGATGGCAAAATCGATTTGAAAACTGGTTGCAAGCTTATAAGTTTGATGCATGGTGTTCATTAGAGAAAAATTACGAAAAACCGAAAAATGAACATGGGATTGAAAAGGCTTTCTGTGATTATTCAGATATTGAAAAATTGAAATATACTAGTGAAAAAATGATGATCAGTATTCTTCAACAAGCAGTTAAAGAAGATATTTTTGTTTTACTCCAACATGATGGTACTGCTAGATCAATTTGGACGACATTAATTCAAAAGTTTAAAGGAAGTGCAGATATGATCAAGAACAAGAAGGCTTTACTAAAGAAATCATTTGATATGTTTGTAGTCTTGGAAGGTGAAACAACAAAAAAGACCATTGATAGATATTGTCATTTGGTTTTGGAAATGGGAAGATTGTATATAAAGAAAGATGATGAAGAATGGGTTGATAAGTTAGCCGATGCTTTACCACAGCAGAAATGGGGAACTTATTTGTTGATCTTAAAGCATTTGAGAAAATCTGAAAATATGAATCTGGCATAGTTTATTCAGAAGATTGAAGAGCATGAGTTGGATATCCAGAAAACGGCAATCATGAATAGTCCAAATGCTCAACAAGATGTTAGTTTATACTATAGAGAAAATAAATTTGAAGTTACTCCAAGCCCAAAAATTCAGACTGGTTTCAGTGCTGACAGTTCTTCTGGAACAAAGGGAAGTACTGTGACTCAAAGTGGTGGATCTTCGTCTGCATATTCAAATTTTGATCCAAATTTTACAACACCAAGTCCTCAACAAAAAAAAATCTACAAATCTGCAGTGCAATGTTACCTTGAACATTCAAAATGGTCAAAATCTTTCTCCGGAAATAGCTAAGCAACACATGGTATCACTCGTTGCTATGTTGGAATCATATGAAAGTTTGATTGCTGGCAGAATTGGAAATCCAATGCTTACCAAAGAGGATTATGACCAAATTGATGCGGAGGAACTTGAGTTGATGGACATCAAGTGGTGTCTAGCCAGTGCAGTTAGACGAGCAGAAAAATTTACACAAGTCACCGGAAGAGATGATTTTCGAGAAATAAGTGCATCTCCGATCGGGTTTGACAAATCAAAGGTCACTTGTTTTCGTTGCAAAGAAAAAGGTCATTTTAAGCGTGAGTGCAAAAACAAAGAAGCAAATGGAAGACAATATCAGTCTGGAAAAAACAATTATTATCAAAAATCAATTTTTAATCAGATTGCTCAACAACCACAAACTGCACATGCACGTACAATTGAAGAGAAAAGAGCTTGTTATGGTACAATTGATCAAGATGATGAAAAGGTTGCAAAGGGATTTAGCTGGGATAAATACATTCCACCTGGTTCAGGTCTTGTTGCTAGAATCTTGGAAGAACAAGAAGTCGAAAGAACGAAGATTTTTAGATCATCAGAAAGTGATGATGATACTGATGACGAGGAAGAGTACATTAATAATGCAAGAAAAAGTTTAGACTCATTTAGTTTTAATTTGTTTTTTGCAGATAAAATTGAAAAACTGAATAAGAAGAAAGCTGCCAGATTGAAAAGAGACTTGGAAGCAAGAATAATTGATGAAGAAAAGGCAAAATTGGAAGTTGAAACAACAGAAGTTGAAGAAAATTCAAGAAAGAAGGAGGTCGTAGTTGAAGAGTACGAAGCAGAAATAGAATCTAATGATGAATCAATGATTAAGAAGGTGATAGATAAAATCGTTGAAGTGGAGAAAATAGTAGAAAAGATCGTAGAAGTTGAAAAAATTGTTGAAGTCTAAAAAATAGTCGAAGTTGAAAAAGTCGTTGAAGTTGAGAAGATTGTCGAGGTTGAAAAGACAGTTGAGGTTATTAAACCTTGTCAGAAATGTTTGGAGTCTTGCAAAGATTGTGAGGAGAAAGACAAGAAGATTTGTGAACTGGAAGAGCTGAAAGAAAATTTGTTGTCTGATGTGAAGTATGTGAAAGAGTCATATGATGTGCTGAACAGAACAGTTGATGGTTTGAAGAAGACAAATTCAGAAATTGAGATGGTTATGACAAAGATGAGTTCAACATTAATGTCAAAGCAGAAGGTCATCAATGAGTATATTGAAGATTGTGCAAAATTGAAGCAGGATTTGGAACTTGAAAAGATTGAGAGTGAAAGAATCAAACGTTTGTTGTTGAGTTATACAACCTGTGATTATTTGATTGATAGAGTTTATCCTACTGTTGCAGGTCTTGAAACTTTCCAAGATAAGGAGAATGAAGAGGATACTGGTAAGAAACAAAGTGCTAAGTTTAACAAGTGTCCGCCCCCGATCTTTGAAAGTTATTCTCCCAGAAAGCCAAATGATGAACAATTAAATAAGGCTCTCAACATCAAGTTAAAGTCTGAAATCATTGATGAGTTACCAGATAACATTGATGTCACATTCACAGCGTCTGACACTGATCATGAGTCTGAGTTGTTAAAGAAAGTGGTAGATCATGTGTTGGATATGGATGAAGAGTCAAAGTCGGAGTCAAAATCTGAAAGTTCGAGTTCGTCAGAAAAGAGTCCGAGTTCACTAGTCAAACGGGTTTACAATAAAGAATTCTTGTTATCAAAATCTAATTTGAATGATGGATCAGTCAAAGTGGCATATACTTTGAATGATTCAGACAAATTATATTCTGATGATGAATTTCCCATAAGAAGTGTCAAAACTGAAATGATCAAACAGGTTTTCAAATTAACAGAAATCAATATTTCTGAAATAAAAGATTTAAATCTTTCTGAAAAACCTAAAAAATATACTTCAAGAGTTCAACAGAGATTTAACAAGAAAAAAGGTTACAGTTCTGGTTCGGGTTATGGAAAGAAACCAAACCATAACGGTAATTTTAAAAAGAAAGGTCTTGGTTTTAGTTCTTCAGAAAATTATAAAAATGAGAAAAATTATAAACCAAAAACAACATTTGTTGCAGGAGGAAGTGCTGAAGAAGAACAGAAGAAACCATTCTGGAGACAGTCAAATCAAGAGTTTCTTGCTGAGAAGAAAAAGAATATGATGATGAGAAATAAGCAAAGAGTTGAAAGAAGAACGTGTTTTAAATGTCACAAGATTGGACACATTGCTTGGAATTGCCAACAGTCCAACAGCACAAAACAGGGAATTTCTTTTAACTCAAGATTGGAAGAAATACATGTTAATAGAAAGAAACAACTAACTGAAAAATCTAAGGTGTTTGAAAATTCGATTTTTGAAAATGGTGATGTTTCAAAACATTTTTACAAAAGAAAAGTCGATTTGAACAAATAGAGATGGGTTGTAAAATCTGAGAGTAGTTCTGACAATGAATCTAATTCCATAAAATCAGAGGAGTCATCTGTTGAGAAAAAGAATGAGAATTCCGTTCTAGAGTTGAACGATGAAAACTTAACGAAATTGTCAAAAGAAAACTTGAAATCAAAAGGTAGGTTTGAGATTTCAGATCAATTCTTTGCTGGTAAAGGAGAATTTGATGCTGAAAAGGCTTTCAATGGGAAAGTTAAACACATATTTGGGAAGATGGTTGATGGGAAAGTGAAGGATGCAAAAGAATTTTACAAATCAAAATGTTGGTGGGATAGATGTGTATCAAAATCACCCAAGGCTGGTCAGGCTTGGGTGACTGCATTTTCTACTTGAAATTCTGACTTGCCGGAGCTTCCAGGTTGATAAGTGCGAAGCAGGAATCGGCATCATTCTTGATAAAATAGGTTTGTGAAAGGTTTGTTCTTGGTAATTCTTGATAATTGTGTTTGTGAAGAATCTTCAAGTGGTAAATCAGGGACATTAAGTTGTACTTGATTTTCTACAAGTGATATTGGTTGGTTGAATATGAAAATATTATATTTTTACAAATGGTTAAAGAAGAACAAGGTGATGAATTGATCCCCTAACCTACAAGTGGTTTTATGAAATTAACAAAACTTACTTTCCGGAAAAACCATTTGATTAAAACAAACTTAAGTGTTTTGAAATCATAATGGGAAAATAGTTTGTTGTGAGGGGGAGTTCTGATTGTTTATGCCAAGTGGATGGCGATTTGAAGCGATTCGATATTCGGTTGTTACTTTATTTTGTATAGTTTGTTTTCAATTTTTCTTTAAATGTTTTTGAATTTTAGGGGGAGTAAGAAATTTCGGAAAATCTAAAAACATTTGAAAATTTGAAAAGGTAAAAAACATGATAAAATCAAAAATGAGTTTTTGTTGTCAAAAAGAGGAAATGATAGTACATCAGTGGACAATCACAACATGCTAAAGAATTGGAAAGTCAAAATGTGTTAAATGGTCTCACTGATGATGTGCCAGTAGGTTTTTACACATTTAGTAAATTGTGACGAGATATAAACTTAAATTTCAAACTTGCTTATCTCGTGGGGAACATCTCTTGGATATATAGGTAACCCCTGAAATCTTGTTTGAAAGGTCCCTCTTTCTGAGATACTAGGTCTTTATGCTTAGTGATATCTGGGGTATTATCCCGGGACTTCTGATTTTGCGGAAGCAATGGCCTAGTCCCCGTATAATACTTTCTGCTTGCTTGAAATATAGCACCACCCTCAGTACAAAAAATGATGAAACATTGAAAAATGCTAATCATGTGCTGTTGAAGAAAAGATTCTCTAAAGGGAACACACCTTAAAGTCGAAGCCGTCATCTCTCTGATTTTGCGGAAGCAATAGCCTGAGCTCTCACGGCCCTCACATTTAACCCTTTACAGATATCATCTGTGGTATACTCACCTGTAAGACTGAATATTGGGATCTGGATATGGGAGTATATTCTGAAGTGGGACACGCGAATAAGTTTAAGTCTCTAAAACATTAATCTCGTATCTCGAAACAATTGAACTTTGTGTGAAAATTTAAGTGGATCAGTATACTGACAATCTAAGTGAATCGTTTAGAACTTAAAATGTCAAAAGCTTAACGGTGTTAGTGATATGTCTCAAAAACTGATATGATCCTCTTACACAATCTCATAAAAATATTGCCTGTAAATATTTCTTTACTGCAGTTCTTTTATATAAAAATCCAAAAAGAATTTTCGAAGTGTTTTAGCAAAATTTTTGAAAAATTCAAAAAGATTTTTGACAACTGATGACGAAAAGCTGATTTTCAAAATTCCGAGTGCTAAACATGATGAACAGGTTTGGGAGAAGTGTTGTGAGAAAAATGATTTGCATACAGGTGGTCATCAGAGTGTGTTAAATGTTTAAATCAATTGTGAATTTGTTTCTACAAGTGGTAAGCAGAAAAGTTTAAATTTGTCAAAATTTAAAATTTGAGAAATTTACTTTGAGGTAGAGAATGTGCAGAGTTTGAGCCAGACTGCGATCCCAGCATAATTCAAGGGGGAGTCTGATAGTAAAGAAGAGTTTGTAGATTCTAGAGCCAGTATCAGATCCTGAAATTCGTTAACTGCTGATGCTGATAAACTTAAAGAATCAAGAGATCTGATCAAGAGAATTAGAGTGAAGAAAAAGCCAGGTCAAGATTCTAGAAATAAAGAGAAAGATGTCAGAGATTGAGGATGCTTACAATGTCAGATATTTTGGAAGAAGCCCAAAGACTGATCAAGGCTGAAGATCTGTGAAGACTCGACACTTAAGACTCGTAAACATCCGAGGGGGAGTCTGTTGGTGCATACGTCTGTCGACTTCGTCTTGTATCGAGTCTTGTATTAAGAATGTTAGATCAGGGCACGTAGTTCGAGAAATTAGGGTTTAGAGGTAATTTCGCATGAAGTATGTAATTTCGTTTGAAATTGTCTTATGAGTAATTCCGTGCGAAATTAGATTTCGCTTGGAATCTAATTTCGCTTGGAACATGTTCAAGCGAAATTAGCATCTCTATATATACCCTTGATGCGAAATCATTTGTAATTTTTTGTAATTCTGGTACCAAAGTGCTGCCGACGTGTCTACTGATCTGGAAACTTGTTATTTCAATAAAGAAAGACATTTAAGTGTGAATTAAGCTGTTTTCCAAGTCAATTCATTTGTTTCCGCCTTTTGAATTGATTAGAACTCTTCTGAACGACTCGTTTGGGTCACAATACGATCCTACAAACAAATCATTCAACAAATTTTATAACTCAAACTCATCATCAGTTGGATCGAATGCATCGGGATATGCTCCTTATGTAAAGAAGCAAACATGCTACAACTGCGGCATACCCGGTCATATTGCAAGGAATTGCACACAAATGTGCCATACTATACACAACATCAGAAGGTTATATCTAGGGATAGATCTTATTCTAAGCCAATAAAGGTTGAAAAGCCTAAGGCAATGATGAATAAGCATCCCAAGGTTAAACCATCTGATGGGGATTAGAATGCTGCCAAAGCTAAGAAAGCAAGCTTTGAAACCTAAACAAGTTTTGAAAAACAATATGGTTGAAAAGCAAACTGTTTAGCCCAAGGCACCTAAGAAATTAGAAAAGCCTAAACAAATTTGGAAGGCAAAACATAAAGCAACAACATCATCAATCCCTGATACAAAAGGGGGCATGTGCTTGCGGGAAGTGTCTTATGTTGATGCTTCAGGACAACCCAGGACCACGATGGCCTGGGTACTAATGTCTTACTGGTCTCCTTATTTTTTAGGGACAACCAAGGAGGAGCTGTGGACAATACTTGGATGTTGATAGCGGTTGTTCCAAAGACATAAAGGGTAACATTTCACTGTTGCAAAAAGTTTTATTTCTTTACAGTTGACATGTTTCCTTTGGAGGAGATAAAGGAGGTAAGACATGATCAGCGAAAAGGTACAATTTAAATTTCATGTTCTAATTTTGATTTTGATTAGTCTTAAATTAGATGATGGAACGGTTAAACAATAACAACAAAAATATTTTCATTTTCTTTCGTTTCAATCTTTGTACATACGTTTTCGTTATTAGGTAAATTTGCGCATAAGATTTATGTACAAATTTAGGGGGATATCTTAGAGATAGATATCTGTAAATTTTAGAGGGAGATAAAGATAAAAAAATACAAAAACATTCGAAAGAAACAGAAAAATCAAAAATATTTTGTTGCATATATGGGAAATGAAATGAATTTTCACTATGTTGATTAAGGCTGACTCATGTAAGACCAATATTGAAATGGTCTGATTCTAGAGCGATATGTTGGTAGGCTTTATCCTGATGGCTGGACACATTGACTGGTTCTGTGCAGAACAGTAAATTACATTATGACCTCAGGAAAGAACATCACTTGGAATTAGGACATGTCTATTTGAATGCTTGTGTGATGTCCCAATGCACACAATTTTGTTCTAGTTCTGAAATCATTTTTGACAAACTCGTGTATCTCCTTTATTTTGCGTGAGCAAAGACCTGGAGGTGCTAGGCAACGTCAGCTTCTGCTGCATCCAGATATATGCTGACCTAGTTGTACCTTGTCGAGCTATAGATCAATTACACCCGAAAGAGGCCCTTTAGTGACCAAAAGAAACCCGAAAAACCTATATCAAATTGAAAAATTCATTTGATCTATATATTATATCCATCTCTGCAAATGATCTATTATGTTCTCTTCTCAATCAAGTCCCATTCAAGGTCTCAGAATCCTAGAATAGGCTTGTGAAAATATGTGGTAGGGAAACTGCATGCATGATAGAGTGTTCTGAATAAAATTCCAGGATTTGATTGTGATTTATTTGGGTGTTCATATTAATTAAACCAAAAACATGATAAATCAGTTGCAGACCATCATATGGAAAAGGCCTAAGGGAATAAGTTTAAGTGGACAAACATACTAGCAATCACTCGGATCATCCAAAGTAAATCAATGTTGATAAGTGTAGTCTGGCCCGAAACACCGTGATTTGATCCCATTGCAATTGTAATTGTATATTAGTTTCTTTGTTTATTTGTGTTTCAGTTTATATTTTTAGATTTTAGAGTAAAAAATTCAAAAATAGTGTTTTATTTTTATAGAATAAAAAAATCCAAAAATTGAGTGTTTATTTGCTTTATTAAAAATGTTGACTGTTCTTGAAGATTTGATTGATCATCATAAGTTGAAAGAAATTTGAATTGTGAAATCCGAGTACAAATACTTGGATGTACCAAGTGTTCATTTGGTATTTCCCTCTGTTGTTTTGAAATGTTGCTTATAAATTTATGAGCATGTGCAGAACTTGATTTAAATCAAGAAACAGGGGGTTGTTGACGATTGAGATGTTGTTGGCTACTGACAAAGCATGAAGAATCACAATAACAAGATGTTCCTGAGTCAGAAGAACCATATACGAGTCATCATCTGACAGTGATAGTACATTTGAAGAAGTGCACGTGAACCTGCTTGAAAGAGAAAAAATTGACAAAGAAAAGAGTTGCTGAGAATCCTCCTCTCGCATTCTTTTCAACAAGATTTTCAAGCAAAGTTGATCATGACTAAGAAGAACAGAAGACCCAAGTTAATGATGAAGAAATATCTTCCCACAGTGACATGATAAAGACAACATACACCTAGGGGGATATTGGAAGGCCATATAATTGGGTAGGTTTATCAAACATAATTATAAGCTATTGGGCTTAGTTTTCTAGTGGGTTAGATAGTACTGGGATAAGCCATGTGGGTTAATTAAACGTATTGGGCTTGGGTTAGCCCATGTGGGCCGAATTAGTTGTAGACCCCATATAATGATATGTTGTGTTCATTATTAGGGTTTAGCGTTACACATCAGAAACAAATTAGGTTGTTGATTATTGTGCAACCTTGTAATCGTGTACCAGACGGTTCCTTTGAAACCGTGTGCACCATTTAATCAATAGAATCGATATATTCTCTTTATCTTCTACACCTTTCTTGTTTTTTCGCGACTCGATAAGGTGTTTGTGATATCCGATTGTAGTTTTCTGGACTTACAGGGTCGGATGGCATATTCACTGTTGCATCATGTCGGTCTCTCTTATCCAGTTGAGCGGTTCCCTATTATCCGTTTGAATGGGTTAAGTGGATGCCGAAAATAGTGAACATTTTTTTGTTGGCAGGGCGTTCAGGATCGACATCCTACACTTAATGGGCTGCAGAAAAGAGGTATTTTCATGGCTCAGCGACCTGCAGTCTATGTGGTGAGCATGATGAAGACGCGAACCATCTGTTCTCGGCGTGTTATGTTGCGTCGGTACTTTGGCACAAGGTAAGCGAGTGGTGTAAAATACCCCTCAATGAAGGATGTGCTGGAAGTATACAGACTATTGTCTGTATCGAGTTACAAGAAAAAAATCATACAATGCATTACACTGGCGACATGTTGGGCTCTATGGAAGGCGCAAAACGAACATTTTCTGCGGTAAGCGAATCAATATCGACGCAATTTTTGGTGAAATGCAACCGACAACTTTCTTGTGGGTGAAGAACCGGGCGAAAAACGATACATTGAACTGGAACAAATGGGTGTCCTTTGATGCTGTAGACTAAATTTTTGTATGCTCAACTGTGTATCTAGGTGATATTGTAATGGGGATGGGTGGGTTTAGTGTCTTGCTAATATCCAACCTTTGTAAATCTGTTGGTAATGAATGAATATGCAATTTGCCGATAAAAAAGACAATTAATTTAAAACTACAAACAAATTGATAAAAAAAAACTAATAAGCGTAACAAACAAATTAAAAAAATAATAAATGTAGAGTGATTTGTTAATATTTATAGAGTAAAGGTTGTTTTTTTTAATGTAAACTTCAGTTTTACTAGTTTTTCCTTTCATTTTTGTTGTTATATATTGCAACACCCTAACCAGGCTAGGGATGTCATGTCATGTCACTATAATAGTAATCAAATCACAAACAACATTCCACTAATTCCACTAATGATAAAAGCATTATATTATTTCAATAAAATACAAAGATGCTTTGTTACATTTATCAAAATGCTTCTTTGTTTTATCCCTCAAATAATTTTGCAATATAATCAAACGTAGATAAAAAGACAAACATACGCCTGAGTAAAACTCGGTGAAACAAAACTATAACATATACATATCTCTAAGATACTACAAATATATCCAAGATACTAGCAGAGCATAAACAATATCATATCAATATAACAATTTTAGTATCACATTCAGTCTCATGTTCAGTATTCACATCAAGTACACGTTCAATTCACATTCAGCATCACATTCACTATTAGGTATGCAAATTAGTGTCAATTTAGTAATAGTTTCAGTACAATTCAATATAAGAATAATATTATATCAGTAAATAGAGAATATCTAAATCCAGCCACATATCAGTAGTCGGGTACCTTAACTAGTTTTCTGGCCCTTAACTAACAAACAAAAAGCAAAGTAGATCTTAATCGTCCAAAAATGAAGAACCAAGATCGTAGAGAGGCCATGACTAAGGAGAGAAAATAATGGAATCCCTCCCTTTCTCTTCCCTTCCCTTCCATTTTCTTTCTTGCCTTTCCTTTCTAATTTGGAATCTCCATTTGGAAAGATGAATTTTAGCCTCTTTCTCTCCATAAAAAAACTAGAAGACAATTTTCTATTACTTCCTTCTAAATCCTTTCTCTTCTCTTTTCAGTATTCACATTTCTATTTAGTATGGGGTAATTGAATGGACGAAGGAATGCAATGGACGAGGTAATGAAATGGACAAATGAATGAAATGGATCATTACCATTCCATAGTCTTGTTTTGTTACCACGTGGGAAAGTAATATATCATTACCTTGTGTTGTTTGTAGGCGGGAAAAGACGAAGGAATGAAATCGACGATGGGTGGTTGTGGTGGGCGGTGGTGGTGGTGGCGGCGACGGTTGGTGGTGGTGGCGGTGGGCGGTGGTCGTCGGTGGCGGTGGCGTTGGTCGGCGATGGCGGTTGTGGAGGGTGGTGGCAGCGGGTGGTGGCGGCGGGAGATGGCGGTGGGTGGTGGCGATGGTGGGTGGAGGCGGTGGTCGTGGTTGTGATGGAGGTGGCGGCGGTGGTCGGCGACGGTGGGTGGTGATGATTGCAGGTGGTGATGGGCGGTGGTGGTCGACGGCGGAGGGTGGCGGTGATGGCAAGTGGTGGTGGGCGGTGGCGACGGTGCGGGTGGTGGCGGTAGTGATCGTTGACGGAGGGTGGCGGGTGGTGGGCTGTCACACCCCAACTGATGGCGGAATCATCGGGATGTGGCATGATGCGAATATGTTGCTCAAGAGAATCCATAACGACTAATTTAGTGACAATATTTAACAAGTTTAATTTCCCTTACCAATCAAACAAATATCTCAACAAAAGTCATAACGGAGTTCAGTAGTTTCTCAAGCAACAAGACAAAACGTAACAAAACTTGCAACTTAATTTAGGCGGGTTTCTAGTAATCCTAGACCATTTCCTGTAGTAATCCATCAACCTGTCACATACGTTAAAATAAAGTCAATACAATAATGTAAAGGTGAGTACACAAGTTTAGCATAAGTATAGTAATAAAGCGTTTACGCATAACCAGCATGTAACACGTAGAGAGGTGAATCAAGTAAGCTATCGACAATGACACAAGCTAACCAACATGACTGCGAGTTGTGGTATGCGCGATACGTGTTCACTGTAGTGAGCACGTAAAGTAAGAAATCCTTAACAACCCTAGAATAAACAGGTGCTGAGTCCAAACTATAGTACTATCTTTGCTAAGGGTGGTAAGGCAAGTAATCACTGTGTAAACATAGCAAACAACCATTCAATGATTCATGTATAACATGCAAGGGAGGTAGCGTTAAAAAGAGTTTAAGCGTTGTATGCATCGTGTTTTGATAGAGAACATATGTAACACCCAAAAGTGCGTTAAGCGAAAAAGGGGTTGAGTATACTCATATTGCGTGTTTAACAGTAAACACGGTCTGGAATGGAGTGGAGGGAGCACCGGACCAGCCTGCGTACAGGGACAGAAGCGCATCAGTCTTCCAAGTGCTGAAACGGTCAAAGTTGAAGTGTCGAGTGGAAACAGACTCTTGGTTCAAAGGGAGTGTCTTCGTACGAAGGTGCTGTCTTCGTACGTGTCGCTTGCTTCCGTGTCCAAAATCGAGTGTTCTTCGTGTCTTTCTTTGGGAAATCGAGTATGCATCCCTCCAAGCTTAAGCTACTGATTACGCCGGAGAGGTCTTTTGAGCGATTGAGTCATATGTGGGAACATGGGCTGGGTTGTACGAAGGGAGCTTCGTATGAGGCCAGTGCCTTCGTACGAGGCCACGACTTCGTACAAGCCAGCCTAGTGACGAGTAGTCCATAGGACAACCCTTAAGTGTTATAAATGATCCTTTAACCCCACATTTATCCATGTAATTGTCTAGAATTAGGTAACTACGGTTCTTTGTGTTTTAGGTACAAATGGAGCTTAAAAGGGAAGGAATTTGGAGCATCAATAAAAAATAAAATATTGGAATGGAAGAACTAAGAATATCACATGATAGAGGATGAAATTACGAGAACGTGGGCGAAAACGGCGAAGAAAACGGAGTTGAAACGAAAAAGTTATGCTGAAAACAAAATTTCATGCTGAAGCCCACCGTAGCCTACGGTGGAGGGCGTAGCTTACGGTGGTCCCTGACATAAATTGTCACCGTATGACAGTTTAAAGCCACCGTAAGCCATTCCAAGCCACCGTAAGCTACGGTGGCCACCATAGCTTACGACGTTGACCTACGCAAATGTGAAACTTCCACCTTTTAATGCGGATTTATGATGCCCTTTCAACTCCAATCATTCCCATTCGGTTACACACACTTTGGAGACGATTTTTGGTGGTTCTTGGAGCTTGAAGACATTCTCTAATCGTTGGTTTTATGTTTTTGATTGTTATAAACATTAACACTTTTGTGATGATGATTGTCCAAGCCATGTGCGGCTAAACTTATGGTGGTCATCTTTAGTTGAAGGTTTGTTTGAGACGTTTGTGCTTGATTTCGTATTTCTAGAAATGGTAAACTTAATCTATATTTTGTTTATTATGGTGTGTGCTTATTTTCTTGTAAATTGTTGATTCTTATGTTATTCTAGTTTGAAACCATACGTTCTGGGTGCCGTTGGCAATCGAGATATCATGGGTAGAATTAGGATTGGGTAAAGGTTAATTGGTCATTGGGTAACAACCTCACGTTCTAGGAATCTGAGTAGTTAGTTCCCTTTTATCACAACAAGTAATTACACACGAACTATGTCTATGTAGTTCTTTCTAGTGAATGATAGCATAAATGTCAAAGCAAACCGGAAACTAAAGATGGTCATTTTTCTCTAAATTGTTTACAACCCAAAACTTTCATTTTGCAATTAGAATAGTAATCTAGTTTTAAAACTCAAATCAATCAAATCAACTCTTGAACTTTACTTTCATTGCAATTAGTTTAATTTAGTTAATTTAGATAAACCTTGAAATAACACATATTCCACAAACTCCCCGTGTTCGATACCCACTTACCACTAACTATTTAGTAGTAATTGGATTAAATTTGATTGTGACCACGACATCACGTCAAATTTTGGAGCCGTTTCCGGGGAGTAGTGCGCAACGTGTGTTATTTTTTTATCTTTTTAAGTTTGTTATTTTTCTGGTTTACGCTGGGTGTGTTAGTGTGCAGGTATTTACAGGTGCATGCGTACTAGGAGCTCTCACAAGCTATCACCATTGGCATTTGATCCAGAAATTGAATGGACTTTGAGAGGAAATAGAATTTTGTTACGAGAAAACAAAATCAGCGGTTCACCAACAACACCTACTACACCAATTACACCACTTAGATACATGGATCCACCGCCACCACCCACTACGGGTGAACCTACACCACCCTTTATACCATCTTCAACACAACCATCACCAAATACTACCATTCCTATAACCACACCAGGAATTAAACCAACCAACACTACATTACCCGAGAACACTCAACCTGAATACTCTTTTAGCTATCAAGCTACATCATCCGCCGTTCCAGCTTATTCAACATTTTTTCCAACATCCGGTCAACCTTCATCATCACAACAAATACCACCACCTAACTTATACCAAACTGGTCCATCTATTATCCATTCTACTCCATTCCAACCGGGAGTGCAATTTCAACATACTTCGGGTGTAAGACAAGGTGGGTTTGATGATGGGTACGATGATGACTTTGGGGGATATGATGAAGAAGGATACATATATGGGGGTGATGGAGATCAAGGGGAGTATACCTATGTTCAAGGTCAAAATCAAGGGATGCAAGGTGTTGGTAGAATTCCTCAACAACAAATGGTTCAACAAGTTATACCTCAACAATTACAACCACAAGGTCCACCGATTCAAAGGCAAGTTCGACAACAACCTCATGTGGGGCCGAGATTTCAACCATCTCTACAACAATTTGGGCCGCCACGAATGCAAGTTCAAAGACCAATGGGTCCTATACGTCCAAGAGTTCGGTTGGGTGTACCAAGAAGACATCTTCGAGAACATGCAAGAGGTATAGAAGCACATTTTAGACCGGTGATCAATTATAATCCTTCACCAGTAGTTATCCCTCAAAATGATCAAGGAAGGACTTTTGATGTTCAAACCAATTCGTTACAAAGTTTGCCAAAGTATAAGGGTTTAGCAACGGAGGAGCCTTATTTTCATTTGGAGGCTTATGATTCGATTTGCAACACTATTGGGGGTCAAGGATTTTCAGCCGATGATGTCAAATTGGTGCTATTCCAATTTTCCTTAGAAGACAAGGCGAAAAAGTGGTTTTATACTTTACCTTCGGCATCTATCTATACATGGGCGGAAATGCAACAAATCTTTTTGGATGAATTTTATACCGCTCAAAAGACAAATGATGCTAGAAAAGGGTTGAGAAGTTTTCAACAACAATCGGGTGAGATGTTTCATGAAGCATTCGAACGGTTTAACATGTTGATCAAGAATTGCCCTCATCATGGGATAGAGTTATGGGAATTGATGAATGCTTTTCATGAGGGGTTATGTGCTGAAGATGCCCGCGACTTAACGTCGATCACAAATGGTACTTTTGGCACAAATTACGAGCATGATGATTGGGAATTTTGGAGCAAATGGCGGTCACATCGAAAAGAAAAGCTCAAGCATCAAGGAGAGCACGACCAGCCATTACACGAACTCAAGTGCATGCGGTGGATGATGGTAATGTTCAAACTTCGAATCACATTTATGATGTTTGTGCGCTTTGTAATGAGTTGGGACATGCGGCTGAAAATTGCCAAGGAGTGGAAGGGCAATATGAGGAGGTGAATGCATTGCAAGGGCAAGGAGGGGGTTGTAGAAATTACAACATGAACTCCAATACTTACCACCCCGGTTTGAGAAACCACCCAAATTTTAGATATGGAAATCCCTCAAACCAAGCCAACCCGAATTTTCAAGGAAGTCAAGGTAACTTTGCTACACGCCAACCGTTCAATAATCAAAGGGGGTTTTTGGGTCAAAGTTCTTCTGGTGGAAATGAGGTCATGGAGATGCTCAAGGCAATGCAACTAGGGATGCAGCGAAGAAATCAAATGGATGATGTTCACATGTAAAAAGATGAAATTCGTGACAAAGCTATTCAATCGTTGACCACTCAAATGGGTCAACTTGCAATTGATGTGGCATTATTGAAGAAAGCAAAAGGTCAATCACCAAGTGACACGGTGATAAATCCCAAGAACACAAAAAGCATTAATATCAATGTGGTAAGCACCGTTCCTATTAATGAAATTAATGAAACATTTCTTACTTCTTCTTGTTAGGTGAGTGCAGGTATAGGAAGGGATGCCGAGGTTGAAACGGACAAGGAGCATGGAGCACCACTTGTGTCGATTCGAGTGGGAAATTTAAAAATTCCCCATGCATTATTGGATTATGGGGCGAGTATGAGTGTGCTACCAGGTGACTTATATGATATGTATGATTTTGGTCCGCTTCAGGATGCAGACACCATGGTGAGTTTGGCGGATGAAAGTTGGAGGCGTCCACGGGGAATGGTTAAGAATGTTATGATTCGGTTGGGAGAATTCGAATACCCGGTGGATTTTCTGGTTTTAGATTATGCTACTACCATGATGGCGTCACAACAAAGGGTGATTTTGCGTCGACCGTTTCTCTATACGGCAAATGCTCAAATCGATTGTAGATAAGGAATCATTACCATGACCGAAAAGAACCGTAAGTTGTCATTTGATGTTCAGACTAAGATGATTAGTTACGATTTTGTTGTGGCGAAGGATAACGGGTTTAGTGAAAAGGTGTTTCAAAGAATGAGAAGAAATCATCCACCGAACCGTGAAGAAAAACATATGGGTTCAAGCAAGAGTGTATTTGATTACCCACCGAGTCGAAACGAGACGGATGCATTTTGCTCAATGGCACGAGGAAGTGATGGAGATGGCAGGTACCGCTTCTTTGAGCCACCTTTAATGGGGGTGGCACGGTCTGGCTGAAGACCTGAAAACTTAGCACTGCTCGGGAGGCAACCTGAGGTTTTTCACTGATCTTGTAATCTCTTTAGTTTTCTGTGTTTCAGGGCCATGGCAACACTCAAGTGTGGGGAAGATGTGCGGATATTTGTGTGAAGGTGGTGATAGGAAATTGGATCATTTACAAAATCTGTTGTGTCAAACTTCACCAGGTCAATGTACTTTTTTCCTTAGACTTGTCATGTTCTTTAGCTTTGAAATATTATTAGTTTATTAGTTTGCTTTTGTTTATAAAAAATAAAAAAATTAAAAAAAAAACAAAGTTGATGTTTTTGGTGTTTAAGCGATCTTCCCTTCAAAACCATACATTGGGGACAATGTATCCCAAGTGTGGGGATGAGGGGAAATTTTGAAAAATTTGTGAAAATTGTAAATTTTTAAAAATCAAGTGACAATGGTCCGAATTGAACATTTGAATACAAAACCGCATGATACACCGGCATCCCATATTCCCTTGTTTTTTCTTGGTGAGAGTTGAGCCATCTCTTTGAATTTATTAGAAATATTTTTCTTTGATGAGAGTGGCAATGGGTGGGGGTACATTAGAACTTGTGCTTAGATGAGGTTTGAGGCCTTAGCTTTGCATGAATGTAAAAATGATAAGGGCATTTAAGTAGCCTCGTCATGGTGAGTGCAAGTGTGGGATTTGGGGGTTGGACCTCATAAATTATATATATGAGCATGGTAGTGAGAGGGGCTAGGGTTTGGACTTTAGTAGCCCATTTGAGCTTGAAGCCGATCATTTGTAATCCGTGCCTAGTTCCTCTAAATTTAACCCGTATTTGACCCGGTCTATTAGTGTTGCATCTCGTATTAGTATGTTTATCTTGTTATGTTTGAAAAGAAAAAAATATAGAAAAAAGAGATATGAAAGGAAAAAGAAAAAAAAAAGAGAGAAAAAGTAATGAAAAAAAAACGAATGAGATATGTTGTACATAGTTGTTTATGTTTTGCTTAGTTAGAAATAAAAGACCGGGTTGAATTGTTAGCTACTTTGCATATATATTTCCATTTCCTACCCATTTGCCTAGCCACGTTACAACCTCTAAGTCCCTTTGATTCACGTGCATGTTTAGCAAATTATTTAGGCGAAGGAACGATTTGAGTACAAGCATATTATTGTTCAACTACCAGTTTGCCTCGAGTGTGATCTAGCGTATCTTTGCTAGTTATTACTTGCCACCGAGAAGAGAGTTATTGTGAGGGGTGTGTTATGTGCGGGTTTAAGAAAAAGTTAGTAAATGAGGACAATTGTTGCTTGGTTTGTACTTGATCGCTTGAATAAATTGTGTTTTGTTGAACGGGTTGCTTGGGACAAGCAACGGTTAAGTGTGGGGATGTGACGGGTAGTCCATAGGACAACCCTTAAGTATTATAAATGATAATTTAACCCCACATTTATCCACGTAATTATCTAGAATTAGGTGACTACGGTTGTTTGTGTTTTAGGTACAAATGGAGCTTAAAAGGGAAGGAATTTGGAGCATCAAAAAAAAAATATTGGAATGAAAGAACTAAGAATATCACATGATAGAGGATGAAATTACGAGAACGTGGGCGAAAACGGCGAAGAAAACGGAGTTGAAACGAAAAAGTTATGCTGAAAACAAAATTTCATGCTGAACCCCACCGTAGCCTACGGTGGAGGGCGTAGCTTACGGTGGTCCCTGACATAAATTGTCACCGTATGACAGTTTAAAGCCACCGTAAGTCATTCCAAGCCACCGTAAGCTAAGGTGGCCACCGTAGCTTACGGCGCTGACCTACGTAAATGTGTAACTTCCACCTTTTAATGCAGATTTATGATGCCCTTTCAACTCCAATCATTCCCATTCGGTTACACACACTTTGGAGACGATTTTTGGTGGTTCTTGGAGCTTGAAGACATTCTCTAATCGTTGGTTTTATGTTTTTGATTGTTATAAACATTAATACTTTTCTGATGATGATTGTCCAAGCCATGTGCGGCTAAACTTATGGTGGTCATCTTTAGTTGAAGGTTTGTTTGAGACGTTTGTGCTTGATTTCGTATTTCTAGAAATGCTAAACTTAATCTATGTTTTGTTTATTATGGTGTGTGCTTATTTGCTTGTAAATTGTTGATTCTTATGTTATTCTAGTTTGAAACCATACGTTCTGGGTGTCGTTGGCAATCGAGATATCATGGGTAGAATTAGGATTGTGTAAAGGTTAATTGGTCATCGGGTAACAACCTCACGTTCTAGGAATCTGAGTAGTTAGTTCCCTTTTATCACAACAAGTAATTACACACGAACTATGTCTATGTAGTTCTTTCTAGTGAATGATAGCATAAATGTTAAAGCAAACCGGAAACTAAAGATGGTCATTTGTCTCTAAATTGTTTACAACCCAAAACTTTCATTTTGCAATTAGAATAGTAATCTTAGTTTTAAAACTCAAATCAATCAAATCAACTCTTGAACTTTACTTTCATTGCAATTAATTTAATTTAGTTAATTTAGATAAACCTTGAAATAACACATATTCCACAAACTCCCTGTGTTCGATACCCACTTACCACTAACTATTTAGTAGTAATTGGATTAAATTTGATTGTGACCACGACATCATGTCACCCAGCTTCGCACAAGCGTCTGTTTCAGCGTCTTCAACGTTCGGATCTGTGTTTTCGCCTGAATCGGATGTATTTTCGAGTCCTTTTCATGACGGGTTCGACACCGCTTCGTCCCACTATCCATTGAACGAAACATAGGTCGGTTTTGGTCCGTTTTAGTGTAAAAATCGAGTTTAAAACAATTTTTCTTTGGATTTAACACTTGGTGAGTGCGAGATAATCAGATCCCTATCTTGGGGAGCCAAGCTAAGCCCAATACACTCGTTTAAGTGTAAATCCGAAGCAAAATCAGAAGTTTTGATGAAAAAGATGAAGGTTTTCATGAAAATTATGAAGGTTTTTGTAAAAAGAGAGAAGTTTGGGTGAAATCGGAGATAAACTCGTGGAAAATCATTGTGAAAATCGTTGTGAAAATCGTTGTGTTTTGTGTAAAAATAGTAGATCTTACCTTGAAAAATAGAGAGGGGCAAGTAGGGATTGTTCTTGAGTGAAATGGCAGCAAGTGAGAATGAAAGGAGTGAGTTGGGTCTATATAGGGAGCGATGCAGGTTCTATACAAAGCTGGCTGCCTTCGTACGAAGGTTGTGCCTTCGCACGAAGCCAGTGTCTTCGTACGAGGGGACCTGTTTTGCGTGAAAAATTCCCGTTTCGCGTGTCGGATTCTCGTTTGATGTGTTTGGTTGCGTTAGTTAGTTCAAGTACTTTAAGTATTTTAGCGAGGTATTAAATGTTGTGTTGCGTTGCGTTGCGTTTTAACGTGTTAAATCAATTCGCGTGAGTGAGCGTTTTAGCGTTTTAAGCGAATGTTCGATACTCGCTGATATAACTATTTAACATTTAAACACACAAATAAAACAAACAAATAATATAAATAAATCCGCGTCTTGAGTTCTTGTTTGAGTTTGCGTTGCGATGAGCATTAAGTAATAAGCGTTTAAATGTGATAAATAAGTGATATAAAATGTGTTTTAAATTTGTAGTTAACCCATGGTAATCATCGAATCTCAGGGTACAAGCATTTTCGAATGAAACAACGATAAGAATAGGAACAACTGAAAGTCGGGTAGTTACAGTCTCCCCTACTTTAGGGAATTTCATCCCGAAATTAAGTAGTAGACATAACAAAGAGTTGTGGATATTTAGCTTTCATATGACTTTCGAGTTCCCAAGTGAACTTGGCTCCGTGTTTGCCTTCCCATCTAACCTTTACTATGGGAAAGTGACTACGTCGAAGTTTCTTGATTTCTCGATCCATGATTTCTACTGGCTTTTCCACGAAGTGCAGTGTCTCATTTATTTGCAAGTCTTCAAGTGGTACATGAAGATTTTCTTCAGCTAAACACTTCTAAAGGTTTGAGACGTGGAAAGTCGGGTGTATGTTACTTAGTTCAATCGGTAATTCGAGTCGGTAGGCCACCTTACCAATTCTTTCCAGAATCTTAAAGGGGACCATGTAACGTGGCGCTAGTTTCCCTTTCTTGTCGAATCAGATCACTCCTTTACAAGGCGAAATCTTTAAGAGGATGTGATCTCCAACTTCGAACTCTAGGGGCTTACAGCGTTTATCAGCATAGCTCTTTTGACGACTCCAAGCTTTCAGGAGATTGTCTCTTATTTGGAGAATCTTGTCTGTCATTTCTTGTATTAACTCAGGACCGGTGATCTGTGCGTCTCCGATCTCGTGCCAAACAATAGGCGATCGACATTTTCTACCGTATAGTGCCTCAAAGGGTGCCATTTGTATACTAGCGTGATAACTGTTGTTGTACGAAAATTCTACTAGGGGTAAATCCGAATCCCAATTACCACCAAAATCTATAACGTACGAACGAAGCATGTCTTCGAGGGTGCAGATCGTGCGCTCAGTCTGACCGTCGGTCTGGGATGGAATGCGGTACTGAGGTTGAGAGTTGTACCGGGAGCGGATTGGAATGTCTCCCAGAGATGTGAGGTAAAACGACCATCGCGGTCAGAGATGATGTCACGAGGTCCCGTGTCGACAAATGACTTCGTCGGTATAGATTTGTGCTAATCGTTCAACCTTAAAGTCTTCTCGTATTGGAATGAAATTAACAGATTTTGTAAGACGATCAACGATAACCCAAATGCTATCGTGACCAGAAGGCGTGTGGGGGAGTTTTGTAATAAAGTCCATGGCTATACTTTCCCATTTCCACATCGAGATTTCGGGTTGTTCGAGTAAACCAGAGGGTCGTTGATGCTCGGCCTTAACCTTCGAACAAGTTAGGCATTTCGAAACATACAGGGCGATATCCCTTTTCATGCCCGGCCACCAATACCTAGAAGAGAGGTTCTGGTACATCTTGTCGGCACCGGGGTGAATGGAGTATCGAGATTTGTCAGCTTCAGTCATCAATATCTTACGGAGGTTATTACGGCTAGGAATCCAAATACGGACGAGATAGTGAAAGATACTGTTCGATTTATTCACTAACTGAGTCTCGACACCACACTTCATTTCCTCTTTCAAGGTATCCTCAATGAAGCATGCGTGCTGCGCGTCGCGAATTAGGGCTTAAAGGTCATTCTGGGCTTGAATGTTAAGAATACTATGCACATAGCTTCGTCGAGTGAGAGCATCGGTGTGACATCTGTGTATTTTAATCTTTGTAACTGTTCCGAACAACTTTGTATTTAATAAAATATGGTGTTTTAATTTCAATATTTGTTTAATTATTTGTGACATTAGTACGTTTTCAATCATTGTTCAATTCCGAACTCTCAAACCTGTTCTGGAAGTGAAATCATAAACCGTTATGTAAACATAATCAGTTTAACGCGACGTACACTCCGGAACTGTGACATAAGCCAAACATACCTTAAATACCCTTTACATAACTTAGAAATAAGTTTCGAAGGATTCGGTATGGCAAAAACATGTTTATTCGAACTTTAGAACTATTTGCGACAAAACTGTGAAACCAACGTTGGTGACCGGCCGGATAATATTTAAATCCTAAAAATATTCTGTTATGATTAAAACTTTATTTTTAATCATGTTCGTGTTGAAAAATAAATTTAAACGCTTAAAAACGTTATTTTTCAAGTTTAAGCGCGTACCGCGTGTTACTGCGTAA
The DNA here is from genome assembly GCA_030545235.1 of Helianthus tuberosus. Lineage (NCBI taxonomy): Eukaryota > Viridiplantae > Streptophyta > Magnoliopsida > Asterales > Asteraceae > Helianthus > Helianthus tuberosus. Next base: position 39,829,992 of record CM060446.1, read on the forward strand.
CACAGTGCTTCTACTGCAAAAACGCAGACAACGCAGCCAATCTCGGCAACTGAAATTTATTTCAGTAATATTTTGGCGAGTTTATTTTTATAGAATAATAAAAATAATTTAAAACGCCATAAACCGGGATTTAAACGCTAGATAAAATACCCGGTATCCAGTTAAATACCTGTTTGTATCTAATTTACCAATAAAAAATTACACTTTACCCCCCCCCCCCCGTTGATATTCACGGTCACATGGGGGTGACCCCACCACAATCTTGCCAAGATCTCTAGTGATCCTATTTGATATTACTTGGATTCACTTGGAGATTTTGTGATCTTGGAGATTTGTTTTAGATCATGGCCTATAAATACTCCACTCCCTTACACTCAACACTCCACTCTTTCTCTCCTCTCTCCCAAAACCGTAACCCCACCACCATCACCATCACCATTATCATCTTCTTCAACTTTGTTCTTCAAGATCCAACCCCATTCCAAGAAAATTTCAAGTTGGTGTGAAGATCCAAAGGAGTTTCCAAGGTGCTTTCAAGTGATTTCAAGCTCCATATCATCAAAATCTCATCCAAAAACTCACTTGAATCTTGAAGGTATAAAGTTTATGTTTAAATCATACACTTGATTCTTGGTTGTTCTTGATGATTTGAAGTTTCTTTTGAATCTTGGAATTTTTACAAACTTGAAATCTAAAAAGAAATGGGTCTTGATAAAAAAATAAAAATGGTGATATGTATGTGTGTATATAACCGTATATATATACATGTGTGTATGAGATTTGAGTTTGATTTTTTGATAAATACTTGTTTAGGATGTTTGCTTGCATGAACAAGATTTTGTGCAAATATGTTAGAGATATAAAGGAGTGTTTGAATAATGAGTTATACTTTGGAATAATGTTAATATTTTGACATATAAATGGCCAAAAATTTATTAGACATATTTGAGAATTTTTTAGTTGTTGCTTGTTCTTGAATGATAGTTAAAATGCAAGTGTTTGATGATTTGTGTATGATATGATAAATGTTCAATTAAATCAGTAAATAAACATGAATAAATCACATGTTTGATGCATTTAAATTCATATGAAATGTTGATGATATGATAGTGTACTTTAGACACTTGTACATAAGAATACATGTTGATTTAAAGCTCAAGAAATGATAAAAAAATGATTGTATGACAAAAATGTTTTAGAACAGATTATAAACACTAAAAATAACATTTTTTGGTATATTATAATGGCATGAAACTTTGTCATAGGTTTGATAGCTTTGCATGTTGTACATATAGCTTAGAAAGTGGTAAAATATGTGAAATTTGCATGATTTATGTGCTTTATGTGAGGCCTGCACTATCATGAGTATAACCACTATTTTATTCAGTAAATAACATGGGTTATGTTAAAATATCAAGTCGTTTCGATTTGGGATGGTTAGGGTAACGTTTGATGCAAAACTATGCGCTAAAACGGTTAAAAATCGGCTTTTCGGAGTACTTTTATAAAACTGTTTTAGATCAGTAAGTAAACTGATATTTTTGATATAAAAATAAGTATTTTAACTTATATTAAGTTTACTTGGTGTTTGGTTAGTCATACGTGACTTTCGGCGCCCAAAAACGTTACCGAATCGCTAAAATACGTGTTTTTCAACATACACTATAATGGGTTGTTCATGGGTAAATTTTATGTGTTACAATGTGTTATGTGATTTATAATATGTGTATGATGACATGTTAGTACTTGACAAGATTATGTGTATTACGCTATTATTAGTATGTCACAATAAGTATATATATTACGACGCGCAAATCGTAGATATATATTGCTTATAACATGATGAGGGTCACCAATAAAATCGTTCAAGTCGCAAAGTTTTTTTAATATATATATATATATATTCACACCAACATAATAAAAAATAATAACTTTTCGAGAAAATCTCGAAGTTATGTGAAAATTCTAAGTATCGGAGAAACTTAGGTATTTTTGTGAGTTTTTGATTATTAAATCGTTCTTATTTAATTGAGGACGAATAAACAATTTAAGGAATTGTGTTATCATATAAAAACGCACCCAAAGGTGAGTACATAGTTCCCCTATTCTTACGTTTTTAAATGTTTTGGGGTGAAGCATATGTGCATAACTTTACTTTTTGTTTTCATGACATTATACATGTTTTATTACATATTACATATAATACATTATTTCAAAGACATTTTTATGGTATATTGACTTAGTATACCTAACATTTGGTTTCAAAGACATTTTATTGGCATATTGACTTAGTATGCCTATTACATGATTTTACAAGGACATTTTCATGACATGCTTACATTGAAAAGACATTTGGTATGTTTAACAAAGTAGTACATTCATTAACATTGATCACGCCGCTCGGTAGTATGTAATAGCGCTATAGGACTTGACAAATCCCGTTCCCGCTTTCTAGGTATTTCGTAAGGGGAATGAGAGAATCCGAATACATTTTTTTTGATAAACCTTGATCCTGATAAGGGTTTATCCGACAGTCTCAAGGTTTGAGTGTATGCGATAGACAAACCGTATAAATGTTCATATCAATAAAAGCAATGGTTTTCAAAACATAACTTTTGTTTTAAACTTTTGTTTATTCAATTAAACTTTTGTTTATTCAAAGACTTTGTTTTGTACATAACATTTTGATTACATATGACATTTGTTTATACATGACATTATGCATTTGGCTTGAGTAAATACTATTTATTCGCCATACAAGACATGGTTTATACCTGGACATTTGATATTTGACATTGGACATTGACATTTATACAAGACATTATTTCATGGTTATTAATAAGTGATTTAAGTAACGAGACGTGTGTAATAGGATAAAAGCATGGTGGATATACCGCTGGTACTTCCTATATATAAGTGCTTTTATTATATTGCATATCGTGGCGTTATCTAAACCACTTCAACAAAGACAAGACATGACATATATTATACATATTATTTTCATTTGGTTATTTACTTAACAATACATCATTCTTTTATATCATTTGATTTTCATATGATTTTATAAAAGAAGACATTTTTATAAGGTTCATGACTACTTTTCGTTAAACATTTCTTTTAACCTTTAAAGTCATGAATCTTCAACACTAAACCTATGTTACTCACATGCATTTTTATGCTGACGTATTTACTTTCACATATGTTTCAGGAGCGAATGTTTGATATGAGCAAGCTTCACTTAGGGCGACTTGGGCCTTAGCAATCTAAAATCAAGAAAGTTATCGTCTTTTATGTTATGTGTTACGTTTGAACTAAGACAATGTAATAATTTAAACTTGTAAAACTTAACTTTAATTATCATGTGTTTTGAAACAATAATTCTGCCACAACACTCCCCGACGTTTCAGCCGCGGTTTGTTATTTTACGCGGTCGGGGTGTGACAATCGGCTACGACGTTTGCCTTGCGGGGATGGTAGCGTATCTCACAATCATAGTCGTTGAGAAGTTCAACCCATCTGCGTTGGCGCATGTTTAGTTCTTTCTGGTTCAAGATATGTTGTAAGCTCTTATGGTCGGTGAAGACCGTACACTTTGTACCATAAAGGTAGTTTCGCCATATCTTTAACGCAAAAATAACTGCACCAGGATCGAGATCGTGGGTAGTGTAGTTCTTCTCGTGGGTCTTGAGTTTTCGAGACACATACGCGATAACCTTGTCTCGTTGCATAAGTACACAACCAAGACCTAGGTTAGAGGCATCGCAATAAACAACGAAATCGTCGTTTCCGTCGGGAAGTGCGAGGAAAGGAGCGTTGCAAATCATACACTTGAGAGCTTGAAAGGCATCCTCTTGTTCAGAACCCTAAACAAAAGGTTTGTCCTTATGAGTTAAAGCAGTAAGAGGTACGGCGAGTTTAGAAAAGTCGGCGATGAATCGATGGTAATAACCTGCCAATCCGAGAAATGAATGGATCTCGGATGGAGTCTTTGACGTAATCCAACTCTTTACAGCTTCTATTTCCGCGGGATCGACGTGAATTCCTAGACTGTTGACAATGTGACCGAGGAACTGAACTTCCTCGAGCTAAAATTCACATTTGGAGAACTTGGCGTAGAGGCGATTTCCTTTAAGAAGTTCGAGAACTAAACGAAGATGTCGCGCATGTTCGGCTCTCGACTTCGAGTAGATAAGAATATCATTAATAAACACAATGACGAAATGATCCAAGAAGGGTTTGCACACACGGTTCATCAAGTCCATGAAGACCGCTGGTGCGTTCGTGAGACCAAAAGCCATGACCACGAATTCATAATGGCCATAACGAGTACGAAATGCGGTTTTCGGGATGTCTTGTTCTTGTATACGCAACTGGTGATAGCCGGAACGTAAATCAATCTTCGAGAAACACGTAGCGCCTTGGAGTTGATCAAATAAATCGTCGATTCGGGGTAGCGGGTAGCGGTTCTTGATAGTGAGTTTGTTAAGTTCTCTATAATCGATGCACATTCGGAACGATTCATCCTTCTTTTTCATAAAAAGAACGGGTGCGCCCCATGGTGATGTGCTCGGGCGTATAAAGCCTTTATCAAGCAATTCCTGAAGTTGGCTAGATAGCTCGCGCATTTTGGATGGTGCAAGGCGATAGGGAGCTTTTGCGACAGGTGTAGCACCAGGAATAAGATCAATACGAAAATCAATGTCGAGAGTAGGGGGTAAACCAGGTAAATCGTCGGGAAAAACTTTTGGAAAGTCACAAACAACGGAACGTTCTTCACTGTTTTCTTCTCGTTCGCCGGCACTACGATATGGGCTAGGAAAGCGATGTACTCCTTGCGTAAGTACTTACTCGTTCGGATACACGACATAAGCTTCAACTCTTTCGAGAGTACCTTACCGTAAACATGTAATTGGTCACCATTTGGAAGGGAGAAATGAATCATCTTATCGAAACAAACAACTTCGGCACGATTCTCACGAAGAAAATCCATGCCTACTATGATGTCAAAACTACCTAGTTGCATAGGTATGTGATTGATCAAGAAAACATGATTGTAGAGTTTAAGAGTACAATCACGTAGAACGGAACTAACGGTAACGGTTCTTCCAGTGGCGACTTCTACGTCGAATGTCCTTGGGAGTTTAGGGCGTTTACATTTTAAAAGCTTTTCGAATTCGAACGATACAAAACAGTTATCGGCTCCAGTATCAAATAAGCAGGAAGCATAAATACCGTTGACAAGGAACGTACCATTGACAACATTGTTGTCATTCTGGGCTTGGCGGAGGTTGATGTTGAAAGTTCTCTCGCGTGTAGCTTGCGGTTGTTGTTGCTGCTGCTGCTGCTATGGTTGCTGTTGTGGCTGTTGCTGTGGCTCTTGTTTCACAACACGCTGTGGGCAGACATTGGCGAAGTGGTTTGGGTCACCGCATGTGTATCAAGCACGTGCATGAACAGCTGGTGCTTGCAGGGCCTGAGTGACTGACGCGGAGTGCTACTGCGATGGCTTGAGGAGCTTGCTGACAAGGGCCTGTGCGGCAGTTGGTTGTGAAGTGCCCATAAATGTTGCAGTTGACACAGAAACGACAGTTTGCCTCCACTGGATGATGATAGGTGCAGGTAGGGCACAGTGGGTGGTTCCCAGTATACGCACGCTTAGCGGGCGGTGCGTTGGGAGCAGCAATCTAAGAGGGCTGGGCGTTGAGCGGTGCTGCGATAGTCGCACAGTTCTTGTTGTAGGTCCTTCGCTTGCGACTCTGACGATTAGACTTGGGAGCATTAGATGGTGCGTCGTTAGGGCCTGGTGTTGCAGTAGCTTGGTTGAGATTCTTGGTCGGGACCTTGAAAGTTCCAGCCAAGACTCGCTTGTTGTTGATTTCTGCGGCGAGCTGATAAGTTTCCTCAATTGTTGATGGCCTTGTTGCTTGAACAAAGTCCGCAACACAGTCGGGAAGAGCACAGATGTATTTCTTAATGGCTTTTTCAGGAGTGTCCACTTGACTTGGACAGATGATGCTCAATTGCTTGAATCGGGCGGTGAAGCCAGCGTTATTACCACCAACTTACTTAATGTTCCAGAACTCGTTTTCCAGCTTCTGGACTTCGTGGGGAGGGCAAAATTCCTTCATCATGAGCTCCTTTAGCTCCTCCCATGATAGACCATAGGCTGCATCGTTTACGCGCCTGTTGCGCTCGGCGATCCACCAGTCAAGTGCCCTTGACTGAAATACACCAGTGGCGTTGACAGTGCGGAGATTCTCGGGAGATCCGCTTTATCGGAAAGTAACTTCGATCGAGTCAAACCATTGAAACATCTTACTAGGTCCATCTTCACCAGTAAAGGTCATAGGACCGCAGGCTTTAAACTGCTTGAAGCTGAACAGAGTTTTCAGTGCTTCATTCTTGGAATCAACTGAAGAGTTGCGGCTGACAGCGTGAATCTCACTGACGATTTGAGGGATCGCCTTGGCCATTTCCTTGGCCATGAGAGAGGCGATACGTTTGTCAGCATCGTTTCGCTGGACAGTTCGGCGAGTGTGAGATCCAAGTGATGACATTGTCAAGTGTGAGTTTCTCTGCAGATGTCATCATGATGAATTAGACGAGATTCGATTATAACGGGTTTTTGTTAAAAGTTTTGCGTTCCATACTGTACATTTTATTATTATTATTATTATTATTATTATTATTATTATTATTCACATTTGGCACAAACCACATAATCACGTAAGCACATAATCACATAGACACATAATCACGTATTTGCACGTATACACATAAGCACGTATTAGCATATAATTCACATAAACACATATTTTGCACGTATTCACCTTCTCTAAATTGCGTGTAGGGTGTGCGATATGCGCTTCATATAGAGTCTTAGTTTGTTCGCGAGTAGTTAGCATTTTAGATTGTGAGAGTTGTGCGAGTTGTGCAAGCAGGGAGCGAGAAAACGAAACCATAAAGTGTAAAGATCAAAAATCACAAATTTAAAACACATAAACACAATAAATTCGATGATGCGTAAAAACGACGATTGCAGGCTTAAAATAGATAATGTCTAGGGTGTTGAGACATCGACTACCCAAGGTGATTCAACTATTCCCACAAGTTCGGGCACACGCTTTGGCCTAATAGACTTATGCTTTCACCGTAATACGGCTAACGACATTCATCCTTCCAGTTACTACGTGCCCCGAGTCATTGGAACGGTCGAGACTTTGGTGAGATATTTTAAAATCAATTTAGGGAGTGGAACGGGTTATTAAGATGCGGGTTTCACCCCTAACTTAACAACTTCGCTCTTAACTGTGGTAAGAACAACCATAAGATAGAAATGGAGATTTCCGTCGAGATATGGATATCACTCCTAACACAACGAAAGAATCTCGTGCGAGATATAATACGCGGAGTGAGCGATCTTATCGAGAGTTCTTGGTTTTCACACCTAATCTCGACATAATTACTCGTTTGTGTTATACGAGTGTCTTCAAACGTGTATATTGTGTTAGCCTTAGGAAAGGCATGTACAACAGGTGGGTTCATACAAGAAGGTCTGTTTTGGTACTTAGACTATAGACTAGGTCTGTTTTGCATGATTCGACCTAATTCCCTATAGTAATGGCTCTGATACCAACCTGTCACACCCCAACCGATGGCGGAATCATCGGGATGTGGCATGATGCGAATAGGTTGCTCGAGAGAATCCATAACGACTAATTTAGTGACAATATTTAACAAGTTTAATTTCCCATACAATCAAACAAATATCTCAACAAAAGTCATAACATAGTTCAATAGTTTCTCAAGCAACAAGACAAAACGTAACAAAACTTGCAACTTAATTTAGGCGGGTTTCTAGTAATCCTAGACCATTTCCTGTAGTAATCCATCAACCTATCATATACGTTAAAATAAAGTCAATACAATAATATAAAGGTGAGTACACAAGTTTAGTACGAAGGGAGCTTCGTACGAGGCCAGGGCCTCGTACAAGCCAGCCCAGCTTTGCACAAGCGACTGTTTCAGCGTCTTCAACGTTTGGATCTGTGTTTGTGCCTGAATAAGATGTATTTTTGAGTCCTTTTCATGACAGGTTTGACACCGCTTTGTCCCACTATCCAGTGAACGAAACATATGTCGGTTTTGGTCCGTTTTAGTGTAAAAATCGAGTTTAAAACAGTTTTTCTTTGGATTTAACACTTGGTGAGTGCGAGATAATCAGATCCCTATCTTAGGGAGCCAAAGCTAAGCCCAATACACTCGTTTAAGTGTAAATCCGAAGCAAAATCAGAACTTTTGATGAAAAAGATGAAGGTTTTTGTAAAAAGAGGGAAGTTTAGGTGAAATCAGAGATAAACTCGTGGAAAATCGTTGTGGAAGTCGTTGTGTTTTGTGTAAAAATAGTAGATCTTACCTGGAAAAATAGAGAGGAGCAAGTAGGGAGTGTTCTTGAGTGAAATGGCACCAAGTGAGAATGAAAGGAGTGAGTTAGGTATACATAGGGAGCGATGCAGGTTCTGTACGAAGCTGGCTGCCTTCGTACGAAGGCAGTGCCTTCATACAAAGCCAGTGTATTCGTACGAGGGACCTGTTTTGCGTGAAAAATTCCCGTTTCGCGTGTCGGATGCTTGTTTGATGCGTTTGGTTGTGTTAGTTAGTTCGAGTACTTTAAGTATTTTAGCGAGGTATTAAATGTTGTGTTGCGTTGCGTTGCGTTTTAGCGTGTTATATTGAGTCGCGTGAGTGAGCGTTTGAGCGTTTTAAGCGAATGTTCGATATTCGCTGATATAAATATTTAACGTTTAAACACACAAATAAAACAAACAAATAATATAAATAAATCCGCGTTTTGAGTTCTCGTTTGAGTTTGCGTTACGATGAGCGTTAAGTAATAAGCGTTTGAATGTGATAAATAAGCGATATAAAATGCGCTTTAAAAGTTTAGTTAACCCATGGTAATCATCGAATCTCAGAGTACAAGCGTTTACGAATGAAACAACGATAAGAATAGGAACAACCGAAAGTCGGGTTGTTATATGGGCGGTGTTGGTGATGAAGGGAGAGAGATGAAATGGAATGAAAAAAAAACTAGGGAAGTGGATGGAATGAATTTGGGGGGAATGAAATGCCTTATATAATGGGTGATTTCATTACCTTGACCAACCAAACATGTTTTTTTTTCATTCCCTCGTAATAATCCGTTTCATTCCACCTCTTATTCCTGCATACCAGGACCGACCCAAGCCCAAGCCAAATGAGGCTAGGGCTTTAAACCCCAAAATCTATAGGGCCTCAGTTTTCCGAAAAAAAAAGTTGTAAGCGAAACATTGGGTTGCAGTACTTTTCTACTTGAGGTTTGTGAATTGTGATATACTTCTCTACTTGTGATATACTAAGCTAAAAGGCATTAACTGAAATTAATTTCCTAGTTGATTAATCCAGAGAAAGTGTAACATTATATTCGACTGCAAGTCTATAACAGGTTTGTGTGGTTTTTTTTTTAATCCAGAGAAAGGCCCCGAATTTGTAACAAGCTTTGGGCCACCAAAATAGTTGAGTCGGCCCTGCTGCATACCAAACGCTATCTTAGACTTTAGACTATGATTTTCACTTTCGAGATTAGCTTATCTTATAAATTTGTTTCTTATAACTAGCCGGTCAGTGCATCGTGTGAATTGTGAACATGATCTTTTTTACGTTTCTAGATATTAATAGTATAATAACTAGTATGCTAATGAGTTAGCTCAATTGGCACTGAAGAGAAGCGAAGATTTGGTTTTGAGGTGATTGGTCTCAAGTTTGAATCCGATCACAACCAAGGTTTATCACATCAGACTGATGTGTGCAAAATGCAACATATAAATTACATCAATTGTGGCATAAAACTAACCCTTTTTAGTACTAATGTTGGAAAAAGTATGCTTTTGTCTTCCTTTTGTATTTTCAGGATTAAATGAGCTCAAATTAACAAAAGAAGCAAAAAGACAGCTAAATCTAACATAAATACAAGAAAAGGAACTAACGTGGCATGCCCGACCTCCCCGAAAGCATCTTCCCAAGCAAAACAAGATAACAGAAGGCTGAACACGCCCCGTGCTCAGTGAACACGAAGGCGTGCCCAAGTGCTAGCATAAAAGACAAAGCTATAGAAGCTTCCATCGCCCACCACGGGGTCGTGCTCAGTGGACACGGGGCCGTGGTCAACTATAAGATTCGCAGAATCCAGGAAAATCTTGATAGTACAGATATACTTACGCACACGGGGGCGTGCCCAGCGGACACGGGGGCATGGTCAACTAATGCAGACAAACTGCAATTAATGAAGACAGAGAAGAGGATGGGTCGTGCCCGAGCTAGTGTTCAGGCTATAAATAGGGGTTCTTGGCTCATTTGCAAACCATCCCTTGGCACACCACCTCTCTCACACTTCACCCACCACCCACCACCACCATAACACCATCATCCACCACCATCATCCATTGTCCATCATAGAGTGTGTGAGTCGTCTCGGGATCCAAGATTGATCGTAAGAGTTCTTGACAATCAAAGGCCATGTTTGCCTAAGTCTCTTACATGACTTGGTGAAGACAAGTGTCTAGTGTAATACTTTTTATTTTTAATCTTTTCGCACTTTTTACTTGGTTATGTATTAATGACTTTAATAACTAGTTTCTTATGTTGAAGGTGATTCTTCCTTATCGTTTGTCTGTGGTGTCTTGGCATTATTTTACTGTCTATATAAAATAAAAGATTTTCACCATTCATATTTCCACGGTCTATATGGAGGTATGTTGGCTACCTGGTCGGGGGTTAAGGGAACGGTTTGGTAAGAGTCTTGCCTTGTTCAGTGTATAGATCCTGCAAGGACCTGGGTCAAATTTAGTAGGACCTCCTTCAATACCCACCGGTATTGGATGGCGGGGGTCCAAACTCTTTGATCCCCTCATATGTAAGCTACTATTAATACTTTAACCCGACTACTTAGGACTGTATCCCTGCTGACTCATACTACTTAGCCGAGGGTAACGTCACCTTCAAAAGAGGGGTCTACCACAATACGCATTAATAACTTAATTAATTATCTTTCAATAATCCGACCCTTTAGGATTGTATCCTTGCTGACTCAAACTACTGGGTTGAGGGTAACGTCACCTTCAAAAGAGGGGCCTACTACAATAACTAAGATAATCTCTTAAAAAGTGTAAAAGTGCGGAAATAATCAAAGGTTACACTAAACACGAGTCGGAGCCAAGTGATTCATCTTGTCTATCTGTTTTTATTTTATTTTTATTTTTCAGCATTTTAGTTAGTTTTTATTTTTCTAGTTTAAAACTTTTTTTCTAAACTTTTGACTTGATTAGACGTTGAGGATAAACCGGTTGTGTCCTTGGACGACCTCGGTATCTTACCAACACTATACTACGCTCACGATGGGTGCACTTGCCCATATGTGTGTTTAGTGATAGTAAATATCGTGTTTTATAAATTTAAAACTTAGCTAAAAAGTGTAAAAGGGCTTAAAATATACTTAAACTTATATACACACTTCACACGCATTAAGTTTTTAGCGCCGTTTCCGGGGACACAAGGATTTTAAGAAAGTTAGGAATCAACGGCCTAATTGTTTTTCTTAATTTTTTCTATTTTTTTAGGATTTTTATTAATTTTTCAGCTTCTGCAGAAATCAGCACGGGCCGTGCCCGCTGAACACGACCCGTGCCCAATCATTGAAACTGGCAATCCTGTTTTAAGTCAGACAGTAAGTTGAACACGGGGCCGTGCCCACTCAACACGCGCCGTGCCCAAGATTCGGTTATTGAAAACAGAACCGTAAGATTCCGACGGTTGGTAATTTCTGACACAAACATGAGTGATACTGATTTTTTTTACTTTCGGCACTCTTATGGTACGTGGTGTCAAATATGTGGCGGCTCCCATAAAGAATTAGAATGTTATTTTCTAAATTATAAGCCCTACTATATAGACCCATCATTTTCCCGTAGCCTTAAGAGGGGCGAAATTAAAAAAAATCCCTATCTCTCCGTCGAATGCTCTCAATCGGATCTTCTAGGAGAAATGCTTCTTGATGAATTATTTCAATTAGAAGATCTAATTCTTAATTGGTTAAAAGAACTTAGGATGGATTTCAATAATTTATCTCAAGACAATAACCAAGAAGAATTATTGGGATCGCATTCAAATAAAAACAACTTCGTTGTTCCCAATGTTACCTCTAACTCTAGTAAGGACTTGAGCGATAGTCGTCCCTGTGTCGATCGTGCCGTGAAGGACTCCCCATCGACTTCGTTCGATGCATACATAGACCTGAGCGATTCGGCATACACCTTCTTTAACGAGAGCCCGGGAAAGGGTTGGACTTGTCTACCTACATATAGCATAGGAATTACCCTCACTGACAACCTCTTGCGTTCTCGTCTTAATCCAGAGCAATTAAGGTATCTTAGGCACTTTGGGGTTGTCTCATCCAGTAAGGAACCACCCGATCCGGATAAGTTCCTTAGAAATTGACAAACTTCATAAACAGCCTTTCGACACGGGGCCGTGTCCAGGTCAACACGCCCCCGTGTCCACCCAAAGATTCATTTCTGACTTTTTTTCAGAATACGGACAAAATGTGTCAGGATCTTGTCTGCACACGGGGCCGTGTCCAGCCGACACGGGGCCGTGTCCAACATGTTGTCGTTTTCTATAAATGCAGCCAAGAATCCTGCACATTTGGATCATTCAGGGACAAAGATTTGAAAGGATCTTCTCACCTACCATCCTATGTATTTTCTAAAAGAAGGTTCTAACAAGCATCTTGTCCTTTCCTCTTATATCCATTGTCTTCTTCTTCATCTTTCTTGCATCAACACCTCCATTGAAGCTTGAGATCACCATGACTCCAAAGCTTTATTGTGATGGTTATTAGTTTTTTGTTCAAGGAATCTTGTTAAAAATAAGTTGTACAACATTGTTTTAAGTTATTTCTGCTCAAAAATGTTTCATAAGTTAGAAAAATAATTTGAAACTCCAAGATTCCTTGTTCCAAAAATCTGCAGAAAGTTGAACACGGGGTCGTTCTCATTGAGCACGGGGCCGTGTCCGGTGTACTGTTTCATTAAAATAAACTATTTTTGGTTTGTTTTCGTAGAATGTCTAGCCAAAACAGTGGAACCTCTTCTGCGCACTCCAGAAACAGTCGAAGGGAAAGAAGGTCATCAATTGAAGCAACTCTCGTACGTTACGTAATGGCATTACGTGAAGCTCTTGACGAGATGACTTCAGTAGAGGAGGTCCTAATGGACCGTATAAATTATCTTACGGTGGGGTTGGAAAACAGTTTTCAAGAAATTAACCTCTTGCACCAGAGGTTAAACATTCTTGTAACACCTCCCATGGAACCAATCTTCCCTCAAGAGGATTGGAACCTAGCACTTGGAATATCAACAATCCTACCGGTTGGGACGACATTCCAGCGGAACCTTCTCTTGAAGATCTACAAGAAGTCCTGGTGGAGATTGCACACCCTCAAACCAATGCCAATGAGCCCGCCTTTCTTCTCCCTAGGGAGATAGAAGAATGGCTCGCCGACGTGTGAGGGACCCATGCCTGGAGAAAGAAGTTTTTCAAGAGGCATCCAACCGAGGGATTTATCTTTTCGGAAATTTTGCTATTAGAATAAGTAGTAGGCTAGAACTTCTTGGTTTAGATTTCTTGTGTTTCTTTGACCTAATTATCTAGAATTTTAACTTTTAGAATTATTATGTAATTCTCTCTATAACTTAATGAATGATGGTTTTAGCTAATTTGGTGTTTGGATGATGTTGTAATGTGTAAAACACACTCGGGATGGTGAAGGATAACAAGGGAAGCTTGAACCAGCACCCCATGCACGAAAACAGGGCCATCCGACAAAATTTTCTTCATTACAACAAGTTCAGCACGGGCCGTGCCCGCCCAACACGGCCCCGTGCTGCACAGTCTGCAGAAAATGCCCAGTTCAGGTAAACTGGACACGGGCCGTGTTCACCCAACACGCCCCCGTGTCCAGGCTTCTGTTTCTTTTCATAATTTTTTGTTACTGGCACATGAACACGGGGCCGTGCCCGGACACCACAGTGCCGTGTCAAGACGCCTAGTAACATAAAATTTTGCTTTTTAACACCTTTTTACACATTCAATCAACCTAAAAACTTATTTTTGAGACACATTGAGGACAATGTGTAATTTAAGTGGGGGGGGGGGGGGGGGATGCTAAAGCTTTGAATCTCGCAAGTCCTAATCACAAGCCTTACACAAAACTCTATTGGAACCGCTAATCACCCTAAATTTTTTTTTCAAAAATTTTCAATTTTTTTACTTGTCTAGGTTTAACTTGGGAATTTCAAGTTCTAAAAAGGTTATATTTTTACAAATTTACAACCGATAGCGTCGTGATAAAAAGAACCAACATAAGAAAATTATGAAAAGACATGACAAGTTTAGTTAAAATTCGATTTTATATACTTGATCACATAAAAACCCATTCCCACAAAAGTGAGTTTTGAGCCTTATTGAGCATACAAATACATATCTTTAAACTAAATGCTCATTTTTCGTTTCTTGTGTGAATAGCCGCTTGGTTCTTACGACTCTAGAACTTGCCACGACGATACATTCCCGGTCCTTACCAACTTAAACCCAAGTAAGTAAATGATGGAGGCATTAAGACTAACCATTTTTATTTCTACACCAATATTTTTTTCTTTTTACCACCTACCCAAAATCCCCCTAGTAACCCCTTTGAGCCTAAACCTTTTCATTTCTTAACCCAAAACCAAACACCCTTTCACCCACCAAAACTTTTTTTTTTATTTTTAACCCTTTGTTTTAGTAACAAGCTCGGTTTTTCGTATGACTTTTCAAAAAAATAATAAAAAAAAATATGTTGATAATGAAGCAAAAGAAATAAACAAGCAAGTTTATCAAAAATAGCTTTGTTTGAAAAATAGCTTCATCCAAATAAAAATTTGCAAAAATAAAGTCTTACGAAAACCGACGCTTTTTACGCTTTTTCACCCTTTTCTACTAACCTAACCACCTACCTTTAACCCAAGCCTAACCCGTCACCCCGAAAGTCCTCTTGATATTTACAAAGGTTTATAGTTAAAAAGGAGGAGGATTGATTGCTTGGCAAGCCTATGGTAGGAGTAAGTTCCATGTCGCTCTCGAGTGATTCACTAAAATACATGTTCGGCCGAGTGTTGAGTGATCCCCTATGAGGTATGTGAACTTGTATATAAATGGAATTTTAAAAAGGCATGTTATGCCCTAATAAGTAATTTATCTTATGTAACGTTTTAAATAAATCATAACGAATAGGTTTGTAAATAAATAAAAATAAAAACTTAATAAAGAATCTTGGAAATCCCGACACTCTATGACAAGCCCAAAAACCTTCTCTTCTACCCATTCCATTTGGGAGTGTAAAGCCACATTATAAAGAGTTTTGCTTGAGGACAAGCAAAGATTCAAGTGTGGAGTTATTTGATGTGTGCAAAATGCAACATATAAATTACATCAATTGTGGCATAAAACTAACCATTTTTTAGTACTAATGTTGGAAAAGTGTGCTTTTGTCTTCCTTTTGTATTTTCAGGATTAAATGAGCTCAAATTAACAAAAGAAGCAAAAAGGGAGCTAAATCTAACATAAATACAAGAAAAGGAACTAACGTGGCATGCCCGACCTCCCCGAAAGCATCTTCCCAAGCAAAACAAGAGAACAGAAGGCTGAACACGCCACGTGCTCAGTGAACACGGGGGCGTGCCCAAGTGCCAGCATAAAAGACAAAGCTATAGAAGCTTTCATCGCCCACCACGGGGCCGTGCTCAGTGGACACGGGGCCGTGGTCAACTATAAGATTCGCAGAATCTAGACAAATCTTGATAGTACAGATATGTTTCTGCACACGGGGGCGTGCCCAGCGGACACGGGGGCGTGGTCAACTAATGCAGACAAACTGCAATTAATGAATACAGAGAAGAGGATGGACACGGGGACGTGCCCACTGGACACGGGGTCGTGCCCGAGCTACTGTTCAGGCTATAAATAAGGGTGTTTGGCTCATTTGCAAACCATCCCTTGGCACACCACCTCTCTCACACTTCACCCACCACCCACCACCACCACCATCATTCATTGTCCATCATAGAGTCTGTGAGTCGTCTCGGGATCCAAGATTGATCGTAAGAGTTCTTGATAATCAAAGACCATGTTTGCCTAAGTCTCTTACATCACTTGGTGAAGACAAGTGTCTAGTGTAATACTTTTTATTTTTAATCTTTTCGCACTTTTTACTTGGTTATGTATTAATGACTTTAATAACTAGTTTCTTATGTTGAAGATGATTCTTCCTTATCGTTTGTCCGTGGTGTCTTGGCATTATTTTACTGTCTATATAAAATAAAAGATTTTCACCATTCATATCTCCACGGTCTATATGGAGGTATGTTGGCTACCTGGTCGGGGGTTAAGGTTAAGGGAACGGTTTGGTAAGAGTCTTGCCTTGTTCAGTGTATAGATCCTGCAAGGACCAATCACTATCCGAATTATTTAAATGTGATTGAAATAAGATACCGGTGAACAAACTTCGAAGTATTTACATGATTGTTGTCACCTGCCATTATAAATCTCCACAATGGTATCGAAGCTTACTTAATAGCGTAAACACTGCTTCAATCTCCTCGTTAATCTCCTAAATAGTATGTAATGTCCAAAATGTCGCTGAAACTTTTCTAATATTTATTTTACAAAACCACATACTTCAGAATTTGGTAAAATTAGCTATTATTTGTCTATGCGTTATAAGTCTCACGTAGATTAGATGATGCATAGCACATATGTGTATGGAGATGATTATACGCAACTAAAGGTCGTTGTGTATAATGCCACTTAGCGTATAACATCATTTTTCTTGATGATTAAGGCTCGCATATCGGTTCAACCCAATCTGTTAAGACACGAACACGAAATCTTATCGTGTCAGATTTTCCAAACACGAACCTGTTAATAAACATGTTACACGAAATGACCTGTTAAGACATGAAAATGTTGCCAACATATCATATGACCTGTTTAAGACACAAACACGACCTGTTAAGACCCGAACACGACCTGTTAAGACACAAACATGACCTATTATTCCATATTTGAAATTAGCAACTAAGAAACCTGCTTAATGAAAATTTAGTCGCCAAAGGTACACAAAAGTCATAAAACATGCATAAACACATAATGTCTAACAAACTTAAAACGAAATCCAAAAAAGTCTAATCATAACATCCAAATAGTTTCAACATTCAAGTTCCCATATGCCTTTCTTTCTCAAGATCTTCAATTCCAAACAATCAAACCTACACACAAATAATTACAATTGTATTAGGCATGGACAATTTGACATAAACTCATTCATATAGTTTTATCAAGCAACATTTTTAGAAACATTTGAAGTGGGTACCTTGAGATGTTCTCTGATTTTTAACAAGCAACACTACTTGAAGCATTTGGAGTGGATACCTTAGGATTGTTCACGGAATTTGAAGCATCTGATTCACGGCTAATGTCAAGCGACATTATATCTTCTGTGAACTCATCTACACTAACTTGGTTCGAACCTACAAAGTACAAACAAATATACATAATAACATTAATAGAATACCATGCAAAAAAACATAAAAAATCAAGAGAAAAGACATTACAATATTCTCCAAATAACCAATCTTTTGTACGTATGAGAGCCTCAACGGTATCTTTGCTAAGTGAACTTCGTTGTTCATTAAGGGCTCTTCCACTTGCACTGAATGTAGACTCCGATGCGACAGTAGATACCGGAATGGTCAAAAAGTCTCTTGCCATTCTCGCAAGTGCGGCATATCTAAACTCATTGGCTTACCAAAAAGCCAACACATCAAGTTCACAACTTCTGTTAACCCTTGACTCCTCTAAATACATTTGCAATTCCGATTTTTTGTTAAGTGTAAAATCTTTACTTTGAAATTGATTAAAATCCTAAAAAATATTAGGAAATTAGTTAGTCAATAATTAAACACAATGTATAAATATATAAATAAATGACCTTAAGCCTTGCGCTCATTCCATAGGCATGTGTAGAATCATCCATTGTGTCCTCAACCTCTTTACTTGCATTTGAAGCACGTGTTGGATCATCTCTTCTATCATCACCGGCCACATTTAACATGTTGACATATTCATTAAATGTAGAATTAAAAAACTGATCAACATTTGAATATTCGGGGCTCGCCTCTCCATATATTTGTGAATAACTCCAGTCAATGAAATGCAACTTGTATCTAGGATCCAACACTACGGCTAAGGTAAGACTAAAATCTAACCAATATTTTTGAAACTTGGTCATCATCGATACTGCCATATTCTTGATATACCCATCATTTGAACTCATACCCTCAAACAACGTAAGATAAGCCATAAAGACGTGTGGATAAGACAAGTTTGAAGTCGGATATTTGGTACCCGAAAAAACATTGGTCACATCATAAAATACTCCAAGAAAAGTACATATCTTTCTAATCTTTTTTCATTCTAATGCATTTGGATAATGCTTAAAATTAGAATCACTTAATTCTAAATGACAAAAAGTACATCGATAATAAAGAGCGCCATCAAGCATCAAAAAAGTAGAATTCCACCTTGTAACATCTTGCCTTAACCCCTTTTTCTTCTTAATAGAAAGCAACTGAACACAATCCAAAAAATTTTCTTTCCTTTGTTATGAACCTTTCACATACTTGATACTTTCTCTAACTTTATAAACACACTCATCAATTTCTTTTAACCCATCTTGCACAATCAAGTTCAAAATATGTGCACAACATCTCAAGTGAAAAAATTTACCTTTAGAAACAAGTGGTGACTTTGCATTCAGTTGTTCTCTCAAAAGCCCAATTCTACTAAAATAGAAAACACTTTTCATATAAAGCAATGCCGGTATGAGATGGTGGCATAAAAGAAAATGATAAAACTTTTTTTTGCAAAATTCAATCTTTATCTGTAAAATGAATAACAGTAATTGGTAAATGCCCATCAGTAGCAATAGAAGTCCATAAATCTGATGTTAGACATAATCTGTCAGGTGATTACATAAGCATCTCTTTCACCTTTTCCTTTTTATACATTTTCGATATATCTGATTTTACCGTATTTCTAGATATGATATTCACATCGGGTTACAAATACTTAAACAAATCTCTAAATGCCTTATATTCTACAAATGACAAAGGCAACTCATGCATCACAATAGCAGCAACAAGCATTTCACGAAACGTATTTTGACTAAAACTAGATGCCTTTAACTTCATGTCAGTATCTAAAAGCATTTGACTAACATCTTTATAACTAGTACCATAGCAGCTTGATATATATCGAGTAAAATTTCCCGTACCTTGCTTACTATCAAACATGAGAACATGACCACATTTGTTGCACTTCGATAGAACCTTTCCGCCTAAAGCTTTGTTTTGTTGTTTGGTAAAGTAATGCCAAACAACTGATCTTTTCTTTCGCGATCTCTTTGCCTTGAGTTTTCTAACACCACTATCATTTTTATCCTCTACCTTCACAGAGCCAGCTTCATCATCTTCCAAATCCAAAGTGCTATCATTTTCTAGGTCAACTTTGATATAATCATAATCCATCTACAATAGAGAAAAAAATACATAAAGTTACTCAAAAAGTTTATAAGGAAATTGAATGAAAAGCTATCAAAGTTAAACCAACAACATACCGGTGTTTTACCCTTCTTCTTCCCGACTTTATTTTGTAAATCACTCATGACTTTAATACAAACAGAATCTAAGAAACACAATTAAACCAACATAAGTTAATTATATTACATCAACAAACAGAATCTAAGAAACACTAAAACAACAACTATATCAAAAAAAACGCAATCTAAGAGACACATTTGACGAAATCTAAGAAACACATACGAAAAAAACACAATCTAAGAAACAACTTGACAAAATATCTAATTTGTGTTTATAATCTATGTGATATGTGATATATGAACTACTTTGACTAAATATCAAATCTGTGTTTCTTACATGGTGATGTCGGATGATGTCGAACAGTCGCAGTGAAGTGATGTCCGATGTTGTCAAAGAAGTTTGTCTGATTGAACAGTCGAACTACTTGAGAGGCGATTGAAGAGATGTCCGATGTTGTCGAAGTGATGTCCGATGAAGTGCGAGAGGCGAATCAGGCGAAGTGATGTTCGATGAGTGGCGACGGCGAGTGAAGAAAATTTAGGGTTTGGTGACTTTGGTCATATGGAGAGTGTGAATGCGTGATTGGAAAAGGAATGATAAAGTGATTTCAAAATATTGGTTCTGACTCCACGTTAAATGTCCCCACCACATATAATATATTTGATATATTTTTTAATTTAAAATTATAAACAGGTCACTAAGGGGTCTTAACAGGTTAACGGGTTTTAACCTGTTTAGACACGAAATTTAAACATGTCTTATCGTGTCGACATGTTTAGACACTAAACCTATTAAGGTCAAACACGAAACCTGTTAACTTCGTGTAGGTTCGTGTCGTGTTATCGTGCCCGTGTCAAAATTGTCAGCCCTATAGATGATACCATAACCATAAGGGTATAGCACCATCAGAAAATTACATATTTCCATATTATTTTATTTAATATATACACATGAGATGCAACTACAATTCAATCAATTGTTTGCATATAAAGCTAAGTAATACATGTTTTGTTCACCTCATTAAAGAAAATTGTCCAAGCATTAGTGAGAACATTGGTGGTAATTGCGAGAAATTTGAACCCAAAGGTATTTCAGACAGTTTCTACACTTCAAGATACACCTTAGGGCTGGAAATTTTGACACGAACACGATAACACGACATGAACCTACACGAAGTTAACAGGTTTCGTGTTTGACCTTAACAGGTTTCGTATCTAAACAGGTCGACACGATAAGACCTGTTTAAATTTCGTGTCTAAACAGGTTAAAACCCGCTCATCGGACATCACTTCGCCTGATTCGCTTCTCACCGGACATCACTTTCCGGCACTTCATCGGACATCATTTCGACAACATCGGACATCTCTTCAATCGCCTCTCAAGTAGTTCGACTGTTCAATCGGACAAACTTCTACGACAACATCGGACATCACTTCACTTCGACTGTTCGACATCATCCGGCATCACCATGTAAGAAACACAGATTTGATATTTAGTCAAGTAGTTCATATATCATATATCACATAGATTATAAACACAGATTAGATATTTCGTCAAGTTGTTTCTTAGATTGTGTTTGTTCGTATGTGTTTCTTAGATTTCGTCAAATGTGTCCATTAGATTGTGTTTTTTGATATAGTTGTTTCAGTGTTTCTTAGATATTGTTTGTTGATGTAATATAATTAACTTATGTTGGTTTAATTGTGTTTCTTAGATTTTGTTTGTATTAAAGTCATGAGTGATTTACAAAATAAAGTCGGGAAGAAGAAGGGCAAAACACCGGTATGTTGTTGGTTTAACTTTGATAGCTATTTGTTCAATTTCCTTATAAACTTTTTGAGTAATTTTATGTATTTTTTTTCTCTATTGTAGAAGGATATGGATTCTGATTCTATCAAAGTCGACCTAGAAAATGATAGCACTATGAATTTGGATTTGAATTTGGAAGATGATGAAGTTGGCTCTGTGGAGGTAGAGGATAAAGATGATAGTGGTGTTAGAAAACCCAAGGCAAAGAGATCGCGAAAGGAAAGATCAGTTGTTTGGCATTACTTTACCAAACAACAAAACAAAGCTTTAGGCGGAAAGGTTCCATCAAAGTGCAACAAATGTGGTCATGTTCTCATGTTTGATAGTAAGCAAGGTACGGGAAATTTTACTCGACATATATCAAGCTGCTATGGTACTACTTATAAAGATGTTGGTCAAATGCTTTTAGATACTGACATGAAGTTAAAGGCATCTAGTTTTAGTCAAAATTCGTCTCGTGAAATGCTTGTTGCTGCTATTGTGATGCATGAGTTGCCTTTGTCATTTGTAGAATATAAGACATTTAGAGATTTGTTTATGTATTTTCAACCCGATGTGAATATCATATCTAGAAATACGGTAAAATCAGATATATTGAAAATGTATAAGAAAGAAAAGGAAAAGATGAAAGAGATGCTTATGGAATCACCTGGCAGATTATGGACTTCTATTGCTACTGATAGGTATTTAGCAATTACTGTTCATTTTATGCATAAAGATTGGATTTTGCAAAAAAGAGTTTTATCATTTTCTTTTATGCCACCACCTCATACCGGCATTGCTTTATGTGAAAAAGTGTTTTCTATTTCAGTAGAATGGGGCATAGAAAACAAAATATTCTCTGTGATGTTAGATAATGCTTCTTCTAATGACACTTTTGTTGGGCTTTTGAGAGAACAACTGAATGCAAAATCACCACTTGTTTCTAAGGGTAACTTTTTTCACTTGAGATGTTGTGCACATATTTTGAACTTGATTGTGTAAGATGGGTTAAAAGAAATTGATGAGTGTGTTTATAAAGTTAGAGAAAGTATCAAGTATGTGAAATGTTCACAACAAAGGAAGGAAATTTTTTTGGATTGTGTTCAGTTGCTTTCTATTAAGAAGAAAAAGGGGTTAAGGCAAGATGTTGTTACAAGGTGGAATTCTACTTTTTTGATGCTTGATGGCGCTCTTTATTATCGACGTGCTTTTTGTCATTTAGAATTAAGTGATTCTAATTTTAGGCATTGTCCAAATGCATTAGAGTGGGAAAAGATTAGAAAGATATGTACTTTTCTTGGAGTATTTTATGATGTGACCAATGTTTTTTTGGGTACCAAATATCCGACTGCAAACTTGTACTATCCACACGTCTTTATGGCTTATCTTACGTTGTTTGAGGGTATGAGTTTCAATGATGGGTATATCAAGAATATGGCAGAACTGATGATGACCAAGTTTCAAAAATATTGGTTAGATTTTAGTCTTACCTTAGCCATAGCCGTAGTGTTGGATCCTAGATACAAGTTGCATTTTATCGACTGGAGTTATTCACAAATATACGGAGAGGCGAGCCCCGAATATTCAAATGTTGATCAGTTTTTGAATTCTACATTTAATAAATATGTCAACATGTTAAATGTGGCCGGTGATGATAGAAGAGATGATCCTACACGTGCTTCAAATACAAGTAAAGAGGTTGAGGACACAATGGATGATTCTACACATGCCTATGGAATAACCGCAAGGCTTAAGGTAATTTATTTATATATCTGTACATTGTGTTTAATTATTGACCAACTAATTTCCTAATATTTTTTTTTAGGATTTTGATCAATTTCAAAGTAAAGATTTTACAATTAACAAAAAATCGGAATTGCAAATGTATTTGGAGGAGTCAAGGGTTAACAGAAGCTGTGAATTTGATGTGTTGGCTTTTTGGAAAGCCAATGAGTTTAGATATCTCGCTCTTGCGAGAATGGCAAGAGACTTTTTGACCATTCCGGTATCTACTGTCGCATTGGAGTCTACATTCAGTGCAAGTGGAAGAGTCCTTAATGAACATCGAAGTTCACTTAGCAAAGATACCGTTGAGGCTCTCATATGCACAAAAGATTGGTTATTTGGAGATTATTATAATGTCTTTTCTCTTGATTTTTTTATGTTTTTTTGCATGGTATTCTATTAATGTTATTATGTATATTTGTTTATACTTTGTAGCTTCGAACCAAGTTAGTGTAGATGAGCTCACAGAAGATATAATGTCGCTTGACATTAGCCGTGAATCAGATGCTTCAAATTCCGTGAAAAATCCTAAGGTATCCACTCCAAATGCTTCAAGTAGTGTTGCTTGTTAAAAATCAAAGAACATCTCAAGGTCCCCACTTCAAATGTTTCTAGAAATGTTGCTTGATAAAACTATATGAATGAGTTTATGTCAAATTGTCCATGCCTAATACGACTGTAATTATTTGTTTGTAAGTTTGATTGTTTGGAATTGAAGATCTTGAGAAAGAAAGGCATATGGGAACTTGAATGTTGAAACTATTTGGATGTTATGATTAGACTTTTATGGATTTCGTTTTAAGTTTGTTAAGACATTATGTGTTTATGCATGTTTTATGACTTTTGTGAACCTTTGGAGACTAAATTTTCATTAAACAGGTTCCTTAATTGCTAATTTCAAATATGGAATAATAGGTCATGTTCGTGTCTTAACAGGTCGTGTTCGGGTCTTAACAGATCGTGTTTGTGTCTTAAACAGGTCATATGATATGTTGGCAACATTTTCGTGTCTTAACAGGTCATTTCGTGTAACCTGTTTATTAAGAGGTTCGTGTTCGTGTTTGGAAAATCTGACACGATAAGATTTCGTGTCGTGTTCGTGTTTACAGGTTTTGTGTTCGTGTCTTAACAGACTCGGTTGACCTGATAGCCCTAACACGCCTCAACGACAAATTTACACGTTTTAGAACTCTATACATCCACATTGTGAGTTTTGGCCACATTTGAAAGCATGAAGTGACTTGGAATGTTTTAAATTTAAAATCCAAAACATAATATAATCTTACAGTAACCACTAAGAGATGTACATGTACCTGTACAACTATAATTACTGGGGGGGAATAAAAAACAGCAGAGAATGTGCTGGTAAATTGTGTTTCGCAGGTAAAAAAATGGCAAGAACAGTTGAACGAGATTATTACTTGAGGCTTTTATCACATACCAGGATTTTGTAACCTGCGTGAGGCCCCTCAGCTGTATCGCGTAGTGTTACACGCCAACCAATCGCCTTCCCAATTCCTTGAAGTTCGTCCATCACTGTAATAGAATCACGAATGTACATGCGTCCTCCTGGTCTTAAAATTCTGTCCATCTCAAGCATAATGCTTGAAATGTTGCATCTGATGCATATCAAACCAGAACAGAAAAAAAAAAAAATTAAAAAACCAATTTTATTATTATTTAAAAAAACCCTGGTGGATACCTTTTCTGCTCAGTTGAGAAAACACCTGCTGCATGCAAGAGATCATAGGTTCTGGGGTAAGTGTCAAATGGTTCACACCAGTGAATTATAATGGAACAATGGTTCAGACAAATCCAGTCATATGGTTTCTATCGATTACGTACAGCAATAATGACTCGAAAAAAATGATAAGCAATTTGTACCAATCATGCATAACTCCGAGAAGTCCCCGATCGTATATAACGGGCAAGGTGTTTGGCCCGCTAACAGGAACGACATTCATAACCCAGCAATCTAGTTGATTATCAATCAAGGCTGCTGTAAATCTGACAGAACAATAATATTAATCTTAGAAATAAAAAATGAAAAATAAATTAATGGCATGAGAGAAAAATAATAATATACCCTCCAAATCCGGCTCTCATGTCCATCACATTTCTGAGTTTGAATTTTTTCCAGTGTAAAGACCGAATATAACTATCGATTATTTCCCGCCAGTATTTTGATTCTGCTTTAAAGAGATCTTTTCTAGATACAAATGCGTCAAAAGTTATGGATTGGAGTCTTTCGGGAGGATTATGCAATCTTGCGGGCCAAGTGGCGATGTTTGCTCCAGATTTGTCATCAGGCAGTGGAGTAATACATGGCTTTAAATCAATGTACCTAATACGAAAACCATAGTTGTTAAAAGCCATCGCCTCTTGCGCCTAGGCCCAATTTCCTAGCAAGGCGAGGCAATTGCGCCTTAAGTCAAGGCAATTGCGCTTTAATTCTCTAGGTGATGGTTCATGCGCATATTCCAGTGAGATTCCTAGATTCTGGAGAGTTTCCGGCCAAATTCTTTAAATTCTGGCAAGATTCCAGCTAGATCTCCTACGTTTATCTAACGAAAACTATTTTTCTACACTTATATACAAGCATTTATAACTTTTGGAACTAAATAGACGATATAAAATGTTATATAATAGCTTTAGTTTTATTTTATTTGAAGAATAGTATTAACTTTCTATTATATAAAAATATTTTAAGTTATTTTTGTTGTGCGCTTTTTTTTTCTCAGGCCCGCGCTTTTTTTGCGCCTAGGCCACAGGCGAGACCTATGCGCATTGAGTGTGCCTTACGCCTTTAATAACTATGACGAAAACAAATTAATATAATATTTTTTAATTAAATAAAGATGTTTATTAGGAAAAATGAACAATATTTACCAAACATTGTCCGGGTTATCCTCGTTATCACACAATGGAGGTTGGGTCTCTGAACCACGGCTTAAATAGCAACTGTTATCGATAGGTTTCTGCCATATTGCAACGTATCCCTCTTTTTTCACAAGATTCCAACAAAGACGATTCGTAAGGTTCAGCATCTCTGAGTGTGACAAATAAAAAGGAAGGTTATGTAAACAGATAATTCATCATATTAAAATCTTATGTTATACACGTTTACGTATACGTCTACACACATTTACGTTTATGAAAGTTAAAATCTGATGATGTTACCTTCCCATTGTTGTTCTAAGAGTGGTTCATGCTTGTAAACTGGTTGTGCTGCCCAGACAAAATATCCTCCTGCCCGAAGCAATCTATTCACTTCAAGTAGCAAAATCCCATCTACATATGTTGTGAACATAACTAATTGTTCTTCTTAGAAAGCAAAGGCAACAGTCAATCGCCATGAAAGCTTACCATCACAGGTCCAATTAACTCTACATCTTGAGCAATGGATTAAATCAAACGCTTGCGATGGATAAAGCATCCGCCTTGTTGCAAAAGCTGTCACCATTGCAGGCACACCACGCTCAAGTGCAAACTGAATCTGATTCTCGTGTACATCTTTTGGAGCTATAGACAAAGTGGGTACATTCCGAGAACTCAAACACGTACCAAAACTTGCCACACCACATCCAATGTCTAACACAACACGGGTACGTTGCCCAAACGCAATCTCTGGAACCATCTACAAAAAACAGATCAAAACTTAATAGAAAAAAAACGCAAGTGTTTTGAACCTAGAAGTTAAATTGTAGAAATTAACGTTAAGTTTATAGTTTATACCGCTGAAATCTGATCTATGTACTGGTCTGCACCATGGATGAACTGTGTGCCACCTCCAGGAAACCTGAATTTATCCTTGTTCACAACAATCCAGTTTTGACCACCTTTATATTCTGCGAACTGTGCATGAGGAACATTGCTATACCACACCTGTGTTAAGCCCATAACACAAAATCATCATTAAATGCTAGGTAGTCAAAGACACTAAGCGCACTAAACCCCTTAAAAAGCGAGTACTTTTTAAGCAAGGTGCATAATATAAACAACCCATGTTACACCTTTTACGACATGTTTTAGAGCAATTTTAGCTGTTTAGACTTGTTCAGACCCGAATTCGGCCATTTTTACGCGAGCGTTTGACTACTACGATACGACGGCTAATTACGCGTGTTCGGTTTACAAACAAATTGAACATACAACCAAAGCAAGTTAATTCATAATCTAGCAAAAAACAGCATCCAAAGTCACAACAAAATCACCTCATCTCGACTTCTCGGCCACGGAATCGGAGGCTTGTACCCCTTTGGCGCCGGCACCAAACACTTGAACCCCTTATCTTTCTCCGGGCAATGCCGTTCGAAACTCTCTCCTTTCTCCATTAACCCCAATCTCTTAACACCTTCCACATCATCCATACACGGAATATAGTCACTCATACTCACCGGACACTTGTCAAACCTCCAAACCCTAACCCTAACCCTAACCCTAACCCTAACCCTAACTTCATCCTCACCATCAACAACTTCAGTCTCATTACTCCAACTCTCCACCGCATCCTGATCAAACTCTCCGACCTCAAAATCACTCCTCATGACCCCATTCTCATCCAGTAATCCGAACCTCTGCACCGCCGGCGGCGGGGGCGGCGGCGGAGAGAGTGAAGGTGAATGAAGTGGAGGTGATGTGGTGTTGATTAGTGAAGGAATGTTGAAGGGTTTGTTGTGATTTGGGGAGATTGAGAGGGTTAGGGTTTTGGGGGTTTTGGAAATGGAGAAGATGAGTTGCTGGAAAGTGTGAGTGTTGGAGAAGTGTTTACCGAAGTAGAAGAAAGATAAAGCAAGAAGAATGAGTAAAGTGGATTTTGATAGAAGATTGGATTTGTTGGTCATGTTAGCAGCTACTGCATGATGTGGTTACAGAGGTACTTGAAATTGATGAAGCTCTGTGTGTGTTTTCATGTCATTAAAGAACTCCCAACTGTATTTGTGAAGAAGAAGAAGAAAAGAGAATGATTACGTGCCAAGTTAAGAACAACTTTGATCGTCAGTATTTAAGTCCCTCGTCTCTTCAAATCAGGT
Organism: Helianthus tuberosus; assembly: GCA_030545235.1. NCBI lineage: Eukaryota > Viridiplantae > Streptophyta > Magnoliopsida > Asterales > Asteraceae > Helianthus > Helianthus tuberosus. The sequence continues at coordinate 39,858,391 of CM060446.1, forward strand.
GGACAAAGATTGGTTTTGGCCCAAACCAGTTTGGGTTTAAAACTGGATCGGTTTGGCCCATATTGGTGTGGGTTTAAAACAAACCAATTTTACCGTTGTAACCCCTACGTACAGGGTGGCCGCGGCAAAGCTTGCGGCAACCCCTTTTGTCGCACGGGACGAAGGTTGCCGCGCGGTAAAGATGAGGGGAGGAGTTTTGCGGGGAAAGAATGTCACATACGGCAAAGATGAAGGGAGAGGGGTAAGTGGTGCGGCCCAATATCTTCTCAACCAATCATTCTTTTTCTTTTCTTTTTTTAAATGGTTTGGGGGAAACCATCCTTTGTGTTTTTGGCAAGAGGGGAGAATGAGAAGGGAAATGACATGGCATATTATGATTAGGTGGGTGAAATCCCCCCCCCCCCCCCCAATCTCATTAGGCATGCACCCCTTACACCCTTATATGCACAAAAAATCCGTATCTGAAACCAGACCCAATAAAAGACCTGAAACTGGTTATTTTTGTATCTGGATATTTTATATCTGTAACCGAACCCGAACTTACCCGTAAGGTATGGATAGAGTATACATTTTGAGCTCAATACTCGTACCCGATTTATACCGGAAATTTCCTGGTTGCAGTCATACTCTGTACCCTAACCCGATTATAACCTATACACAATAGAATAAGTATATTTTAATGTTTACTTTACAACTTTTATATTTAAGTTTTCCAAAAATCTATACATATAATAAAAGAAACCAATAAGTGACACGTGTCATTCATTGAAGGCGTCTACATTTGTAATTTCCTGCCTTTTCATACTTATCTTATATCAATTAATTAAATAATAAATAATCAATTAATATTAAATCTTATCTTACTTTGAATGTCGGATAGAATCATTCTATTTTTTCTAATAATATATTATCTTCAAATTTAAGATATAAATTAAAGATATTTTTTAAATAATAACACAAAACAATAATCTTAAACTTAAAAAAACAATAATACGCTCAGATAAAAAATTTAAAGTACAAACAAAATATACAAAATAACTTATTAGACAATTGATCAAACTTAAAAAAAAAACATTAATTAGGAAGAGAAGCTAATGATATAATTCTGTTTTTGATTTTTCAAATTGGGGTTCTAATCAATTCGAATTAAACTTAACCAAGTTTGTGATCTGATTCGAATTAAACCAAACCAAATTTATGATTTTTAAAGGAATCCAATAGCATATTATTTACTATACAAAATTACATTTATTTAACCCGTGTAATACATGGTGTTTTTAAAGATATAACTTTTTTATTATTTGGTATATATTCGCCCCGCTTGCGGTATACAAGGTTACAAAATTACATTTATTTAACCCGTGTAATACACAGTGTTTTTAAAGATATTTTTTTTATTATTTAGTATATATAATTAGATTTATTCAACCCGTACAATACACGGATTTTTATTATTTGGTATATAAAATTACATTTATTCAATACAATACAATACAATACATGGGGTTCTTAGAGATATAATTTTTTTATTATTTAATATATAAAATTACATTTTTTCAACTCGTGTAATAAACGAGATTTTTAAAGAATAACTATTTTAATTTAGTATATAAAATTACATTTATTCAACTCGTGTAATACACGGGGTTCTAACCTAGTGCATATTATAAAACAAATGATTTGTAGCTGGGTAAATTTATGTTATCCTAATTTATTTTAATTATTTTTACAAATTACAAACCGAATTTACTTGTTAAACGAATTTGTTTTTTGTAAAACAAAAAAACATATTTTTTTTAAAACCAGGTATTAATACCCGGACCCATACCCGATTCCAATACCGGGTTATACTCGAACCCGATCATACCCTACCCGGCTACATTGGATATGGTTTTTCTCCTCAATACATGTATCCGAACCCTACCTAATTTATCTTAATACCCGATTTTCCAATACTTGATCATACCTGAAACCGTGTATTTGAAAAAAACTCGATTTGTGCACCCCTACACCCGGTCCCATCTAGATTGATGTGGGTTAGGCGCAAAACTGATTTGGCTCAAAAGGGTTTTATTTAGATTAAACCATTTAATTTAAACACAAATACAAATAGCTAAAATTTTGAAAATTAACTTTTTTTGTTGTCAAACTTCAAAGTAATCATATATAAGGTTTAGGATCAAATATAAAGGCTTCTAAAAATAAGAAGTGTATAAAGGCTTCTAAAAATAAGAAGTACAAAACAAAAAAAAAAACACCCACCACTACCCAAAAACCTAACCCCCCCCCACCCCCATCACTCACCCAAAAAACAAAAAACAAAAAAATTGTCGAGGGGGTGGGGTAGGTTTTTTTTTGGGGGGGGGGGGGTGGGGGTAGGGCTGACAAATCGTGTCTTATTAGGTTTAACAGGTATCTGATAACGCGAACAACAAAAATTTTAAACATGAATACGACTCGTTTAACTACTTTATATTCAATGTCTATAAGTGTCACACCCCGATAATTCCACATATTACCGGTGGGCCCGGCGGGGAGTATCGTGACGTAGTTGATATCATCATAGTCAATACACACAATATAATAGCACAGCGGAAGTCTTTGTGAATAAACTATTACAAACCATAATGTCTGAGTGTTCGAGTGCATGAATAATACAGACTGGAATGTAATAAGATCCATAGGCGGATCATAAATGTACAAAGAAACAAAATCAACAGACTTCAGGTATCTTATGGATTTGCAAGATCCTCTATAGACACCCTATAGCTCCAGCCTATTTCGAGAGGTACCTGTCAAATCAGTCTTTAAGAAAATACGTCAGTTTACACTGGTAAATACAATTAACTAACTCTTTTGAAAACATTTATGAAAATTGATTTAAGTGCACATGGCACAAATCTTTTATAACTTGGGACACTTATTTAATTATAATCTTGTATACAGATTTACATGTTTGTCTTACAATTGGGGCCGATTGGAAGCCGGTCGTGATTAACCGACTCACCACTTATAGAACCCACAAAGGAGTTATCCCCAACATGTGGGTTTATATATATTTTTAGCATTTGCATCTGTCAGGTGTATGCCTACACCCCGTGCATAGGTCGTGGCCATTTTAAATGAAATGAGCCGAGGATATCCAGGACACGGTCGGATTAACCCCCAATGTTTATTTTATCAAACAAGACATATTAAAACGGGTTATGCAATTTATTAATCACAATCCGATTAAATGATTTCATAGCCGACCAAGTGGTATTATTATAATACCATATCCCAAGCCCGTATAAGGGAAAATAAGTTAAAAGTATTTACCTGATGCTAGCAGTAAAATCCTAAAGCTTTTTGAAGGCACCTTCTACCGGAAGCTATTTAATCTGTATAGAAGGTTTATTAACCTATTAGGATGCTAACGGGTCTTTAATTAAGTCAAGGACTTAGACCGGCTAGCTAGAAGGAAACTTTACGGTTCTGAACGCTAGATTAAGCGGAGACCGGAATAGAATGTGGTTTAAACCCGACAAGCTTGGATACTTGTATAATATGGGCAAACTAAACAAATTCTGAAAATTGAGGATTTAATGATAAGGTTAAGCCCGTTTCGACTATTATATGCAAACTAGTCACATAAGCCGATCCGAACGCGTAAACGTGTAACGAGTAACCAAATAAGTTATATACAGGTCTTAATCATTATTATGCTCAAAATATGTTAATACATCAGTAAGATGTTTAATATATATGCCCAAAAAGTAATTTAAACCAAAATAAGTCCCATAAGGGTATTTTGGTAATTTTAATGCCCATAAAAGAGTTTAATTGTGCAACTGAGTTCCAGGTCAGATTAAATCAGTAAAAATATGCATTTTTATAAGTTATATCAGTAGGATACTTTATATATGTGAATATTATCTTATATAGCCAAACTATGTCCCGTAGGGGCATTTTGGTAATTTTACATAGGCTTTAAAGGTCAAAATAAACTTCTGAGTTTAAAAACTTTAGCTTACTGTTTAATTATATAAGTTAACTTAAAACATCAGTGGGTAATAAGTTTTGTATGCCAAATATAGTTTTAACTCAAACTATGTGCTAAAAATGCTTAAAAGTCGGTTTAAAGGGGTATTCGGGTTAAAATATGAAATCTGAGTTTTTGATCAGTTTAAAAGGTTCAAAATATTTTATTTATCATATAGAATCAGTAGCAAAAGGTTTGGCATTGAAAAGTTATGTAAAACTCATTTTATGCATGAAAAGGGTAAAACCGACAATTACCGAAATCAAGCTATAATCCTATGTTATGCTCAGCCTAAAAATAATTAAAAATCTTCAAAAATCCCAAAATATTATTTTACATCAGTAGGTAAGAAGTTTGATGTCAAAAATCGGGTTTAGATAGGCTTCATACTAATTACGTCATTTAAATAATAAAAAGTTCCTTAATTACGCTATTGAGCATAACTTCAATTCTAGACCTCAAATTGATGTCAAATTTTCGGGACATGTCTAAATATCAGTAGCAAAGGTGTTAGTCTATTCACAATGCTAAAAATATTAGTTGTATGTAAAAAGGGCGTTTATGGCATTATTAAGCATAATTACGATCAAGTGCATATAATTCAAACCACTAGGCACCATGCAATATAACTCCAGGGGGTTATACTACTAAGTAATGTGGTCCTAATGGAAGCTTAAAACATGGTAGAATTAAGCTTGAACGGGTCAGAACTGAAAGTCTAAGCAAAAGTCAAGCTTTTGCGACTTTCGGTTATAAACTGACCTTAGACTATTAATTGCCGGGTTAGGACTGATGAAACATGTTTTAATATTAATTACCAAGTTATTAGAATGTTAAAATATAATTTAGAACCTCTGGTTTATTAATTTTAATCATATTCAAACATTCTGTCCAGTTTGACTTTTTGTCAAACTACTTTGACCCGACAATTGACCAATCAAACGAGATAATTAGGAGGTGCCCTTTTAAGGGTTAACCACCTATACTAATGTGGTTCTATAACCACTTTCAATTTGATCAGTGGTTAAGCCACATGTAATTCTAAATTTATGATAAGTTTGACTTTAGAGTAATTAAGCTAAATTAAACAACTAAACAAGAAATTAGAGGCTTACTTAAGGTCCTAGCAAACTTTTCTACACTTGATAATCCTCTTCTTACTGATGGAAGCTCCAGAACAAATCCCACAAGTGAATTGCTTGCAAATGTGTTTATGAGCACAAGAATAGGCTCCTTTATATAGCAAATTCCTTGAATCTAGACCACTTCTAGGTGTAATTGGAGGCCCTGGGATCACCCCAGGTATCCTAGCTAGTGTAATAAACCGACTTACAACTCCCTAGGTCGATACAACCTAGACTAAGGCGGTGTAACAGCTTTAACCCGCATCTGGCAGGATTTTTCTGAACTGGGCATGCTGAGGCGAGCCACGTAAGACTTAAGGGAGTCTTACGCGGGCCGCGTGGACCGGCTAAACTGGCAAAACAAGTTTCCAAGCTGGCAGTTTCAGTCCCTGCTCATTTTTGACCCTTTTTAACCTCATTGTTGACATGTGGGGCCCTTGTAGTCAGTATGTTGAGGCTCTAGGATGAATAAACTAACTTCGTTAGGTCCTGGTTCGTTAAATACCTCTATGAAAGCAAGTTTCATCAAATTGACACTTTTGGCCCAAAGTCTTGAAAACATGCCTAACGATCTCGAAACCACGTGAAATTTATACCACTTATTCTTAAGAGTATATTTGAAGGTTTTGAAGCCTCGGTTTCATTAAAAGGTAACTCAGAGGTCAGAAACGACATGTTGACACGTTTAACCCTTGTAATTTAATAATCTTCCGATTATTTTCATAAACGGCTTCTTATATCCAATCAATCACTCATTTAAGAATATATTCATCATGTAAGGTCATTCAGAGGCACAAGTTTGGCATGTTGACACTTTTAGTCCCTGTGGTTTCATAGTTTCGCTTGTTCGACAACTTTGGTCCTTCAAACTCAATCTTTCACATGTTTAGAGTTTAGGACACGTGTCTATACATAATTGGACACATTTTTTTACGTGGTGTTACATCCTCACCCCCTTAAAAGAAATCTCGACCCCGATATTTACTGAAATAAGTGAGGGTATTTCTGTTTCATAGTGGACTCGACATCCCACGTATACTCGGGACCTCTGCGAGCGTCCCATCTGACCTTTACTATAGGCACATGCTTTCTTCGGAGCTTTTTAACCTGTCGATCCTCGATCGATATAGGTCTTTCAACAAATCTCAAACTTTCATCAATTTGTACGTCTTTATGAGACATAGCTAGCGATCCATCAGCTAGGCATTTCTTGAGATTACAAATGTGAAGCACATTATGAATCCCACTTAGCTCCTCAGGCAGGTTTAGCTTATAAGCTACACTGCCGACACATTCGATAATCTCGAATGGCCCAATATACCTAGGGCTTAACTTGCCCTTCTTACCAAAACGCATCACACCTTTCCAGGGTGATACTTTTAGTAAGACTTTATCGCCAACCTCAAAATTTAAAGGCTTTCATCTTTCATCAGCATAACTTTTCTGCCTATCCCTGGCAGCTTTCAGGCGATCTCGAATCTGGACAATCTTGTGTAACACCTCGAAAATTCACGTCCTATAATGTGTAGACACGTGTCAAATGTTAAAACGTGTGAAAGAATATTATATAAGGACTAAAGTTGACAAACATGGAAAGTATGTGAATATACGTATTCCAAATGTCAACAGAGAATAAATATAATGTACATTGACCCTACAAGATGCTCATACCTTCAAACGAATAAATCATGGATCATACGGAGCTAAAAGTGAGAGATTACAAACTACAGGGGCTAAATGTGTCAACATGTTTAAGTTATACCTCTGAGTGACCTTTTGACAAACCCGAAGCTTTGTAACTGTTAATTATGCTCACTAGAATGCACGATTTAAATTTCGTAAAGTTTCGTTATCGTATGAGAAAGTTATGATCAAATTCGTGTGCGAAGGGTTAAAGCGTAAACGTTGGAAGTTAGGACTTTTCGGGTAACAATAAAGTTAACCGGGGACTTAACAAAGTGGGTATATGTTTTAAAGCCCTTATAGATCAATTACGAGGGTTCATAATGCAAGAAACAAGTGCCTAATCGAATTTTGAAGAGACAAGGATCAAATCGCAAAAATCTAAAAATGTGGATTTTGTGCAGAAGGGGGTCGCGCGACGCGAGGCCCAGGGGGGGTCCGTCGCGTCACGCTAGGGCCTATCTGGTCCGATCTTTTTGCTTCTTTGTCTGCCATGGCTCTTGTGTTCGACTTTTAACCGATTTGCCTCATAAAGGGCGACCCCTAGGCACCCCCTAAGCACTAGGAACATGTGTTGATCAGTTATGGTGGGTTGTAGACTCATGTGTCAAAGATTTGTGGTGAAAATTTCACCATAAAAGGACCATGAACTTGCAAACATTCTTCACACCTCCTCTCAAGCTTTCTGATCATTTATGGAGCTCCAAGACACTTCCAAGTGATCACTAATCAAGCTTAGGACTTCAGTAAGTTACTAATCCTTTCTTTTATTGAGTTTAGCTTAGTTATTTAGCTAAAAGTCAAACCGTCGTAATTACGGTTTGACTTCGAGATTAATTAATAATGGCTCAGGAAAATCTCGAATTAAAAGTAGTTATAAGTTGGTAATTATGTGGGTAATAAACCCTTAAAAGGGTTCCCCCTGATTACCACTCTAACTAGGTCAAAAGTCGGGTCAAACTTGCTAAGAAAAAGTCAACAGGATACTTAAATTACAATTTATGCATAATTAGCAATGTAGGTCATATACAACCTGTTTGATCATTGTTATAACTTAGTAATAAGTGTAAGAACATGTCTAAACATGTTCAACCCGACAATTTCCTGTAAATACCCGGTTCGGAACCGAAAGTCACATAGTTTGACTTTCACTTTGACTTTCAGTTCTGACCCGTTATGGCATGTTTTAGAAATGCCTTAGAGCTTTATTTGGACCAGGTTACATGCTAGTATAACCCTCTGTGATTATACACCTCGGATCATTAGTTATCCAATTAATATGCATGATTCCGTTAATTGCTCATATGTTGACCATTATGCCCTTTTCACCTTAAAACGTGATTTTTGGAAATGTAAAAGAGTAGAAACCTTAATTACTGATATATAAACTTGCATACAAAATTTGACATCAGTTTGAGGTGTAGGTTAAGAGTTATGCTCGTTAGCGTAAAATTAAAGTTTTATGTTAATTAAAAGGCGTATTTAGCGTATAGCCTACTTAAACATACTTTTTGATATCAATTCTTTTACCCACTGATGTAATATATTATTTTGGGATTTTTGAAGATTTTTAATTAATTTTAGGCTGAGCATAACTCATAGTCGTAGGCTTAATCCGGTACTTGTCGGTTTTGCCCTTACGAGCCATAAAATGAGTTTTACATATCTAAACGACTCCAAACCTTTTGCTACTGATCACATATGATAAATAAATTATTTTAAGCCTTCTGAAAATATAAAAATATCAGATTTATGTATCAAACCCGGAAATGGCCTTTAATCGCCTTTTAAGCGTTTTTAACGCATAGTATGTACTAAAACTATTTTAAACATACAAGGGTTGATACCTACTGATATTTGAGGCAGATTATAATGTTTTAACATTAAGCAAAGGTTGATAAACTCAGACTTCAGTTTTGAGCTTTTCGGCTTATGTGAAATTACCAAAATACCCCTACGGGGCATAGTTTGGTTATAATTGGTAAATTTCACATATATACTTTATCCTACTGTTATAACTTGGTAAAATAAGTATTTTGGCTGATTACATCAGACCTGTAACTCAGACGAATACTTAAACTCTTTTATAACCGTGTAAATGACCAAACTACCCCTACGGGGCATAGTTTGTGTTTAAACTCGTTTCGGGCATAATAAATGATATCTTACTGATGTCACAACATATATGAAGCATATTAACTTAGGAAACCTATAAATAGCTCTCATTAATACCCGTTACGCTTATTACGCGTTCGGTTCGGTTTATGTAACTAGTTTACATAAATTAGCCTAAACGGGTCAAACCTTATCGGTTTTATCTCAAAATCCAGAATGTGAATGAAATACCCATATTAAGCAAGTCTCTGAACTTGTCGGGTCTAAATCACATTCTATCCGGTCCTCGCTTAATCATGCGTACGAACCGTATCTTTGAAACTAGCCGGTCTAAGCTTAAGCTTAATTAAGGACCCGTTAGAATTCTAATAGGTTATTATAAACCTTCGTTCCAGATTAGGAGTACCAGTAAAAGCTACGTGCATTTTGCTTATTGTGAATTATACTTTGCTCAGGTAAATACTTTTAACTTATTTTCCCTATACGGGCTTGGGTTACGGTATATAGCATACCGCTTGATCGGGCATCAAATCCTCTACCGCTGAGTGGGTAATTGAATAAATTTGATCGGCTCGTTTAAACAGTCTTGTTACTTAAAGCCTTTGGGGGGTTAATGACCATTTGCCGAATATCCTTGGCATCATTTTACGAAATGGCCACGACTTAAGCGCGAGGTGTAGGCGTACACCCGTCAGTGCACAAAAGAATATTGTGGTGTGTCTATTGATCTTTAACCCGGACTTGATCCGGGCTACTGAACGCACAAGGAACATGTAATTCGTTCACAAGATTATATATTTAAATAATTCTCCCAAGTTAAATAAAAATGTTTATGCCACGTGCATCCAAACCAATTTTCAATCATTTTCCAAAATGAGTCAGTTGATTGTATTTACCAGTGTAAACTGACGTATTTTCCCAAAAGATTAAATGCAGGTACTAAGCGTAATTGGCTGGGATTTCTCCTTAGCATCATTAGAAGTCTCGCAAGCTTAAGATGCCTGAAGTCTGTTGAACTATTGTTAAATATTTTGTTTCCGATCCATCTGTGGATAAACATCCGAATATTGTGACATTTGATATTACAATATTAAATTCGGTTGTATTATATCTTTTAAATTGCTTCCGCTGTGCATATTAAATATTGTGTTGTTTGACTATTATGTTGCCAACCACGTCACGATACTCCCCCACCGGGCCCACCAGTGACACGTGGAAATCGGGGTGTGACAGGTTGGTATCAGAGCCAACACTGAGTGAATTAAACACTAGCCTTTTGTGTCTAATCTCAGTTACACAATTGCACAATTCTAAACTTTCGAGTCTAGACATATATCATAGGACAAATTCCACTTTGTTTGTGTTGTCCTTTATTTTGCTTGTATTTTTGTTCTGTTATCTCATGCTATACTGACAGGATTTACAAAATGCCGCCAAGATTCTTCAGGAGAAGAGGAAGAGGCAAGGGGCCAATCACCGCCCCCAATGATAATGAAGCTGGACCATCACATGCGTGAGCTCCGTCTACTACCGAGAGTGACGACCCTCGGCAGATAGGAGGAACTTGTTTGAACCAGCCAGACTATCGGTATCACACAGCTCTACACCTCTGGTCCAAAACCCTTATGGGCCTCAGCCGGAGTACGAGCCCAACAACCCTCAACCCTCATATATACCATTACAGCGATCTTTATCGCATCATTATTTCGGGGACCCCACACCTGCTTTCAGGGGCCGGTTTAACCCGGCCAATTACATCCAAGAACCCGTGGGTTTTAACCCACTGGGGCCATAAGATCACTACTCCGGAGATCACGCGGAGGATATGGACGAGGACACGGATCCCGTCGAACCTGCTAGTGGTACGCCAAATCATCCCATCGAGATCTCCGACGGATCTTCGTTCCACGGATCACCCTATGTTGGTCCAGATAGCTTCCAAGCTATGTTCACCCGGCACGAATGGTACTATACACATCCTCACAATTCGTCGCCTCCTCAGCAGCAGCAGCCGCAGCAGCAACATGATCCCTCTGTGGATTCCAGATTCGTGGCAGTCACGCCACCGCCTCCACCGCCGCTAGTGCAGCCGGCACCTCCGCAACCGCCGAGGCGAAGGAAAACCGGTGCGCGCATGTTGTCACGAGCAGGGGATTTCCATTTCAGTTCCCCACGTCAGTCCAGTGGCAGCCACTATCCGCCACATCAGGAGGACCCACAAATGGGTGGACCCTCTAACCCAGCTGTACCGCAGCTGCCACCAATGGGTTTTGACAACCCAATTCCAGCATACACGGGTTCCATGGCATACAACCCGTTTGAACCACCGACTCACCACAACTATGGTTACGCGGAGGCCGATCCTTACATGGTAGCGGCTAATTATAATGCTCTTCACCCGGAGGGACCATACGGAGCTCCAAGGGGAGTAGGTTACCCGACTCAGGGGAACCAGATACCTCCTAGACCTATTATCCGGACGCAATCGCAGCCGCCACGGTTTTCTCCCCCAGAAAGGGAGGAAATCCTACAAAGGTTGGATGAAGTAGAGCCAGGCTTCCACCGTGAACGTAGGGAGAGACAGAGCTTCTTCCAAGGATTGGCAAGCTTGATCAAAGGGAAGAACAAGAAGGATCATTGAATCCTTCCAATTATTGTTGAGCCCCTGCGTGGGTGTATTTGTTTAAGCCCCTGCGTGGGTATATATGTGTGTTGGTTTTGACCCCTGCGTGGGTCTATTTTTCGTTAACCCCTGCGTGGGTATGATATTGTTTGTTTAAAGTCCCTGCGTGGACTAGTATGTTTGTTTAAAGTCCCTGCGTGGACTAATATGTTGTTTAACCCCTGCATGGGTAATTGTTGATTGAAAAGACCCGTTTAGGGCAGCATGTATTATTATAATAAATTAATGGAATGTTTGTTTTATAAATTTCATGTTTGCCATTATGTGCATATATAAATTATAAATGAAATAAATAAATTAAAATCATTCATTTTTGAAATAATCTGCCTATGTAAATTTTTAATAAGAATCTTAAAGTGTGAAACCTAGCCTTCGGGTCATTATAAGGCCGGGCCAAGATGGTAAGACCTGTTTAAAAGATTCGTATCCCTGTTAACATCTGAAAACATGTTAACACTCCTGGCAGAAGTGATTCGTTAAAAATCACATACATCATTTTTATAAAGGAATTCTTTAGAAGATTCCTAACCCAGTTTAATGATCTCTGAATCCTGGGTTTACATCATCAATTAAGATGATAATATTTTTACCATACATGGTAATATGGTGCCTACGGGCCCTGCTCATTTCCATATGAACCAAAAGGCAGTGGTAGCGATGACTCCCTGTCCGAAAAGGTAATGAACTAGGTTCAAACCTCAAATGCTTTGATTCTCTGAAATCCTAGCATATAATTTATAATTATCCTTGTGACTAGGCCTATTGTGCCAATATACCTTCAAGTTTTGATTCTCTGAAATCATAGCTTATAGATTAAAAATGTCCACGTGACTAGGCCTTTTGTGCCACAAATAAAACTGTTATTGTTTTATAATTAGGATAAATTATTATAGAAATCCTAAACAAATATGATTAATAAATTAACCAAATATGGTCTCTGTTTACCATGGTTAATGAATTCCCCTAAGGGGTAATTCCATAATAAACTCCCAAATAAACTATTGTCCTTGTTTTCTGCAACAGTTCAATTAAAGTGGCTAACTCGGACAAGGGTAATAGTCATCCAGTGGAGAATAACGAGAACGCCCGGATTAATTTAACGGGTGCTGAATTGAAAGCAATAATAGACGGCGCAGTTACACAGGCCTTGGAAAGGCAGTACGAAGAGTATAGTGGGACTCGAAGTAGGACCCTATCTAAGCCGCCTTCAAAGCCTCCTTCCAAGAAGGACGACTCGAAGAAAGATGATGATCGACACTCCTCGAACCACAGTGCTCCATCTCAACAGGTTGTGCTAAACCAGGGACCCCGTGACAAGGGTTGCTCTTATAAATATTTCGTTTCTTGCAAACCCCAGGATTTCACTGGGGAGAAGGGAGCCATTGACTGTATGACGTGGCTGGATGAGATGGATACGGTTGTGGATATCGGCGGATGCGCTGAGAGAGACGTGGTCAAGTTTGTGTCGCAGTCTTTTAAGGGTGAAGCTTTAGAATGGTGGAGATCTCTGATTCAAGCCACCGGAAAAATCCCATTGTACAACATGTCGTGGGATCAATTTGTTGCCCTTATCAGGGAAAATTACTGCCCTCAGCATGAGGTGGAGAAGATAGAGTCTGATTTTCTATCATTAGTGATGACAAACCTTGACTGTCAAGCTTACCTAACGAGCTTCAACACGATGTCCCGGTTGGTACCTTATCTGGTAACCCCGGAACCAAAAAGAATAGCTCGATTTATCGGTGGTTTAGCCCCGGAAATCAAGGCAAGCGTGAAGGCTTCTCGGCCAGCTACTTTTAGATCTGTAGCTGACATATCCTTATCCCTCACCTTGGATGCGGTCAGACAAAGATCGCTGAGGAATAAGGAGGCTGAGAAGAGGAAACGTGAAGATGATAGTTCACGGAGATCGAACAAGAAGCACCGTGGGAACGGTGACAACAAGAAAGGATCTGAGTCAAGGAAAGATGGGCATCATTCTGGTGAGAAGCCCAAATGCAAGATATGCAAGAAGCAGCACTTTGGAAAGTGCAGACCTGAGTCGAACTCACAGACTCAGTCAAAAACCTATGCATGTGGAATATGCAAGTCCACGGATCACAAAACCTTGGATTGCAAGAAGATGAAAGACGCAACGTGCTACCGTTGCAATGAAAAGGGCCACATTAACCAACTGCCCTAAATACACCAAGAAGCCTGAAGAGGCCAAGAAGACTAATGCTAGAGTCTTCAGAATGGACGCAAAGGAAGCAGTTCTAAACGACAATGTTATTACAGGTACTTTCCTTGTAAATGACGTCTATGCTAGAGTACTTTTTGATTCTGGCACTGATAAGTCTTTCGTTGATAATAAGTTTTGTGAATTGCTGAAATTACCTGTCAAAACCTTAAATGTGAATTATGAGGTGGAGTTAGCAGATGGCACACTAGAAACCGTCTCAACTGTGTTAGATGGATGTGTTATATCCATTAAGAACCATTCTTTTCCTCTATCTCTACTTCCATTTAAGTTAGCCGGTTTTGACATAGTTCTGGGTATGGACTGGTTATCTCACAACCTGGCCCAAATTGTCTGCAACAAGAAACAAGTGGTGATAAAGACTCCGTCTGGTGAATCACTTACCATTCGGGGAGATACCCAGTATGGGCTGCCTGAGCAAATGACTATGCTCAAGGCTTCAAAATGTTTAAAGAAGGGTTGTGTCATCTACATGGCACAAGTGATTATTGATGAGCCCAAACCAAAGATAGAAGACATCCCTGTCATCTCTGAATTCCCAGAAGTTTTTCCGGAAGAACTACCTGGTTTGCCACCAGATAGGCAAGTGGAATTCAGGATTGATATCATCCCCGGAGCAGCACCAGTTTCCAGAGCACCCTATAGGTTGGCTCCAACGGAGATGAAAGAATTGAGGACACAACTAGACGAATTGCTAGCCAAGGGTTTCATAAAACCTAGTTCGTCTCCTTGTGGAGCGCCAGTCCTGTTTGTCAAGAAGAAGGACGGATCGATGCATCTGTGCATCGACTATCGTGAGCTTAATAAGGTCACGATCAAGAATAGGTATCCTTTACCCAGGATCAATGATTTGTTCGATCAATTACAAGGAGCAAGTTATTTCTCGAAGATTGACTTGAGGTCAGGCTACTATTAACTGAAGGTTAGAGATGAAGACGTGCATAAAATAGCATTTAGGACTCGTTATGGTCATTACGAGTTCCTAGTGATGCCTTTTGGGCTCACTAATGCACCGGCCGCGTTCATGGATCTCATGAATCGCGTTTGCAAGCCGTACTTAGATAAATTCGTCATCGTTTTCATCGACGACATTCTTATCTATTCGAAGAATCAAGCTGACCATGAGAAACACCTTCGCTGTATTCTCAAGCTCCTGCATCAGGAGAAGCTATATGCCAAATTCTCCAAGTGTGAATTTTGGCTTCGAGAAGTCCAATTCCTTGGACACGTGGTTAGTGAGTGTGGTATCCAAGTGGATTCCGCTAAGGTTGAAGTAGTTATGAACTGGCAAGAGCCAAAGACGCCTACTGAGATTCGTAGCTTCCTGGGATTGGCAGGATATTACAGGCGTTTCATTGAAAAATTTTCAAGGATTGTTGCGCCCCTAACTTCCTTGACTAAGAAGAAAGTAAAGTTCGTTTGGGGCCCTAAACAGCAAGAATCCTTTGATATCCTAAAGCAGAAGTTGAGCAACGCTCCTGTGTTGACATTGCCAGATGGAATAGAAGATTTTGTGGTCTACTGCGATGCATCGCACACTGGCATGGGGTGTGTGCTTATGCAGAAAGGCAAAGTTATTGCCTATGCATCACGACAGTTAAAGGTGCACGAAAAGAATTACACCACCCACGACTTGGAATTGGGTGCCGTTGTTTTCGCAATAAAACTGTGGAGGCATTAACTTTATGGAATCAAGTGTGTGATCTATTCTGATCACAAGAGCCTCCAGCACCTGTTTAATCAGAAAGAGTTAAACATGAGGCAACGCCGTTGGATGGAGACTTTGAACGATTATGATTGTGAAATCAAGTACCATCCCGGCAAGGCGAATGTAGTCGCCGATGCCTTGAGTCGAAAGGAGAGGGTGAAACCCATCCGAATCAATGCCAAGCGCATGAGATAAAGAATAATTTGATTGAAAGGTTGTTAGCTGCACAAAAGGAGGCTGTGTTGGAAGCTAACTATCCTAATGAAAAGTTAGGAGTAATTGAGGAGCAGTTAACTCTTAGCAAGGACGGAATTCTAAGATTAAATGGACGAATATGGGTTCCAATTTATGGAGGACTTCGAGATGTCATCCTCCAGGAAGCCCATAGTTCCAAATACTCCGTTCATCCTGGAGCTGATAAGATGTACCAGGATCTAAAGGCAAATTATTGGTGGATAGGCTTGAAAAAGTCTGTAGCCACTCATGTAGCTAAATGCTTGACATATGCGCAAGTCAAAGCCGAGCATCAAAAGCCGTCAGGCTTGCTACAACAGCCTGAACTTCCTACGTGGAAGTGGGAAATGGTAACGATGGATTTTATCACCAAGTTACCTAAGACAAGGAAAGGAAATGATACAATATGGGTTATAGTTGACAAACTGACTAAGTCAGCACATTTCTTACCCATCAAGGAGACTTATAGCTCCGACATGTTAGCCGAGTTATACGTTGATAAGATTGTAGCCTTACATGGCATACCTGTGTCTATTATCTCTGACAGAGATACTAGGTACACGTCACATTTTTGGAAGAGTTTCCAACAATCTTTGGGCACACGTTTGAATTTTAGTACAACTTATCATCCTCAGACTGAATGTCAGAGTGAGCGTACTATTCAAACGTTGGAAGACATGCTACGTGCATGTGCGATCGATTTGGGTGGTAGTTGGGATAAGAACCTACCGTTAATCGAATTCTCCTACAACAATAGCTACCATACCAGCATTAAGGCTGCGCCTTTTGAGGCATTATACGGTAGAAAGTGTAGATCACCCGTTTGTTGGGCGGAAGTTGGAGATGTCCAACTATCAGGACCAGAGATAGTCTTTGAAACGACGGACAAGATTGTCCAGATTCGTGACCGTCTCAAAGCTGCCCAGGATAGGCCGAAGAGCTACGCAGATCCAAAGCGTAAAGCTTTTCACTTCGAAGTAGGTGATAAAGTGTTGCTTAAAGTATCGCCCTGAAAGGGGGTGATGCGATTTGGTAAGAAAGGCAAGCTAAGCCCGAGATACATAGGACCTTTCGAGGTTATCGAACGTGTCGGGTCAGTTGCCTATAAGTTAAACTTACCGGAAGAGCTCAGTGGAATTCACAATGTGTTCCACATCTGCAATCTGAAAAAGTGTTTCGCTGATGAATCATTGGTTATACCACATACAGATGTGCATATAGATGAGAGCTTGAAGTTTGTGGAAAAACCTTTGTCGATTGAAGATCGACAGGTTAAGAAGCTTCGAAGGAAGCATGTGCCTATTGTAAAGGTCAAATGGGATGCCCGTAGAGGTCCCGAGTACACATGGGAAGTTGAATCCACGATGAAAGAAAAATACCCTTATTTATTTCAGTAAATCTCAGCTCGAGATTTATTTTAAGGGGGTGAGGGTGTAACACCTCGAAAATTCACGTCCTATAATGTGTAGACACGTGTCAAATGTTAAAACGTGTGAAAGAATATTATAGAAGGACTAAAGTTGACAAACATGGAAATTATATGAATATACGTATTCCAAATGTCAACAGTGAATAAATATAATGTACATTGACCCTACAAGATGCTCATACCTTCAAACGAATAAATCATGGATCATACGGAGCTAAAAGTGAGAGATTACAAACTACAGGGGCTAAATGTGTCAACATGTTTAAGTTATACCTCTGAGTGACCTTTTGACAAACCCGAAGCTTTGTAACGGTTAATTATGCTCACTAGAATGCACGATTTAAATTTCGTAAAGTTTCGTTATCGTATGAGAAAGTTATGATCAAATTCGTGTGCGAAGGGTTAAAGCGTAAACGTTGGAAGTTAGGACTTTTCGGGTAACAATAAAGTTAACCGGGGACTTAACAAAGTGGGTATATGTTTTAAAGCCCTTATAGATCAATTACGAGGGTTCATAATGCAAGAAACAAGTGCCTAATCGAATTTTGAAGAGACAAGGATCAAATCGCAAAAATCTAAAAATGTGGATTTTGTGCAGATTACATCAGACCTGTAACTCAGACAAATACTTAAACTCTTTTATAACCGTGTAAATGACCAAACTACCCCTACGGGGCATAGTTTGTGTTTAAACTCGTTTCGGGCATAATAAATGATATCTTACTGATGTCACAACATATATGAAGCATATTAACTTAGGAAACCTGTAAATAGCTCTCATTAATACCCGTTACGCTTATTACGCGTTCGGTTCGGTTTATGTAACTAGTTTACATAAATTAGCCTAAACGGGTCAAACCTTATCGGTTTTATCTCAAAATCCAGAATGTGAATGAAATACCCATATTAAGCAAGTCTCTGAACTTGTCGGGTCTAAATCACATTCTATCCGGTCCTCGCTTAATCATGCGTACGAACCGTATCTTTGAAACTAGCCGGTCTAAGCTTAAGCTTAATTAAGGACCCGTTAGAATTCTAATAGGTTATTATAAACCTTCGTTCCAGATTAGGAGTACCAGTAAAAGCTACGTGCATCTTGCTTATTGTGAATTATACTTTGCTCAGGTAAATACTTTTAACTTATTTTCCCTATACGGGCTTGGGTTACGGTATATAGCATACCGCTTGATCGGGCATCAAATCCTCCACCGCTGAGTGGGTAATTGAATAAATTTGATCGGCTCGTTTAAACAGTCTTGTTACTTAAAGCCTTTGGGGGGTTAATGACCATGTCCCGAATATCCTTGGCATCATTTTATGAAATGGCCACGACTTAAGCGCGGGGTGTAGGCGTACACCCGTCAGTGCACAAAAGAATATTGTGGTGTGTCTATTGATCTTTAACCCGGACTTGATCCGGGCTACTGAACGCACAAGGAACATGTAATTCGTTCACAAGATTATATATTTAAATAATTCTCCCAAGTTAAATAAAAATGTTTATGCCACGTGCATCCAAACCAATTTTCAATCATTTTCCAAAATGAGTCAGTTGATTGTATTTACAAGTGTAAACTGACGTATTTTCCCTAAATATTAAATGCAGGTACTAAGCGTAATTGGCTGGGATTTCTCCTTAGCATCATTAGAAGTCTCGCAAGCTTAAGATGTCTGAAGTCTGTTGAACTATTGTTAAATATTTTGTTTCCGATCCATCTGTGGATAAACATCCGAATATTGTGACATTTGATATTACAATATTAAATTCGGTTGTATTATATCTTTTAAATTGCTTCCGCTGTGCATATTAAATATTGTGTTGTTTGACTATTATGTTGCCAACCACGTCACGATACTCCCCCACCGGGCCCACCGGTGACACGTGGAAATCGGGGTGTGACATCTTGTCTGTTGTTTCAAGGACTATATCAGGTCCTGATAATTGAGCTTCTCCTACTTCTGTCCAATAGGCAGGTGTTCTGCATTTCCTACCATATAATGCCTCAAAAGGGACAACCTTAATGCTTGTATGATAGCTATTGTTATAGGAGAACTCTATTAATGGCAGGTGGTCATCCCAATTACCACCTAAATCAATAACACATGCTCGAAGCATGTCTTCCAAAGTTTGAATTGTACGCTCACTCTGTCCATCCGTCTGAGGGTGGTAAGAAGTACTAAAATTCAAACGTGTGCCCAAAGATTGTTGGAAACTTTTCCAAAAATGTGAGGTGTATCTAGTATCTCTATCAGAGATAATAGCTACCGGTACTCCAAGTAGAGCCACAATCTTATCTACGTACAACTGAGCTAATTTGTCGGAGCTATGAGTCTCCTTAATGGGTAAGAAATGTGCTGACTTAGTCAGTCTATCAATAATAACCCATATAGTGTCATTTTCGTGCCTTGTCTTAGGTAACTTGGTTATAAAGTCCATAGTTACCATTTCCCACTTCCATGTGGGAAGTTCTGGCTGTTGCAACAGGCCCGATGGCTTTTGATGTTCAGCCTTAATCTGAGCACAAGTCAGGCATTTAGCTACATGTGTGGCAATAGATTTCTTCAAACCTATCCACCAATAATTAGCCTTCAAATCATGATACATTTTGTCACCTACCGGGTGAACTGAGTACTTGGAGTTGTGGGCTTCCTGGAGGATTATATCTCGTAGTCCTCCTTGAATAGGAACCAAAATCCTTCCGTTCATCCTGAGAATTCCATCCTTCCCAGGTGCTAACTGTTCAGCAGTTATACCTAACTTTTCATTTGGAAGATTATCTTCCAAAACAACATCCTTCTGTGCAGCTAATAGTCTTTCATTCAGACTATTCTTCAACTCAATGCTCTTGGCATTGATCCTAATTGGTTTAACTCTTTCCTTTCGGCTTAGAGCATCTGCGACCACATTCGCTTTACCAGGATGATAGCGAATTTCACAATCATAGTCATTTAAGGTTTCCATCCAACGGCGTTGTCTCATATTGAGCTCTTTTTTATTAAACAAATGTTGGAGACTTTTGTGATCAGAATAGATTACACATTTGGTTCCATACAAATAATGTCTCCATAACTTTAGTGCGAACACAACGGCACCCAACTCCAAATCGTGGGTGGTGTAATTCTTCTCATGCACTTTTAATTGTCGTGATGCATAGGCAATCACCTTGCCTCGTTGCATAAGCACACAACCCATACCGGTGTGTGAAGCATCACAGTATACGACAAACTCTTTAATTCCTTCAGGTAAGGTTAATACTAGAGCATTGCTCAATTTCTTCTTAAGAATCTCAAAGGATTCTTGTTGTTTCGGACCCCAATCAAACTTAACATTCTTACGGGTCAAAGAAGTTAATGGTGCAGCTATTCTTGAGAAGTTCTCAATGAATCTTCTATAGTAACTAGCCAAACCTGGAAAACTTCGGATTTCCGTAGGAGTCTTGGGTGCTTCCCAATTCATTACGGCTTCTACCTTAGCGGGATCAACTTGGATTCCACACTCACTGACAACATGTCCGAGGAATTGGACTTCGCGAAGCCAGAACTCGCACTTGGAGAATTTAGCATACAATTTCTCCTGTCGAAGCAATCCTAAAATGCATCGAAGGTGTTTCTTGTGATCAATTTGGTTACGAGAATAGATAATTATGTCATCTATGAAGACGATGACAAACTTATCTAAGTATGGTTTGCAGACTCTATTCATGAGGTCCATGAATGCTGCTGGAGCATTAGTGAGTCCAAATGGCATCACTAAAAACTCGAAATGTCCATACCTCGTTCTGAATGCCGTCTTAGGCACATCTTCAGTTCTTACTTTAAGTTGATGATACCCTGATCTCAAATCAATCTTTGAGAAATAGCTCGCCCCTTGAAGTTGATCAAATAAATCATCGATCCTAGGTAAAGGATAACGATTTTTGATCGTTACCTTATTCAATTCTCGATAATCGATGCATAAGCGCATTGATCCGTCCTTCTTTTTCACAAACAGTATTGGAGCTCCCCAGGGCGAAGAACTAGGTTGTATGAAACCTTTTTCCAATAGTTCATCCAATTGGGTCCTAAGCTCTTTCATTTCAGTAGGCGCTAGGCGATAAGGAGCTCGTGCTATAGGTGCTGATCCTGGGAGAATGTCTATCCTGAAATCTACTTGCCTCTCCGGAGGTAATCCAGGTAATTCGTCAGGAAAGACATCAGGATATTCAGAGATAATTGGAATATCTTCAATTTTAGGCTTAGGATCATTCACAGTCACTTGTGCCATATAAATGACACATCCACTTTTCATACACTGCGATAACTTGAGAATAGACACATTGCTGGGCAATCCGTATTGTGTATCTCCCTGAATGGTGACTGATTCTCCAGAAGGGGTTTTGATAATAATTAGCTTTTTATCACAGGCAATTTGGGCTTGGTTATGCGACAACCAATCCATGCCTAAAACTATATCAAACCCAGCCATTTTCATTGGCAAGAGAGATAGCGGGATAGAATGATTCTTAATGGATATAGAACATCCATCAAGAAGAGTGGAAGCTGTTTCTAAGGTACCATCAGCAAGCTCTACCTCGTATTTTATGTCTAGAGTCTTAATAGGCAAATTAAATAACTTACAGAACTTATGGTCTACAAAAGACTTATCAGCACCGGAATCAAATAAGACTCTAGCATAATTATTATTGACGAGGAAGGTACCTGTTATGACGTTCTCGTCATTCACCGCTTCCCTCGCTTGCATCTGGAAAACTCTCGTGTTGTTCTTCTTTGCCTCCTCGGGCTTCTTTGCATTCTTGGGGCAATTGGTTTTGATGTGCCCCTTTTCATTGCAACCATAGCAAGTTGCATCCTTAATATTTCGGCACTCAACAGACTTATGCCCTTTCTTTTTACAGATCCCACATGGTTTGGCTTGTGGGTCCTGGTTGCACTTCCCAAAATGCCTCTTATTGCAGGTTTTGCATCTGGGCTTATCACTAGACTACCCCTTCTTGGAATTAAAGTTCCCTTTTCCTTTCTTGTTTGACTGAGAAGACTTATCTTCCTCTCTCTTCCTCTTCCCCTCATCAGTGGTTTTCTTTTCCCTACTCCTCACAACATCAAGAGTAAGGGACAAAGATAGATCCACAGCAGACCTATAAGTGGCTGGCTTTGAAGCCCTAACATTCCCTTTTACTTCGGGGGCCAAACTACCGATGAAACGCGCAATGAGTTTGGGTTCAGGAGTGACTAAATACGGTACCAACCTTGACATTGAATTGAAACTAGTCACATAGGATCTACAATCCAGATCCTTCATTACTAAGGTGAGGAAATCAGTCTCTATCCTTTCTACCTCGTGTTGAGGACAGTAAGTGTCCTTCACCAAGTCAGCAAACTTCTCCCAAGAAAGATTATTGAAGGGGTAAGGTCCCAAAAACCTCATAATAAGTATTTGGGACCATACCACAACCTTGCCTTTTAACCTTTTTAACCTTGCGCGGCCGCGCACTGGTCTTACAAAAGAGAGAAACAGTCAGCAGTCTAGAGTCACGCGCCCAAAGGAAATCATAAATCCTTGCGCCTCCTCCCATTAGCAAAGGATGAAAATCCTAAAATAAACACTTCCGCTTAAATATCCAGACTTGGATATTATTTACCCAGACTTGGGATTTATTCTTTCAGCTGTTTCCACACAATAAAAGTGCCACACCAGATTACAGCAGTAATCTTCTAGAAGAAATACAATCGTGCACCACCAAGACGATTATAACCATCTGGACACGTGTCACCATCTCAGACGTCCCTGAAATCACAACAAAGGCATGCAATTGGAGAGTCATCTCCACTTGGTCACTTTACACGTGGCAAATCCCCAGCCTTCGATCTAAACCACGATCCGTGTGCTCTCAAGTCGGATCAAGGAGCTTGACGGAAGGAAATGTAACCGCTTACGGGGTTAGCATCTTCCGTCAACTTTTCACTAACTGGTTTTCCTGCCTAAACGACTCCCGGCTATAAATATGAGAAAGATCCCAGGTATGAATTCAAGTTACACACACTTCTCAAATACATCTTCTTCTTCATTACCCATACTTATTCTCACAATGGATTCGGGTCAAGGAGAGAACCCTCTTCTCCCCTTGGCGAGGCTAACAGTGCTTCTTTTTTGCAGAACTACCGAAGAAGAAGATCAGCTATACCTGAATCAATCGAGAGGAAACTAACCTTTTTATGCGGATTCAAACCCCCTAGATATCTCGGTTCCGACCATTTATCTAGTGTCTCTTCATTGGCGCCCACCGATTCCTCTGTTTCTTCAGTTTTCATCTCGTTTCGATTCAGTTCTTTTCATCCTCTGTTTTAAGCATGGCAGAAAATTCATCATCTCATCGGCAAACCGGTCTTCGACCGAACGTCGGAAACAATGTTCAAGTGGAAGGAATCCCGGAGGATGCCTCGGATGACAACGAGGTTCAATCCAACCGAGCAAATGATCCTGTCACTCCAGGAATGTTACCAGCAAACCCTGCTCAGTCAATTTTGCCACCAGGAGAAACTCCGATATCCTGGTACGTTAGGTCTCAAGGGGCACTAAACGCAGTATACACACAGCTGTGTGCTCAGATTGCTCCCTTGACTCAGTCACGAAGACCAGGATCTAGGGCAAATGCTTCCTAACGGGAGGACTCAACTTACGAGAATACAGAAGTTTATGCCAGATCCACATCACAGCGTGAATACACTCAGACAGGAAGTCACCAGAGAGAGAACCATGATAGACCACACCCACACCGAAGACAATCGGTTCACGATAGGTTGGGTTCCCAGCGGGATGCCCACACCGATGAATCTGATCCAACATACCGTTTAAGTGCAAACACCAGTGTGTTCAATCGGTTGCAGCCAAACTATAACAAGTGCAGGCCTCGAGCGGTTTATAACCCTGAGGCAGAACACAACTATGACTTGGTTTACCGCCCTGCAGAAGCAGCGGAAAACTCAAAGTTCATACTGGAAATAGCTTTAGCTCCATTGGAGAAGGCTAAATTACCATCCAACATAGGGAAGTTTAATGGGTTAATAGACCCCGATGATCACCTGAGAGTATTTACCAGCGCGGGTTTGGTTGGAGGTTGGACCCTCCCGCTATGGTGTCATCTGTTTGTACAAACATTAACTGGCCCAGCGCGAATCTGGTTTGATAACCTACCAACCGGACAGATCGAATCATGGAAAGATCTGCGTGAAAAGTTTTTGACACACTTCAGCCAGCAATGGCGTTCCATTCGGGACACATCCGACGTCATGAACATCTGGCGCCGTGATGACGAAAATCTGGAGGATTTTATCACCAGATACAATAAAGAAGTGTTGGAGATTGGCGGTGTTCACGAACAACTAATCCATGCTCAATTCAAGTACGCGGTTAGATGTGATGACATGGTTAAAGTCTTATCTGGAACAGAGGGTCTTCCAAAAAGTTGGGAGAAGATAATGGCGTCGGCCAAGGTTTACGCGCAAACTGAGAAAAACCTTACTACAAACAGGCCACCACCACCACACAATAGGCCCGCGGACTTAAGCTCAACCGGCGAAAGAAGGTTTAAGAAGTCATGGCGTGAGTCTGGATCAGGAAGTCGATCGTCTGAAGACGCTCGCACAACAATCAACAAACTCTCCGCGCAGAGGGAGAACAAACAAGAGAATAGGGAGAGGCAGTGGACTCCCCTAACAAAGACCCCGGCGGAGGTTCTGAGTGCTGAAGACTATCAATTCAAACCTCTGATCCCAATGAAAAATAAACGTGGACAAGACCCGGCACAATATTGCGAATACCACAAAGACAACGGGCATACCACTAACAACTGCATCTCTCTACGCACAGAAATAGAGAAAGCCCTCAAGAGCGGCGAACTTACGAATTTACTCCAAAATGTGTGCAAAGAGATTAAGCAGATAACCCGGGGTGAGGAGGGCCCAAGCAAACGGGAAAAAACCTAAAAGACGACTCTGTAAGTTTCCCGTGGAAAGACATGATCTATCAAGCAAAGCGGAAATATTAGAGAGTACGTTAAGTTTCACATAATTATTAGCAAAACTTTGTAAAGCCTTTGTGCTCTATCCGTAAATAAAATTGCAAAGTTTCTATTATTTATGTGTTTACAAAGTGCATGCAATTTCTTTTAGTAAGCGCAAAAACATTATGGTAGTTCTAAAACAAGCTTCATGAACGGTCAGTGATCACATCACAAATGACCATAGGTTCAAACACGAGCTTTATACCAACTTCATTCGCCTTACTCAAAAAAAGTAATCGTACTCATGCAAAATATTGTAAACAAAGAAATAGAAACATCATACTTAGCGTACAGATACGCCCTAAAAAAAACTTTCAAACACGGCCGTGTTTAAGTTACTTACGCAACCGTGCGCCAACAAAATAGGGATTTACATCCCAAATATTACAAGAAAATTGTTCAATACATTTTTCAAACTATGCTAAATCTTCACCCTCATCCGGAAAGATTTCTCTTAGTTGCGCCACGTGATCATCAGATTGCAGCGCAACATTTATCAGATCCATAACCGGAAGTTGCAAATTGTTAAACTCCGTTTTCAAGGTAGCAAGTGCGGCACCAGTATCCGCGCCAAAAGTTGCAGACTTACTGTTATCCCAGTCAACCTTTAACGCACTGTTCACATGATGGGAGCACTCCGCATATCCTTGCGCATATCCATCTCTTCGTCAGCAACCAACAAACGAGCAACGGTTTTATCCAACTCTTCAGAGTTCAGAACAGATTCAGCAATCTGTGAAATCAAGTAAAAATAAGTATCAAGAAAGCGCATGAACAGTTCTGCAACAAAAAGGGAGAAAAGAAACTTACACAAGCAATACCACGGTCTTTCAACCAGGCCATATCGTTCTTCAAAGGCTCAAGCTCGCTTTCCGCTGTAACCCGCGCCGTTTCTGAATTTTCCAACTTCAGTCAAACGGTGGGAGGTTTCAGTATTCTCGGAATGCGCGAGCTCCAAATCCTTCTTATGTTTTTCCTGATCAGAAAGCAAAGTAGTAAGTTCTTCCAATTCTTTATCTCTAAGAGCAAGAGTGGCGCAAGCTTGTACCTCTCGTTGCTCACTACGCTCCCTATGAGAACGCGCTTCTCCCAAAGCAGCTTCGACATCCGCTTTCTCCTTCTTCAACCTTTCTACCTCCGCATCCTGATTCTTCAATTTTTGAACCTCAGCCTTGAGGTTAGTAATGATATTATGGAGGTTTGCCTTCTCAACATTATCTTTTTCGCAAATTCTCCTCCAGTTTTTGCGTTCTTCAGAAAGAAGAGCAGCTTCAGCTTCCGCTTTTCTTTTCCAACCAGCAACAGACCATTCCTCAGTCTTGCGTTCAGCTTCAAACTTGGCCTGATCAGCTTCCAATTTAGCCTTCAGCTAAGCAAGGCGTTTCTCATCTTTGGCAAATTTCTTTTGAGACACCATAAAGGATTCCCGGTCCTTATGCATACTATACCACTCACGCACTATGCGGTGAGTGGTAGAGACGTGAGAAGCAGTTTTTTCAAGATAAGATTGATAGGTCTGTTCATAAGACCGGCCTTCTTGAAACTTGATCTCTCCAGGCGGAAGAATCCCCTGCAACCAATCTTGACACACGCGCCAATCTGAGAAAGTGTCACCTTTCTTTAAATTCCAAACAGGGGCGTGAGGTTCAGAGGCATCTTTTTCCATATAAGTTCGGTAATAATAATCTCCCAAGGTTTCCTCTGGACGGATTGGAGAATGTTTATCAAAACCAGCAGATGAACCTTGCCCTTCAACTGTCACCTTCTCAACATGCTCAGGCATAGCATCAGAAGGTTTAGGGGAAGAAGTTGAAGTTTTTTTAGCAGTTTGTTCTTTCCCCAGATCTTGAGCAACAGTTTCAGGGGTCTGTGGCTTATCAGCACCATCCACCACACCTGGATCAACAACTTTTTCAGCCTCTGTAGCAATATCAACAGGCTTCTCAGCATTAACAATATTCTCCACACCACCATCAACAACCTCGGTTGGCTCTAATTGCTCAACGACAGAAGCACGCGGAGGGGTGGATGGAAGCTCTTCATTTACCACAGAATGCAGTTCTGTGGGAACAGGGGAAACAGGAACCTCTGGGAAAGCAACAAAAATCTGTAAAGATTTAACGCGCATTAAGAAAACAAGAAAAGGCGACACTTACCAGGAACAGATTCTGAAATAATGGAGTCAAGATTCCCTCTCCTGGTAATTTTCTTCCGCTGAATTTTCTTAGAAGGCTGACCCTCCACATCAGTATCAGCTTGTTTTCGTTTACCAGCCTTCCTATGCACCAAACGTTCAGGACTAGAATCCAAGTCGATAGGATCACTTGGGTTGGATGGGGGAATATCAGCAGAATCCCTCGGTTCAGGTTTTGGTTCTCGTACAGTTACTGCAGGGGTAAGACCCTCCAAAGAATCAGAAACCACCACATAATCACACCTGGAGTCAGAGGAACGGCGCATACCTTTCTTCTCTCCCACATTATTTGCCTTCAAAGATTGAATTCTAACAGCCTCACCCTTCTTCGGCGCAGAGGTAGAAGTTATTGTGCGTTTCTTCCTTTCAGGGCCTATGCCCAAATTCAACAACTCACCTACAAAGGCGCAAAACAACAATTTACCCACAAGCGCAAAAAGGGAAAACAGAAACAAATATAGCTTACCAGCACCAGCAGCTGGTTGGACAGAAAGATCCGCATCCCGTGGAAGAACAAAGTTTCTTACAATACGGTGGTACCAAAGTTCCTCTTCAGGTTTTTTCTTGATGGTACCCATCCTTCCGCCTTCCCTCTTGAAGGCAACAACATATAGTGAAACAACTACAAGCAAAAGATAGCAAGTAAAAAAAAAATGGAAATGGAAATGGAAAAAACCCCAATCTTACCATGACCATCCTCGGTGTACACCGGCTTGTCATCACGCTCCATCTTCCAATTCAAACTCATGCCGGCTCCGACGAGAGCTTTCTCCGGCAAAGCAATGTTGGGCACATCCTTCAAATCTTGATACCAATTCTCATCAACAGGGGTCTGAAGCGTTTCAATCGGAACATCTTCTTTCCCCCTTAAAACCATCCTCACCGGAATCACTCCAGCCTTGACAAAAAAGAATTTTTGCTTCCAATCGTGAAAGGATTTTGGGGGCTGCTGTAGAATCTTCTTTGCAGACGCCCTCTGAGCAAATGAATAGAACCCTTGGGTACAATGCATCTGATAGAAAACCCTAAACCGGGGAACAGTCGGCTCAATATGCGTTGTCCGACACACGAATTCGAAATGTCGAACCCTAACCATGCCAATAGGATGAAGTTGGGAGATATGCAGGTTGTAAAACCCAAGGATTTCAAGAAAAAACTTAGTGACAGGCAAACGAAAGTTACATTCACAGAAAAATCCCAAAAAAAGGTAATATACCCAGCCGGAGCATCTGCTGCACTCTGCCCCTCTTCAGGATACAGAGCACCCCAGTTTTCCAGAAATTTGAAATTCCGAATCAAACCGTCAAAGGTCGCCCTAGGCCACTTCAATGGTGGAAGTTCAGTCGACATCTCTTCAGAAAGATCCTCTTGGTGTTCTCCGGTTGACATAAGAGGAAGAATGATGAAATTTTCTCTTAGAAGAAAGGAACGGAGAAAGTTTTTCAACAAAACAATGATTGCACAAAGGAGGTTACCCAAACGTTATATATACTCATCGCAATAAATAGCATCGGTAACTGTCACAACAACTTTTCCGGATATCACAGTTCTCCAAGCAGCAGATAGAGTGAATATCAAACACACACGCGTTTACACGCGCGCGTGTAAGACACGGACAGTAAAAACAACTGACAATGACAGGCTGTCACTCAGTTTACTGTACTAGTCTCGTTAAAAGTCAAAGATTTTCAAAAATCTTTACAAAAATCAAAATGAATCTTCGTCCAGAAGTTTTCTTATTTTTCGCGCCCAAAAGCATTTCCCTTTCATAAGTCCAGTGCTCCACTTATTTGCATAAGTACAACACTAGACTGGGGGGACTTGAAGGGGTAAGGTTCCAAAAACCTCATAATAAGTATTTGGGACCATACCACAACCTTGCCTTTTAACCTTTCTAACCTTGCGCGGCCGCGCACTGGTCTTACAAAAGAGAGAAACAGTCAGCAGTGTATAGTCACGCACCCAAAGGAAATCATAAATCCTTGCGCCTCCTCGCATTAGCAAAGGATGAAAATCCTAAAATAAACACTTCCGCTTAAATATCCAGACTTGGATATTATTTACCCAGACTTGGGATTTATTCTTTCAGCTATTTCCACACAATAAAAGTGCCACACCAGATTACAGCAGTAATCTTTTAGAAGAAATACAATCGTGCACCACCAAGACGGTTATAACCGTCTGGACACGTGTCACCATCTCAGACGTCCCTGAAATCACAACGAAGGCATGCAATTGGAGAGTCATCTCCACTTGGTCACTTTACACGTGGCAAATCCCCAACCTTCGATCTAAACCACGATCCGTGTGCTCTCACGTCGGATCAAGGAGCTTGACGGAAGGAAATGTAACCGCTTACGGGGTTAGCATCTTCCGTCAACTTTTCACTAACGGGTTTTCCCGCCTAAACGAACCCCGACTATAAATATTAGAAAGATCCCAGGTATGAATTCAAGTTACACACACTTCTCAAATACATATTCTTCTTCATTACCCATACTTATTCTCACACCGGAGTCGGGTCAAGGAGAGAACCCTCTTCTCCCCTTGGCGAGGCTAACGGTGTTTCTTTTTTGCAGAACTACCGAAGAAGAAGATCAGCTATACTTGAATCAATCGAGAGGAAACTAACCTTTTTATGCGGATTCAAACCCCCTAGATATCTTGGTTCCGACCATTTATCTAGTGTTTCTTCAATTATACAGGTGAACCTTCCCAGTAGACTGTACTAGTGCTTTCCACCATGTAAGGGCATCACCCTTGAAGGATTGTGACACAAACATAACCACATCCTCCTTAGCACATCCGCTAATGTCTATCACCGTCTCTATCTCGTCTAACCATTTCATACAGTCAATCGCTCCCTTTTCTCCAGTAAAATCCCTAGGCTTACAGGAGACAAAGTACTTATAGGTACAACCTTTGGTGTACCTAGGAGTCGGCTTGAGGACTATCTGCCTCTTGGGTTCACTACCCTGGTTAGATGAGTGCTGAGACTCACTTTTCTTATTAGTGTGGGGTTGAGATTGGGATTTTGAATGATTTTGAGACCTAACAATACTAGGCTCTTTAAACTTAGCATCCACCGCTTGAGAAACTGCTGCGGTGATCATTGCTTGTAGTTCGGCACCAGTGATATTAATCCTGGTGTTGTTGCCTTCTGTAGGATGACTGTTTGCTTCATCCGATCCATCCATTCTTATATACTATATCAAACATAAATGATATATTTAAATTACATATTGGATCATCGCATTGATGACTAGATGGTCATGATATTATTAAACCATTTAGACCATATAAAAATAATATTCAAAGAGATATAATTCTTTAAATTTTCATTAGACAAAGGAATATAATTCACACTGTCAATGTCATGAAGACATATTCATTTTTATAGAAATCTCGTCTTGAAGGACTTTTAGATGGCACAAAGCCTTGTCACAAGAATGATTATAATCATTGTTTCTTTTAAGGATCGAACAAAGTTCATCGCCTTTTTGACAAGAAGTCTATCAAACTTACATTGTCATTATTACACCTTAGCTTGTAAGCATACATCTCTAATGGATGTTGTGGTGTATACATCATATTGATGTTTATTAGCCATGATTCATGATGATCATATGGGCTTAAAAATAGTGGCTTGGAAAAATCAAAGCACATTTAGGAAGATTGTGTGATTTCTCGTACCGCATAATTCAGGATTGTTAACATGTTTTCAGATGTTAACAGAGAGTAATTATCTTAAAAAGGTTATACCATCATAGCCATTTAATATTTTGGCTAGGTTATACCTCTAAGAGTTTCTTAGGCGGATTAAATAAAATTTGAAATGAAGTAGCATGATATAATAAAATATATATTTAAAATAAAAAATAACTTCATTAAAAACACGAAACGATTACAACGTTGCCTGAAAGGGACTTGAGAAAAACAACACAAACTGCCCACGCAGGGGCTACTGAAAACACTGCCCGCGCAGGGGCTACTGAAACAGAAATAAGTCCACGCAGGGACTTGGTACATGGAAACAAAATAAATGTCCTCGCAGGGACTTTATTACATGACAAACAAAACAACCCAACATCATCCTATTTCTTCTTGCCATTGAGAAGGTTCATAAGACCCTTGACAAAACCATTGTGCTTCTTCTTGGTTTCATGAGCCTCATGTTCAACCCTGTCTAACCTCTCTAGGATCTCTTGAGTTTGCTGCTGTTGAACAGGAGGAGGTTGTTGGTATGGCGGGTATTGATAATCCTGCGCTGGGTATCTAGTGGGATAAACTGGAGGGTAAGAAGAAGGGTAAAGATGATGGTATTGTGCAGCTGTAAGGTAAGGATCATGAGTCCCATAGTTAGATGGGTATCCAGACGGATTATACCCAGATGATCCTGGGTATGTCAGGATAGGGTTATCAAAACCCAACGGTGGCTATAGTGGTGCGTGTGAAACTGGCGGAAGGTTGACCTCCGACACCGTGTGTGAGGGTCCACCCAACTGAGGGTCTTCTGGGATAGGAGGATATGAACTTGAGCCACGAGGAGATGCAAACCGTGGTCCCCCACGTACGGACATTCTAGCATTTCTCCTTCGCCTTGGAGGCTCGGGAGGCTGTTGAGGTGGTTCCTTAACTGGCAAGGGTGGTGGGGTAACAGCTCGAAGCTGTGGTTCATCCAAGGGAGGTTGGACTGGAGAGTTATGGTATGATGGTGTAAAGAACCAGTCACACTGAGCTATCCTTTCCTGGAATGAGTCAGGCCCATGGTACGGTGATCCCTGAAATGGGGAACCGCTTGAGATACTTATTGGGTGGCCTGGTGTTCCTGTTTGCAAATCCGGGTCCGGGTCGTCATCCATCTCCATTTCCTGAGAAAAGTGATCCTCAGGTCCCAAAGGGTTGTAGCCCAAGAAGTCGTTAACATAAGCGTTTGGATTAAATTGTGCAGGTGAGTAAGTGGAATCTGAATGATGAAAAGGATGAGATTGAAAAGAGTGATATGATTGGTTTGAATGATGAGTTCCTTGCGAAAGAGGGGAATGATGGGGTTCGATAGGAATGGGCAACCCAAAATAAGGAGGGTCAGATGGTGAGGATCCCAGCGAGACAGAATGTCTTGCTGGTTCAAAGCTATGGCTCCAATTATCCTTGGAGTCGGAGCTGGAAAGCGAGTCGGATGGTGTACGCCTGTGGGAGGGTCCCGTGCTGCTAGACGGTCCTCCACGCATGGGTCCTTTGTCCTTTCCCCTTACTCTTGGTGGCATTCTTCAAAGTAATAACCTGTTCAAAATAAATAATTATAATAAAGCAAATAAAGGAAGGTTAAGAGTAAAATCCTAGGTTATTTGCCTAGACTCGAGAGTCTAAGGAATGTGCTTATTGTGTCATTGAGATTAAACACAAATGGTTAGTGTTTAATTCACTCAATGTTGGCTCTGATACCAACCTGTCACACCCCGATAATTCCACATAATACCGGTGGGCCCGGCGGGGAGTATCGTGACGTAGTTGATATCATCATAGTCAATACACACAATATAATAGCACAGCGGAAGTCTTGGTGAATAAACTATTACAAACCATAATGTCTGAGTGTTCGAGTGTATGAATAATACAGACTGGAATGTAATAAGATCCACAGGCGGATCATAAATGTACAAAGAAACAAAATCAACAGACTTCAGGTATCTTATGGATTTGCAAGATCCTCTATAGACACCCTATAGCTCCAGCCTATTTCGAGAGGTACCTGTCAAATCAGTCTTTAAGAAAATACGTCAGTTTACACTGGTAAATACAATTAACTGACTCTTTTGAAAACATTTATGAAAATTGATTTAAGTGCACATGGCACAAATCTTTTATAACTTGGGACAATTATTTAATTATAATCTTGTATACAGATTTACATGTTTGTCTTACAATTGGGGCCGGTTGGAAGCCGGTCGTGATTAACCGACTCACCACTTATAGAACCCACAAAGGAGTTATCCCCAACATGTGGGTTTATATATATTTTTAGCATTTGCATCTGTCAGGTGTATACCTACACCCCGTGCATAGGTCGTGGCCATTTTAAATGTAATGAGCCGAGGATATCCAGGACACGGTCGGATTAACCCCCAATGTTTATGTTATCAATAAAGACATATTAAAACGGGTTATGCAATTTATTAATCACAATCCGATTAAATGAATTCATACCCGACCAAGTGGTATTATTATAATACCATATCCCAAGCCCGTATAAGGGAAAATAAGTTAAAAGTATTTACCTGATGCTAGCAGTAAAATCCTAAAGCTTTTTGAAGGCACCTTCTACCGGAAGCTATTTAATCTGTATAGAAGGTTTATTAACCTATTAGGATGCTAACAGGTCTTTAATTCAGTCAAGGACTTAGACCGGCTAGCTAGAAGGAAACTTTACGGTTCTGAACGCTAGATTAAGCGGAGACCGGAATAGAATGTGGTTTAGACCCGACAAGCTTGGATACTTGTATAATATGGGCAAACTAAACACATTCTGGAAATTGAGGATTTAATGATAAGGTTAAGCCCGTTTCGACTATTATATGTAAACTAGTCACATAAGCCGATCCGAACGCGTAAACGTGTAACGAGTAACCAAATAAATTATATACAGGTCTTAATCATTATTATGCTCAAAATATGTTAATACATCAGTAAGATGTTTAATATATATGCCCAAAAAGTAATTTAAACCAAAATAAGTCCCATAAGGGTATTTTGGTAATTTTAATGCCCATAAAAGAGTTTAATTGTGCAACTGAGTTCCAGGTCAGATTAAATCAGTAAAAATATGCATTTTTATAAGTTATATCAGTAGGATACTTTATATATGTGAAAATTATCTTATACAGCCAAACCATGTCCCGTAGGTGCATTTTGGTAATTTTACATAGGCTTTAAAGGTCAAAATAAACTTCTGAGTTTAAAAACTTTAGCTTACTGTTTAATTATATAAATTAACTTAAAACATCAGTGGGTAATAAGTTTTATATGCCAAATATAGTTTTAACTCAAACTATGTGCTAAAAATGCTTAAAAGTCGGTTTAAAGGGGTATTCGGGTTAAAATAGGAAATCTGAGTTTTTTTATCAGTTTAAAAGGTTCAAAATATTTTATTTATCATATAGAATCAGTAGCAAAAGGTTTGGCATTGAAAAGTTATGTAAAACTCATTTTATGCATGAAAAGGGTAAAACCGACAATTACCGAAATCAAGCTATAATCCTATGTTATGCTCAGCCTAAAAATAATTAAAAATCTTCAAAAATCCCAAAATATTATTTTACATCAGTAGGTAAGAAGTTTGATGTCAAAAATCGGGTTTAGATAGGCTTCATACTAATTACGCCATTTAAATAATAAAAAGTTCCTTAATTACGCTATTGAGCATAACTTCAATTCTAGACCTCAAATTGATGTCAAATTTTCGGGACATGTCTAAATATCAGTAGCAAAGGTTTTAGTCTATTCACATTGCTAAAAATCTTAGTTGTATGTAAAAAGGGCGTTTATGGCATTATTAAGCATAATTACGATCAAGTGCATATAATTCAAACCACTAGGCACCATGCAATATAACTCCAGGGGGTTATACTACTAAGTAATGTGGTCCTAATGGAAGCTTAAAACATGGGAGAATTAAGCTTGAACGGGTCAGAACTGAAAGTCTAAGCAAAAGTCAAGCTTTTGCGACTTTCGGTTATAAACTGACCTTAGACTATTAATTGCCGGGTTAGGACTGATGAAACATGTTTTAATATTAATTACCAAGTTATTAGAATGTTAAAATATAATTTAGAACCTCTGGTTTATTAATTTTAATCATATTCAAACATTCTGTCCAGTTTGACTTTTTGTCAAACTACTTTGACCCGACAATTGACCAATCAAACGAGATAATTAGGAGGTGCCCTTTTAAGGGTTAATCACCTATACTAATGTGGTTCTATAACCACTTTCAATTTGAATAGTGGTTAAGCCACATGTAATTAAAACGAAAGTCAAACTAAATTTATGATAAGTTTAACTTTAGAGTAATTAAGCTAAATTAAACAACTAAACAAGAAATTAGAGGCTTACTTAAGGTCCTAGCAAACTTTTCTACACTTGATAATCCTCTTCTTACTGATGGAAGCTCCAGAACAAATCCCACAAGTGAATTTCTTGCAAATGTGTTTATGAACACAAGAATAGGCTCCCTTATATAGCAAATTCCTTGAATCTAGATCACTTCCAGGTGTAATTGGAGGCCCTGGGATCACCCCAGGTGTCCTAGCTAGTGTAATAAACCGACTTACAGCTCCCTAGGTCGATACAACCTAGACTAAGGCGGTGTAACAGCTTTAACCCGCATCTGGCAGGATTTTTCTGAACTGGGCATGCTGAGGCGGGCCGCGTAAGACTTAAGGGAGTCTTACGCGGGCCGCGTGGACCGGCTAAACTGGCAAAACAAGTTTCCAAGCTGGCAGTTTCAGTCTCTGCTCGTTTTTTACCCTTTTTAACCTCATTGTTGACATGTGGGGCCCTTGTAGTCAGTATGTTGAGGCTCTAGGATCAATAAACTAACTTTGTTAGGTCCTGGTTCGTTAAGTACCTCTATGAAAGCAAGTTTCATCAAATTGACACTTTTGGCCCAAAGTCTTGAAAACATGCCCAACGATCTCGAAACCACGTGAAATTTATACCACTTATTATTAAGAGTATATTTGAAGGTTTCGAAGCCTCGGTTTCGTTAAAAGGTCACTCAGAGGTCAGAAACGACATGTTGACACGTTTAACCCTTGTAATTTAATAATCTTCCGATTATTTTCATAAACGGCTTCTTATATCCAATCAATCACTCGTTTAAGAATATATTCATCATGTAAGGTCATTCAGAGGCACAAGTTTGGCATGTTGACACTTTTAGTCCCTGTGGTTTCATAGTTTCACTTGTTCGACAACTTTGGTCCTTCAAACTCAATCTTTCACATGTTTAGAGTTTAGGACACGTGTCTATACATAATTGGACACGTTTTTTTTACGTGGTGTTACAATAAGACAGATGTATATTTTATGCACCTAGAAGGAGAAATAATGGATCCGAACTTTCAAATTTTGATTATTTTTAAAAACGTAAAAAATCACATGGTGTACTTTTCTGTTATCGTGTCTTAACAGGTTACCTATTGCCAGCCCTAGGTGGGGGTTAGGTTTTCTGGGTTTTCAAGGGTGGGTGTTTAGGTTTTGGGTGGTGGTGTAGTTAGTTTAAGTTTTATGTTCTTGGACACTTGTCACTCTATAATGACTTCTTACACTTTTTTATTTTTAAGAGCTTTTATATAGAATAACTTAACCCTATATATGTAATACATATAATCAGAGACTCATGGGAGAGATATACATTGTAATCATTATAAAGAGTGTGAAATGGATTAATTAGTAAGAAAACAATCTTAGTGCGTTATATTTTTTTTTTTGAAAAGTAAACTTCATTAACAAACCGCCAACCCAAGTCGGGCCGACAAAAACAGACTACAAGAAATTACATATTTACAAACGAACACCAATCACTCCATTCTATTCCTTTATACTTCGATCTAGTAGAAAACCAAAGAAAACCCAAAGCCTTAATCTCGCTAACTATACCTTCTATTCTAACCGGAGAGTTCAGAAATCTAGCATTATTCCTGGCACGCCATAAACTCCAACAAGCGATAAAAATAATACCCTGGACCGCGGTCTTCTTTTTATCCGAATCTTTGAGATGTAAATGAGTAGTAAGGAGATCTTCCATGGAAAAAAACAATAATGTTAGGAATTTTACACCAAGAACTAATGACATTCCAAACCGTTGAGGCAACAAAGCAAGCACCAAAAATGTGATCTGCAGATATATCTTCCGAGAGACAAAGAGGGCACGATGCATCACTCACATCAATGTTCCTTTTCTTTAAAGCCTTCGCCGTGGGAACTCTGTCCATCTCCATCCTCCAGACATTTTGTTTACTGTGATTGTGGTATGTATCATGCTCACAACATTCATTTTTTTGTGTTCTTAACCCATCCCCGTTTTGATTCGGTTGTTTCCTTTTGAAAATATCAAAAAGTCGGGACTAACAAAAATCAAGGCGGTTTGATGACAAAGAATTATTATCACATGTGGAAAATTGATGTAAATCATTTAGCTCATCCAAACATATACATTTTCATACGATTAACACATCACACGATGTTTGGATTAATCCCTTCTATGTTTGCGATGTTCTCGCACCGCAACGCGTGTGGGTCTTATTGCTAGTTGTTATAAAATCATTACTTTAAACCCCTATAAATCAATCTTTTTGTCTGAAATAAAAAATAAACCAGACATCCATATATAACTCTAGATAAATGTTATGAATAATCCCTAAGGTCTTTTTTTACAGCAACAACCTGGAGACCCTTAGGATAAAGAGTGCAACACCCAAGAATCCCCTAGGCAACAACTCTAAAACTATATACATCCATAGCATGCATTAGAATCAAGAATCTCTCACTAAGTGATAAGAACTTTTACTAAGTGAGTTACACCTGTATTAGCAAAGATTCCCTAAGTAGTAACTAGTAAGTCCTCTTAATTAAGCCATTAAACACCTAATTTAATGTATATCATCCCGATTTTAACTTTTTGTTCGAATTTTAGATAACATATCCATGAATTTCATCTCATTGTATTCATTTGGTTATTAGATTTTATCACCCACAACTATTGGCTATTGGCCGCTGCCACCCTTAACTATCACTTTGACGCCTGTCACCCTCAACTTAACACTTAGTGTATTCTGTCACCACGTCGTTAACTGATTACTAACTTTTGATCCTGTTACTACACTTTTTGGGGTGTCATAGGGATCTTAGGAATGTTTTAGGGATCTTAGGACACCTCCAAAAGTATAGTAACATGATCAAAAGTTAGTGATCTGGTGACAGAACACACTAATTGTTAAGTTGGGGGTGGCGGGCGTCAAAGTGATAGTTTGGGGTGGCAGCGGCCAATAGCCAATAGTTAAGGGTGATAAAATCCAATAACCCTATTCATTTTGATCCACACCATTTAGATAAAAAAAAGTTCTCTTCATTTTTAAAATAAAATAATAATACCTTACATTATATTATCCTAAAAAAGTTAACCCGTTAAGGTGTTAAGTTACTCATGAGATTCAATCTAACTAGTAATAACCACCCCCACGTTGCGGCGGGGGCATGTATAAATTCTTTCGTAACACATCAATTGTAGTAACTCCAATTCTTTCGTAACATATCAATTGTAGCAACTCTAATTGATTAGGCCCTAGAACACACTATTTTACATATATCCATGCTAAGTTGCATAATTTTACAGATTGTGTAAACAAAAAAAAGTAGCGTATACATTACAAGATACATACAATAATATCCCTTCGAAGGATATTATGTTTTGTTTAATGACACAAAATTTTTACTATTGCCTTCAATACACCATGATCCAAATCTTTTTGCTATTTTGCCACATCCACCTCATTAATAAAGTCATAAAGAAAATGAATTTGAAAGGAAGTAAAAAAAGGTAAAAACGAATATAAAGACATTCGAATGTAGCAATGAACATTGAGTAAAGGGGAATTTACCAAATTAGCCAAGAATAAACTTTGACCACCAAATTAGCCATTTGATGCCTCCTTGGAGCAGGGCATCACGGATTCAAATGTGCGGGATGCCTCTTTCAAGACCCCTCATGCCTCTTTAAATATGGAAGTGACACGTGTCTCAATGATTAGGTAGACTCCTCCAATGCCCCTCAGCAGACTCATCCAATGCCTCAGCAGACTCTTCCAATGCTCCTCAGCAGACTCTTCCAATGCCTCAGGTATGAGTTAAAATTTTATGTGGGACATACCACCCACTTCATCTTCACCACCGCCACCACCGCCACCGCCACTTCATCTTCAAGATCCTTCATGAGCTCCAACAGGGAAGATGCCTCTTTCAAAGAAAGACATGATGATCGATCTGTGTTCACCAAGTCAACAGGGGATAGAAAGAAATGAATCTGAAGGAAGGAAGATTAGTAGTATATTTTATGGTGGTGGCGGCGGCGGCGGTGGCGGCGGCGGTGGTGGTGGTGGTGGCGGTGGTGAAGATGAAGTGGGTGGTAGGTCCCACATAAAATTTTAACTCATGCCTGAGGCATTGGAAGAGTCTGTTGAGGGGCATTGGATGAGTCTGCTGAGGCATTGGATGAGTCTGTTGAGGGGCATTGGAGGAGTTTACCTAATCATTGAGACACGTGTCACTTCCACATTGAAAGAGGCATCCCGCACATTTGAATCCGTGATGCCCTGCTCCAAGGAGGCATCAAATGGCTAATTTGGTGGTCAAAGTTTATTCTTGGCTAATTTGGTAATTTTCCCTTGAGTAAATGGGGATCAAATCTTTGTTTGTATGCCGCTTGAAAAAATAGTACAATAACTTCATTCCCGACAAGTTTTTTTAACATTTATTTGTTAATCTTTTTTTTATAAGTTGAAATATAATATAAAGATTTAACTTCAACAAAAACTGTAAGTAGCATCGCATCAAAATTTCTTTCGTATATTTCTAATAGTCCTTGAACCCATAATCTCTAAAAGCGTTTCTTAATTAATTGATAAAACAAAATAACACCATGTCCCTACTATACCTCACATCCAGTACAACTTGAGTAGATTTTTGTTATAAACTAAATCTTTATCATCTAAAGTACCTTTGGTTTTCTTAACTTGTTCAAGCTGCTAACACAAACAAAATAAACGAATGATATAACTAGTCACTAAAAAATTATGTATATAGCCACCAATCTACACCACCACCCCACCCCAATCAAAACCACTAATCCATCCCTACCACCATCACCACCAAAAGGCAGCACCACAAAACCACCATACCAAACACAAAAATCCCATAAAAAACATCACCTTTTTCGTTCTTTCAACTTGAAAGTGTATAAAATACCAAAAAAAACTCAAGAAAAAAACCCACAAAAATTTAGGATTAAAACATTGGATTAAAGAATCTAAAGGCTCAGACCAACATGACAGCCGCAAAAGCTCATGAATCCATCATTGCTTAAAAAGGATAGAAAGTATAAGTTATAATTAGGGTTCAGGTATGGTTTACCCTATGATCATGACCACCCTATTTGATCAATCTCAGACGAAGTTAGCATCATCGTCATGGATTTTATCTCGGAGAATCTTCAAAGCAAAAGATTCAAAGCGAGAAACAGAGAACAAATGAAGACACCAGACTCACTGTTTAAGCCCGCCGTCGCCATAGACGGCCGGAGCCGCCGGCATCGGCGAGGAAAACGACAACCTCTTTCTTTGCTTCGCACTCTATAATCAACACACATTTCTCTCTCCATATTTGTCAATCGCAGATCAATAACCACCAAGGGAATGGCATGTGTGTTGCCGGACAAGGAGTAGAAAAATAAACCTAAATGGTTAGAGTGAAACCAAAAGTATTTTATGAAACCTTTACGTGTTACCAACAACATATACTCCAAGTATGAGTCACTAAACCTACTTAATTATAATACAAAAGTAGCGCACGGATAAAAGAAAACCACCTTACAGTTTATTATGCATAGGGTACAAGCAATATTGCATAGTTGCAAATTATATCTTTATATAGTATAAAATATAATAAATAAATAAATAATATCCACAAAACACACTTTAAGAATGAGATACAACCAACTAATACCCATTTGTGTTACAAATTTATAATATATAATAGGAAAATTGGTTTTTAATAAACCAACATTTGTCCCGTTGGTAAATAATAATCTTACCTACGTAATTGGTATACAACAATCCTACCTATCAACATGTTGGTACACAATGAACTTCCGTTAATTTTTTTTAACTGAAGTTAATTTTTAAGTTTTATTTATTACACAAACAGTCTCTGTAGTTGTCATTTACTAGTTTTAACTATTTTTTAAAACAAAAAAAAACCTCAAGGGACTGTAATTTACTAGTTTTAAAATAGTTAGAACTAGTAAATTACAACTACAGGGATTGTTTGTGTAATAAATAAAACTTAAAAACTAACTTCAGTTAAAAAAAAAATAACGGAAGTTCATTGAGTACCAACATGTTGATAGGTGTAACACCTCGAAAATTCACGTCCTATAATGTGTTGACACGTGTCATAAAGTTTGAACGTGTGAAAGAAAGTTATAAAAGGACTAAAGTTGACAAACATGGAAAGTATGTGATTATACGGGTTCTAAATGTCAACAGTGAATAAATATACTTCATAATAACCCAACATGATGTTTATGACATCAAACGAATAAATCATGGATCATACGAAGCTAAAAGTGAGAGATTACAAACTACAGGGGTTAAACGTGTCAACATGTTTAAAGATATACCTCTGAGTGACCTTTTGACAAACCCGAAGCTTTGTAACGGTTAATTATGCTCACTAGAATGCACGATATAAATTTCATAAAGTTTCGTTACCGTATGAGAAAGTTATGATCAAACTCGTGTGCGAGGGGTTAAAGTGTTAACGTTAAAAGTTAGGATTTTTCGGGTAATAACCGAGTAATCAAGGACCAAATAAAGTGGGTACAAGTCCTAAAGCCCATGTAGTTAGAGAAGAAGGGGTCAAATTGCAATATATAAAGGTTAATTGACCTTTCGGAAGGGCCAAGAGTCATTTATGCAAAGAATGGAAAATTTTGGAGGCTGATCAGAAGCCTTGCGCACCTCAACAACCACACCATTGCGGTGCGCAAGGGATGCCCAGATGCAGCAGATTGGCTGTTGGCTGTCTTAAACGTTGCAACTGATATTTAATCGATTTTCCTCATCTCCCTTGGCCCCTAAACAACCCCTAAACACTTAGGGACACATGTAAAAGATTTGTAGGCACTTGTAGACTTGTGTGTCAACTTCTTATGGTGATTAAGAACACTATATAAAGGCATGAAGTTGCAACTCATTCCTCACACCTTCATTCTGCAATTGAGGAGCCTTCTAAAGCTTCAAAGCAGACCCAAGTCCTTCCTAATCAAGCTTAGGACTTCAGTAAGTGTTCTAATCCTTTCTTAATTAAGTTTTAGCTTAGTTTTAGCTTAAAAGTCAAACCGTCGTAATTAACGGTTGACTTTAAGATTAATCACTAATGGTCCAGTGATTAGTCGAAGTGAAAGTAGTTATAAGTTGGTAATTATGTGGGTAATAAACCCTCAAAAGGGTTCCCCCTGATTCCCACTCTAACTAGGTCAAATGTCGGGTCAAACTTGTATTTAAAAAGTCAACAGAATGTGTAAATTACAATTTGTGCATAATTAGCAATATAGAACATATACAACATGTTTGATCATTGTTATAACTTAGTAATTAGTGTAAGAACATGTCTAAACATGTTCAACCCGACAATTTCCTGTAAAGACCCGGTTCGGAACCGAAAGTCACATAGTTTGACTTTCACTTTGACTTTCAGTTCTGACCCGTTTAAGCATGTTTTAGAAATGCATTAGAGCCTTGTTTGGACCAGCTAACATGCTAGTATAACCCTCTGTGATTATACACCATGGTTCATTAGTTAACCAATTAATATGCATGATTCCGTTAATTGCTCATATGTTGACCATTATGCCCTTATTACCTTAAAACGTGATTTTTGGAAATGTAAAAGAGTAGAAACTTAAATTACTGATATATAAACTTGTATGCAAAGTTTGACATCAGTTTGACTTGTAGATTAAGAGTTATGCTCATTATCGCAAATTTAAAGCTTTATGTTAATAAAACGGCGTAATTAGCGTATAGCCTAGTTAAGCCTACTTTTTGGTATCAAACTTAATACCCACAGATGTAATATATTATTTTTGGATTTTTAAAGATTTTTAATTAATTTTAGGCTGAGCATAACTAGTAGTCGTAGGCTTAATCCGGTAATTGTCGGTTTTGCCCTTACGGGCCATAAAATGAGTTTTACATATCTAAACGACTCCAAACCTTTTGCTACTGATCACATATGATAAATAAATTATTTTAAGCCTTCCGGAAATATAAAAATATCAGATTTAAGTATCGAACCCGGAAATGGCCTTTAATCGCCTTATTAAGCGTTTTTAACGCATAGTATGTATTAAAACTATATTAAACATACCCGGGTTGATACCTACTGATATTTTAGGCAAATTAGAATGTTTTAACAGTAAGCAAAGGTTGATTAACTCAGACTCCAGTTTTGAGCTTTTCGGCTTATGTGAAATTACCAAAATGCCCCTACGTGCATAGTTTGGTTATAATTGATAAATTTCACATATATACTTTAACCTACTGATATAACTTAGCAAATTAAGTATATTTGCTGCTTACATCAGACCTGTAACTCAGGTGAATACCTAAACTCTTTTATAACCTTTTAAATGACCAAACTACCCCTACGGGGCGAAGTTTGTGTTTAAATACGTCTCGGGCATAATGAAAGACATCTTACTGATGTCACAACATATTTGAGGCATAATTAACATAGGAAACCTGTATATGGCTCTCATGAATACCCGTCACGCATATTACGCGTACGGTTCGGTTTATG
Organism: Helianthus tuberosus; assembly: GCA_030545235.1. Taxonomy (NCBI): domain Eukaryota; kingdom Viridiplantae; phylum Streptophyta; class Magnoliopsida; order Asterales; family Asteraceae; genus Helianthus; species Helianthus tuberosus. Next base: position 39,902,519 of record CM060446.1, read on the forward strand.
TAACAAGTTTACATAAATTAGCCGAAACGGGTCAAACCTTATCGGTTTTATCTCAAAATCCAGAATGTGTATGAAATACCCATATTAAGCAAGTCTCCGAACTTGTCGGGTCTAAATCACATTCTATCCGGTCTTCGCTTAATCATGCGTTTGAACCGTATCTTTCAGTAAGACTAACCGGTCTAAGCTTAGGCTTAATTAAAGACCCGTTAGCATCCTAATTGGTTATTTATACCATCATTCCAGACTAGAGCCTTCCGGTAAATGGTACCTACGCTTACTTAAGTGAATACGGCTGAGTTATTAGATTCTTGCTATTTAAGACAGGAGCTAGCTCAGGTAAATACTCTTAACTTATTTTCCCTATACGGGCTTGGGATACGGCACTATAAAAGTACCGCTTGGTCGGGTGTGTAGTTATTTAAATCGTATTGTGATTGATGCACTTACAACCCGTTTAATATGTATTATTTGGTGTATGGCCTTTGGGGGTTAATGACCATGTCCTGGATATCCTTGGCATCATTTTACGAAATGGCCACGACCTAAGCACGGGGTGTAGGCATACACCTGACAGCTGCATTATGTAAAAACTGGTAATCCACTCCGAGGTATCATCCTTGTGGGCATTATACCGGAACTGGTAATCCACTTAGAGGATGATAGCCTGTGGGCATTATACATGTGGCGTGTCAGTTAATCTAGTCCGGCCCTACAAACCGGCCCTAACGGACGACAAATAAGTAAAACTGTATACAAGATTATATACAAATAATTTTCCCGAGTATAAAAGGTTAATTTTGCCTCTGTGCATTTTAATCAAATTATAAAAGATATTTTTGTGCCACGTGCATCCAAATCAATTTTCTTAAACTCTTTTCAAATGAGTCAGTTGAGTGTATTTACCAGTGAAAACTGACGTATTTTCCAAAAAGGGTAAGTGACAGGTACTGAACGAAATTGGCTGGAAGCTCAGGGCGCTAATAAGGAATCTTGCAAGTTCTAGGCGTCTAAAGTTTGTTGAACAAATGATATGTTTAAAGATCCGCCTGTGGATCCTTTACTTTCCGTTGTAATACTGGATATTACTTTATATTCGGAATGTAATAATATTTATCTTTTGCTTCCGCTGTGCATTTATATAATTGTGTTATTTGACTATTATGTTGCCAACCACGTCACGATACTCCTCACCGGGCCCACCGGTGACACGTGGAAATCGGGGTGTGACAGGTTGGTATCAGAGCCAACACTGAGTGAATTAAACACTAGTCTTTTGTGTTTAATCTCAGTTACACAGTTGCACATTCTTGAGTCTAGACAAGAACATAGGACAAGTTCCAATTCGTTTCATTTTCTTTTAACTACTTCCTTGATTATTTTTCTGATTAGCCTTTGCATGGGCAAGTCATTTTTATTAGAAGTCCCGTTTAGGGCAACCATATACTTGTTAAATTTTAAAGGAACAATTGTATTTAAAATATCATTCCTATATTATAAGATCTACCATTATAATAAAAATGGCAAAAATCTAAAAAGGACGAGACCTAGCCATACGTCACATTAAGACAGGGCCAAGATGGTAGTTCCACAATTAGATTCAGATCCTTGTTAACAGTTCAATTTAGAAATTGTTCTGCGCTGAATATTAAAAAGAATCTTAAGGGTAAAACCTAGCCTAAATGTCACGGCATATTAGGCCAAAATGGTAGAACCTATTCAAGAGATTCAAATCCTTATTAAATATATGAAAGCACATTAACATGCTCGACAAAATGTGATACGATAAAATCACATCAGTCATTTTTGGGTTATTCTGAATTCCCTTATTTATATAATCATCCCTTGGGGATGAAGTGCCGACGGGCTATAATTAACGTCCTCTACGACTAAAGACAGTAGTAGCCTACAACTCCCTGTCAGGAAAAGGTAATGAACTATGATTCAAACCTTAATGCCTTGATTCTTTGAAATCATGGCTTATAAATTAAACTTGTCTACGTGACTAGGCCTTTCGTGCTATTATTGACTTATAATTTAGGATTATGATAAAGATCCTGAACAATTTTATATTTAACAAATTAACTGAAATGTGTATTAAAAGCATGGTTAATATATCGTTTAAGAACGATAGTACTGTAAGGGCGTCTAAATAAACCTTGCCCTTATTTTCTTTTGTAGCAACTAAGACTACATGACTGACTCTGATGAGATAAACAGTCATCCTTTGGAAAACCGCGATGATAATGATAGGATTAATATAACCAAAGGAGAGCTCCGTTCACTAATTGACACAGCTGTATCTAAAGATGTAGCAGAACAATTTAAGGAGTATAGTGGGACACATAGCAGAGCCTCATCTGTACCCCACTCCAAGTCTGACCCTAAGACTCATTCGGAGGCTCACAGCAAGCCACCGCCCTCTAAGAAGGACGAGCCAAAGAAAGATGATGATCGACGCTCTTCAAATCATCACAGTGATCCATCTCAAAGGGTCATTCTGAATCAAGGACCCCGTGAAAACGGTTGTACCTATAAATACTTTGTTTCCTGCAAACCCCCGGACTTCACTGGGGAGAAGGGAGCAATAGATTGTATGACCTGGTTGGACGAAATGGACACGGTGGTTGACATCAGCGGTTGTGCTGAAAGGGATGTAGTAAAGTATGTATCCCAATCATTCAAAGGAGAGGCATTGGCATGGTGGAAGTCTCTCATTCAAGCTGCTGGGAAGATCCCTCTCTACAACATGTCATGGGAGCAGTTTGTTACTCTCATTATGGAAAACTACTGCCCTCAACATGAGGTCGAAAGAATTGAATCTGATTTCTTATCATTGGTGATGACAAACTTAGATTGTCAAGCTTACCTCACCAGTTTCAATACCCTGTCCAGACTGGTTCCTTACCTTGTAACGCTAGAGCCCAAGCGAATTGCTCGCTTCATTGGGGGTTTAGCCCCAGAAATCAAGGCCAGTGTTAAGGCTTCAAGACCTGCTACATTTAGGTCAACAGCTGATCTCTCTTTATCCCTTACTCTAGATGCGGTCAGGTTGAGATCGCGAAAGTAAGAGGAAGCGTGAGGATGATAACTCACGAGGGTCAGAGAAGAAGCACAAGGGAAACACTGATTCTAAGAAGTCTGGGTCTGGAAGGAATAGTCAGCGAACAGAGGAAAAACCAAAGTGCACGATTTGTCAAAGACGCCACTTTGGAAAGTGCAGACTTGAATCCAATTCTAAGTCTGAATCACCCGCATGTGGGTTATGCGAGTCTAAGGAGCACAAGATTGTTGATTGTAGGAAGATTAAAGATGCCACATGCTACAATTGCAATGAGAAGGGGCACATAAAGACCAACTGCCCTAAGTACGCGAAGAAGCCTGAAGAGGCCAAGAAAGCAAACGCATGAGTCTTCCATACGAACGCCAAGGAGATGATGCAGAATGATAACTATATAGCAGATACCTTTTCATATCAAACAGTTTATGCATGAATTTTATTTAATACTGGCACATATGATTCTGTAATGAATGATAAATGTTGAGAACTGTTGCCTCCGCCTGATTAAGACTCCGGTCATTTAATGCGAGGTAGAAATTGACCGATGATACTTTAGAAAATGCTCCAACAAATCTTAGATTAATATTTTATATCTATTATGAATCACTTTTTCTGATATCCTTATGGCAAGCTTTCAAGCTATCCAAATTCATCATTATAATCAAGACATATGTGACATTTTGATCCCCTGTCAAAAAGATGATGTATTAGGACCAAACTTTAAGTACCATAAATGGTCTTTTATTACCTAGGCTGAGTAAAAAAAAATTGATATATATTAAATAACATTCATTAAGAATGTTAATGCTATATTGGCCAGTATGGTTTAATGAAACCATGGTTAGTATAAAGCCATGAGGATGATGAATAGCAGTTGTCGGATCGCAACCAAGAAGTTGATTCGTTTAGTAATAAGGACTATTTTTCTGTTCCTGTAAGAAATCGGTAAGTCGCAAAAAAAATGGTGGAACCGGCCGTCCCCGGAATCGAACCTGGGTCTAGGACACACCCTTTCGCGCACCTAGCCAACCGAGCTAGGTGCCTAGTTTGTGAAATTTCCATTCTGATTAAATATAAGCACATATAGATGATATCTCTTTAATCTCTATCGATTTCGAATACCAAATGGTATGATAACAACATCATGTGAGGATTGGTGTATCTTAATAAATTCCATAGATTGCTTCCATGCCTGATCAGTATGGAGGTTTAATACATGGAACCACAAAGATATCCCAATGATCATATGGTACTAAAGTCAACTAATGGTATTCAAAGAAGATACCCAGAATGGAATTGTCCAAATAAATATTCCCTGGTAAAGAAATATGTGAACTCGTAACATAAATGTGTCACTTATTAGACACAAGCGTTGATGAGTGAAATGGAGCCTGAGATATGGGAATCTCAATAATCTCCTTGTACCTTGATTAGCTTCTCCTAAGACTACCCTGTTTACCTCCCAAGAGGCAGTATCGTTAAGATTTGTATCCCATTAAGGCTGTATTATTATGAAATCTCCAAGACGGCTAGTACCATCATTGGGAGAACCGAAAAACCTGATTAAGTAAATTTTAAGATAGGAGATTCATATAGCCTAACTCGATATTCTGAGAGTTTGATGTTGTTAGATGAGAAAGACGGTTCATTTTGCTTATGCACTCATTACCGCAACACTATTTTAACAACAATTAAGAATTTCCCTCAGCTACCCAGGATCGTCGAATTGTTCGACTAACGACAAGTATTAGCTATTCCTTAAAATTAGTTAAGCAATGGTTGGATAACCCTCTCACCTTAAACTAAGCTTTTCTATAATAATTGATATGTAAGTATTAAGGCTGCTCCCTTGAAGACCTAGTATAGATGGAATGTTAAACATCCATTGTTTGGATAATAGATTGGTAAGTCCAATTATCAGGATCTGAAGGTTGCATAAGAAACAACAAATAAGATCACGCAAATTCATAATCATCTGTAAGATGCCAGTATTCGGCAGAAAAATCAAGGATTTATGAAAATAGCAACCCTCCTAAGTTCTGGTTAAAAGATAAGGTTCAACAAAAGATAACACCCTAGAAGGGTGTGCCGAGTAGTAATTTTCAGATTAGTTAAGCCCGGAATATATAAAGACATTCGAAGGATTCGAATGTATCAAGACTAAATAGCTTACGAGCTAAGACCTAATTTAGGAGCTCGGTGGAATGCGCAATGCACCCCACCCTAATGATTTAATGACGTGTTTTGCCAATAAGTCAAGAAACACTATCACATAATGACATACATATTTATGATATGATGAGCAACCTGTATCGATTGAGGATCGACAGGATTAGAAGCTCCAAAGGATACATGTACCTATCATAAAGGTCAAATGGGATGACCGTCGAGGTCCCGAATACACGTGGGAGGTTGAATCCACCATGAAAGAAAAGTACCCTCATTTGTTTCAGTAAATCTCGGGTCGATATTTATTTTAAGGGGGTGAGGATGTAACACCTCGAAAATTCACGTCCTATAATGTGTTGACACGTGTCATAAAGTTTGAACGTGTGAAAGAGAGTTATAAAAGGACTAAAGTTGACAAACATGGAAAGTATGTGATTATACGGGTTCTAAATGTCAACAGTGAATAAATATACTTCATAATAACCCTACATGATGTTTATGACATCAAACGAATAAATCATGGATCATACGAAGCTAAAAGTGAGAGATTACAAACTACAGGGGTTAAACGTGTCAACATGTTTAAAGATATACATCTGAGTGACCTTTTGACAAACCCTAAGCTTTGTAACGGTTAATTATGCTCACTAGAATGCACGATATAAATTTCATAAAGTTTCGTTGCCGTATGAGAAAGTTATGATCAAACTCGTGTGCGAGGGGTTAAAGTGTTAACATTAAAAGTTAGGACTTTTCGGGTAATAACCGAGTAATCAAGGACCAAATAAAGTGGGTACAAGTCCTAAAGCCCTTGTAGTTAGAGAAGAAGGGGTCAAATTGCAATATATAAAGGTTACTTGACCTTTCGGAAGGGCCAAGAGTCATTTATGCAAAGAATGGAAAATTTTGGAGGCTGATCAGAAGCCTTGCGCACCTCAACAACCACACCGTTGCGGTGCGCAAGGGATGCCCAGATGCAGCAGATTGGCTGTTGGCTGTCTTAAACGTTGCAACTGATCTTTAATCGATTTTCCTCATCTCCCTTGGCCCCTAAACAACCCCTAAACACTTAGGGACACATGTAAAAGATTTGTGGGCACTTGTAGACTTGTGTGTCAACTTCTTATGGTGATTAAGAACACTATATAAAGGCATGAAGTTGCAACTCATTCCTCACACCTTCATTCTGCAATTGAGGAGCCTTCTGGAGCTTCAAAGCAGACTCAAGTCCTTCCTAATCAAGCTTAGGACTTCAGTAAGTGTTCTAATCCTTTCTTAATTAAGTTTTAGCTTAGTTTTAGCTTAAAAGTCAAACCGTCGTAATTAACGGTTGACTTTAAGATTAATCACTAATGGTACAGTGATTAGTCGAAGTGAAAGTAGTTATAAGTTGGTAATTATGTGGGTAATAAACCCTCAAAAGGGTTCCCCTTGATTCCCACTCTAACTAGGTCAAATGTCAGGTCAAACTTGTATTTAAAAAGTCAACAGAATGTGTAAATAACAATTTGTGCATTATTAGCAATATAGAACATATACAACCCGTTTGATCATTGTTATAACTTAGTAATTAGTGTAAGAACATGTCTAAACATGTTCAACCCGACAATTTCCTGTAAAGACCCGGTTCGGAACCGAAAGTCACATAGTTTGACTTTCACTTTGACTTTCAGTTCTGACCTGTTTAAGCATGTTTTAGAAATGCATTAGAGCGTTGTTTGGACCAGGTAACATGCTAGTACAACCCTCTGTGATTACACACCATGGTTCATTAGTTAACCAATTAATATGCATGATTCCGTTAATTGCTCATATGTTGACCATTATGCCCTTATTACCTTAAAACGTGATTTTTGGAAATGTAAAAGAGTAGAAACTTAAATTACTGATATATAAACTTGTATGCAAAGTTTGACATCAGTTTGACTTGTAGATTAAGGGTTATGCTCATTATCGCAAATTTAAAGCTTGATGTTAATAAAACGGCGTAATTAGCGTATAGCCTAGTTAAGCCTACTTTTTGGTATCAAAATTAATACCCACAGATGTAATATATTATTTTGGGATTTTTAAATATTTTTAATTAATTTTAGGCTGAGCATAACTAGTAGTCGTAGGCTTAATCCGGTAATTGTCGGTTTTGCCCTTACGGGCCATAAAATGAGTTTTACATATCTAAACGACTCCAAACCTTTTGCTACTGATCACATATGATAAATAAATTATTTTAAACCTTCCGGAAATATAAAAGTATCAGATTTAAGTATCGAACCCGGAAATGGCCTTTAATCGCCTTATTAAGCGTTTTTAACGCATAGTATGTATTAAAACTATATTAAACATACCCGGGTTGATACCTACTGATATTTTAGGCAAATTAGAATGTTTTAACAGTAAGCAAAGGTTGATTAACTCAGACTCCAGTTTTGAGCTTTTCGGTTTATGTGAAATTACCAAAATGCCCCTACGTGCATAGTTTGGTTATAATTGATAAATTTCACATATATACTTTAACCTACTGATATAACTTAACAAATTAAGTATATTTGCTGCTTACATCAGACCTGTAACTCAGGTGAATACCTAAACTCTTTTATAACCTTTTAAATGACCAAACTACCCCTACGGGGCGAAGTTTGTGTTTAAATACGTCTCGGGCATAATGAAAGACATCTTACTGATGTCACAACATATTTGAGGCATAATTAACTTAGGAAACCTGTATATGGCTCTCATGAATACCCGTCACGCATATTACGCGTACGGTTCGGTTTATGTAACAAGTTTACATAAATTAGCCGAAACGGGTCAAACCTTATCGGTTTTATCTCAAAATCCAGAATGTGTATGAAATACCCATATTAAGCAAGTCTCCGAACTTGTCGGGTCTAAATCACATTCTATCCGGTCTTCGCTTAATCATGCGTTTGAACCGTATCTTTCAGTAAGACTAACCGGTCTAAGCTTAGGCTTAATTAAAGACCCGTTAGCATCCTAATTGGTTATTTATACCATCATTCCAGACTAGAGCCTTCCGGTAAATGGTACCTACGCTTACTTAAGTGAATACGGCTGAGTTATTAGATTCTTGCTATTTAAGACAGGAGCTAGCTCAGGTAAATACTCTTAACTTATTTTCCCTATACGGGCTTGGGATACGGCACTATAAAAGTACCGCTTGGTCGGGTGTGTAGTTATTTAAATCGTATTGTGATTGATGCACTTACAACCCGTTTAATATGTATTATTTGGTGTATGGCCTTTGGGGGTTAATGACCATGTCCCGGATATCCTTGGCATCATTTTACGAAATGGCCACGACCTAAGCACGGGGTGTAGGCATACACCTGACAGCTGCATTATGTAAAAACTGGTAATCCACTCCGAGGTATCATCCTTGTGGGCATTATACCGGAACTGGTAATCCACTTAGAGGATGATAGCCTGTGGGCATTATACCTGTGGCGTGTCAGTTAATCTAGTTCGGCCCTACAAACCGGCCATAACGAACGATAAATAAGTAAAACTGTATAAAAGATTATATACAAATAATTTTCCCGAGTATAAAAGGTTAATTTTGCCTCTGTGCATTTTAATCAAATTATAAAAGATATTTTTGTGCCACGTGCATCCAAATCAATTTTCTTAAACTCTTTTCAAATGAGTCAGTTGAGTGTATTTACCAGTGAAAACTGACGTATTTTCCAAAAAGGGTAAGTGACAGGTACTGAACGAAATTGGCTGGAAGCTCAGGGCGCTAATATGGAATCTTGCAAGTTCTAGGCGTCTAAAGTTTGTTGAACAAATGATATGTTTAAAGATCCGCCTGTGGATCCTTTACTTTCCGTTGTAATACTGGATATTACTTTATATTCGGAATGTAATAATATTTATCTTTTGCTTCCGCTGTGCATTTATATAATTGTGTTGTTTGACTATTATGTTGCCAACCACTTCACGATACGCCCCACCGGGCCCACTGGTGACACGTGGAAATCGGGGTGTGACAATAGGTATGATTACTGTATACCAATTACGTAGGTAAGATTATTATTTACCAACGGGACGAAGGTTGATTTATTAAAAACCAATTTTCCTATATAATAACTAGTGTTCACATATACAGATTTAACTACAAATATTTTTAAATCAATTCATACACTAATTGATCGATTTAACCAGATGAAGTACACATTTTGACACCTAACAGTTATGATAATTTATTTAATGATAATGTTTTATATCACACCAAACAGTTATGATAATTTATTTAATGATAATGTTTTATATCAAATTAAAGTCGTTAGTATCAATTATACGTACTTTCAACATGTGCGCTACCCTTTTTTTTCTCACCTACATTTACTAAACGTCATAGTTTCTTACCTGCTTTTAACATAATGACACGTTTTCTACAGTCAAACATTATGATACCATACGGTATTAATTATTTTATTACTTTTTATGTTAGTAACACGTGTTGTTTTCTATGGAAATAACTCCCTCACAATACACAATTTCAAGCTATTATTAAGTATTAACGTATGTCTTTTCAAAAGTTTGTGGCTCGCAACTTCTACGAATCTTGCTTGAAATTAGAGTTGAGCTAAGGCAGCTCAGTTAATCTTGCTTGAAACTAGAGTCGAGCTAAGGCGGCTTAGTTTTTATACGAGCCATACGAGCCATACCCAAGTCAAGGAATGCCCGGCTCATTTGCTCGTTCGTTAGACTCGTTTAGCTGGCTCCTTTACATTAAAGTCCACACATAGATACCCAAACACGCTTATACAATATATATTCTAAAGCTATAATATAAAGTTTAATATTTGAATTATGGTTTCTTTAGTTCGTTTCTGAATTATGAGTGTGTTAAAAAAGTATACATGTCAACATGTGTTAAAAATTTAAAATTAATTAAAAAAGTAAACGAGTTGGCTTAATCTTATTACGATGTGAACTCGAGCTCACGTTATAGCCTTTTAAAATAATGTTAGATCTGAGAGAGTGTGATGTGTGTATTAGAATTGCAAAATATTGAACATATATGAGAATTTAAGTAAAACAGCTAATATCAACTCATCAGAATCAACACAGTTGAATTTAAGAATGATTGCAAAATGATTTCATATAGAATTCATCGAATGTAATACAATTACAAGGTACAATGTACTGCCTCTCATCAGGTGTACTTTCTCTCACTAAGTTCTTGTGCTCTAGGCTATTTGTGTTAGACCATTGGGTGTGGTTTGGTTAGGTGTTGTTTGTTTTTTCAGAGGTAAAATGTCTGCAGTCTGCAAGAAGAAGACTGTTTGTTTTTTAACTTCTACAAAACCCTAGAAATCAAAACCTCTATCCAAAAATCATCCAATCAAACCCTTACTCAAATCCATCATATTCAGCTTACCCTAATTTCAATCTTTTAACCTAATTATTCAAGAAACATTCAGCTTACACCAGTTTCAATCGTTGAAATTTAGATCCTATGAATCAAATCAAACGATGGGTATTAATAAAGTTTCAATCTTTTAACCTAATGATTCAAGAAACATGTTATAAGATTGAAATTTCAAACAGTATATATGAAAATTGAAAATCAAGAATTCAAGATTCTTTGAACGGAATCAAAGATGGGAATTATATAAAGCTTCAAACTTTTAAACTAGTAATTCAAGAACATGTTAAAAAGATTGAAACCTCAAACAGTATATATGAAATTCAAGGAATAAAGATGAAGAAAACAAACCTCAAAATTCAATTCTTTTTGCAGAAGAAAACAGAGGTGGAGGGGGCGGCGGAGGTGGAGGGGCGGCGAAGGTGGAGGTGGAGGTGGAGGTGGAGGGGTGGCAGAGGTGGAGGGGCGGTGGAGGTGGAGGGGTGGCGGAGGTGGAGGGGCGGAGGAGGTGGGTGTCGCTGGAGGATTGCAATGGGTGCTAGGGTTTTGAGGTTTGAGAGGGAGAAGAGTTTTGAAGAGCCTGGTCCAGATCTGCACGAGGAAGACATCAAGAAGAGGTTTTTTAGTGAAATGTCTTCCAAAAAACAAACACGCTACAGACCTAAAGGTCTGCGCGTGGTCTGCGCGGCGCAGACATAAGAGGTCAGGAAGTACTTCTTGCAAAAAACAATCACCCCCTTAGTCTCTTTGGAGACCACCTGCCACGTAGAAGCCACATCACCACGGGAGGAGGACCATCCCCTTGGGGACTGCCCAAGGGTGTGGAGGATGGACCATCAATTAGCTGAGGGACCCAATTTATCACAAATCAATAAACATAACTAATGGGGGCCCCACCTTTTGGATCGTCTCAAACGTCCTGGAGAAGACGCTGGCGACGTGCCGAGCCCCAAGGGGGCGGTGTGCGACGGACTTGGACGAGCAAAGACGGGAGGGGACAACCCCCATACCCCATGGTCTTAACTATTACAGTGAAAAATAAGAACTATATATAGGAGGAAAGAACTGTTGGTGACTTCACCAAGTCTAACAATTTATTAGATAGTGTAACTGTAAACGGTTGATGAAACTGCTGGATAGTTAAACTGTTACATTGAACTACTGCTTCTGTTGCATAATGAAGAGAACAACTGGATTCTATAGAACTTCTGCTTTGAACCAGCTCTTTTATGAATTTAGCACTTTTGGTCTTCGACTTGTTGACTGATCTTCTAGTCTTTAGTCTTGACTTTGACTTGACTTATTGATCAGCTCTTTTGCAATCCAACACTTGTTCTTCTGTTCTTTATACTTTGAAGGCAACAATTGTAAAACAGGACTGGGCAGTTGTTTTAGGAAGCCTTCAAGAGGGAAAAATACTAGACCAATGATTATACTTCAACTTATTTCATCAGGCAGGGAAGATGGCCCTCTTAGGTTTTGGCTTTCATCATCAGCATATTTTATATAACCGGACAAATAAACGAGTCGAACTGACTCGACTCAGTTTGTAAACAAGTTGAGTTCAAGCCTAGCGTAGCCTAGGGTTGTCCAAAAAGCTCGTGGCTCGGAGCTCGCTCGGATTTAGCTCGGAAAAAGCTCGCTTGATATGGCTCGGTTTGAAAGTTGTTAAACTTGATTACCATGCTAATGAACTCAAATTGTATTTCGTTGAAATTAAGAACGTATTTTGTGTTGTTAAGCTTGATTTTGGCTTGTAATGTGATAGGTTGAGCTTATTTTGGATATGTTCTTTTGAATGATTGAATATTATTTTAGATTACTGAATTTTGTGATCCATGTATTAATTTTTCTTTTCAAAATCGAACCAAACCAAGCCGATCCCAAGCTTAGATTTCCAGCTAGGTTTCAAGTCCGAGCCGAGCCGAGCCAACTCGATTTATAATCGAGCTGAGCCCGAGTTTTGCCCTAGCTCGGCTCGTGAACAGCCCTAGTGTAACGCCTGCGTCCCTGAACTTTTAGCTATTGTGAATTTTAGTCCCTAAACTAGGTGATACTTGACACTTTTGATACTTGTGATGCTTAAATCTAGATTCTTGATTCTTAATACTATGATGCTTGATTCTTGAGACTTGATTCTTGATACTTGACACTATGATTCTTGATACTTGAAAACTATGATTCGTGATACTTGATTCTTGGAAGCTATGATTCTAGATACTTGATACTTTGGTGCTGGACTCTTGAGACTCGTGAAACTTGAGACTTGGTTGAACAAGAGACTGGAGTTGTCACCGGCAGAATCTATGAAAATTGGAAACTTCGTGATAACCTAACTATGTGATAATATTGCACAATAATACGCAACACAATGCTTAATCTAACTCTCAAAACGAATCAACGGCGGTGAAACGCCATCCGACCGGATGGCAATCCGACCGGATGCCATCCGATCGGATGACCATCCGATCGGAGGGCCATCCGATCGAAGTGCCATCTGATCCGTGCCACACCGCCTTCTCCCCCCTCACACACTATAAATAGGACCTGTCACATCATTTCTCACTGATGTGACAGCCTCCTCCGACTAGACGCACGCACTCCCTCTTTTCTTCCATTTTTCGGCGGTTTCAGTACATTTTACACTAGATTCTTGTACATCTTTGATCTACACACTATTCTCTACATGATTCATATTTGAAATCACACTTTTCACCATGAAATCTCTAAGATTTGAGCTCTAGTAGGCGACGTCATCATGGCGGTTTGTATGAACTGTGGTGAGATGTCATTCTAGACAAGATCTAGCTCAGATGTAAGAAATTTCATGCGTTTTTACACCAAATCTTTACTAATTAATCTAAACTTTTCAGCTAAAACTCATGTTTTCTCCCATCTTTTCTTAAACTTTCACTTAGAATGGTGGAATCCGGACCTAAACGGACTATAGACTGATGATTAGTCTGAAGTCGGTTTGGAAATGGATTGTTGCCGGAGAAGATGACCGGAGTACGGATTCCGACATAAACACATTAAAAAACAGACAACTGAACGGACTGGGGTGATTCCTATCCGAACAGGTTGACTGGATACTGATGTGGTTACCATTGTCTCAATACGTACCGTGCAGTCGTCGTTAAACTCGAAACTTAGAAACGTTACAAGGTTGCAAAGAAGACAAGGACAATTCAATCGAATGGCAATCCGATCGAACTGCCATTCGAACGAAGTGACACTTGTGCCTTACAACCCCGGATACTTAGAACTTTTTTGAAACTTTGAATCTTTGAAACTTTGGAAACGTCCATGATCGAATGGCAATCCGATCGAACTGTCGTCCGATCAGATGACCATCCGATCAAAGTAACTTAGGTTGAACTCTTGGCTTAACATTTTGGAATCTCAACACTTGGATCGAATGACATTCGATCGAATGGCCATCCGTACGGATGACCATCCGATCGGATGGCAATCCGTCCTTCACTCACAATGGTCACCTCAATCGAATGACACTCCGATCGGACTGCCGTCTGATCGAACGACCATCCGATCAAGATAACTGATCCGACACCTTGCAATCTCGTTAATCTGTCCGACACTTACCTATTGTAATCTAATAAGGCTAAACCTAAAGAGCTCCCTTTGATCCAATAACAGTTGAACTGTTAAACAATCACTGTGAGTATACTCGATCCCTTTTTGCTTTAAACCTTGGGATGCAACAAGTATTCTATGAAACTTGATACTTTTGGAATCTAAACTCTATCCTATGTGTATGTGAAACTTGTGATTCTTGATTCTTTATGCTATGTGAACGTTTAATCTAGAGTGTGTAGTTTCGCCTTAACAATAGTAGCGCTATAGGAAGATGCACCTCCCCATTATTCTCGGGGGGTATTGTTAAGAGGATTCTAGTTTTCCTTGAGTATTGGGAAAACACCATAGCATCGGGACACTTGGGCTATCACTTGGACTGCGAACACTAGCATGGCTGAAACTATTTTATCATTTTACACGATGGATATGAGTCTTTTAATTTACTATGCTATATACTCAAACTTGTATACTCGCCGGTACATTTTTGTACTGACTTTATTTTAATACATGTTGCAGGCTGATAGGATGCTATGGAAACAAGTGAAACGAGCTAGGATTGATGCTTAGAAACACACCTAGTTTAATCTATCAAACTCGAATAAATTTTGGTGATATGTAATTGATACTATGTTATGGTTGGTGGTTGATTCTAGACAATATTTTCAGGAAATGGATTTAATCTATATTGAAATATCTAGTGTTATAGAATCTCATGAGCAATCTGAACGCTTAGTGCCGCACACCGATGTTTCCGTCATCGGTTGGGGTGTGACACCTAGCGTAGCCTAACTTGTTTACATTCCTGTACTAAAGTGATAAGAAAAAAGACGTTATCGCTTGTTGGAGAATAATTTTCCTAAAAAATTTGTCCGACGGAAACTGGTTCTATAAAGAGGTGGTTTTAAATCGGTCGTAAGACAAGACTATTGCCAACTGGTCACAATATTACCACTGGTACGTCACCAACTCATATTGCAAAATGGAATTACCCACCACAATTTCATTTGGAAATCAGTCACTACAGGCCTTTTGCAACTGAATTTATTGTCGCAAAATACCTAGTTTCTAGTAGTGATTTGTGTCATTGGAGATAGATATATAATTATCTATATTCCAAAACAATTTTGGTGTTGTTGACGAAGATCTTTATCCTAAACATCTACTTTCTTTACGTGATTTATACATAAATTTTCAACATACCATTACCATCGAAAGCGAGGGACAATGACTCTTTGTTTAGGTGATTTATGCACAAATATTTGTCATACATTACCATCTTTACTGACGCTCTTCTCTCCTCTCTCTCAGTTCTCGTCCTAGCTCGTCTATAAATTTTTCCCCATCATCTCTCTCTTCCACGTAGGCCACGGATCCCATCCCATGATGCATCATGAGTTATAGGTGATCTAAGACCAAAGTACAAGTTAGATTTAAATTGGGTTGAAACACGATGGCTTAATTAATGTAAAAACCTAATGATTAAATGGACATCTAAGGGGGGTAAGGGTGGTTATTACTCACCATTCATTTATTACTCACAACATCCAATCAATTTCCGCTATGTCATCAACCATTATTCTATCTCTCACAACTTTTTTTTAGTGGAAATGCTCATCACTCACAACACCCAACAATAAACCCTTACATCTCTCACAACCTTTCATTTATCACGCGTCAATAATATCACGGGAATTCCATTTCACGCGTTAACTTTGAGGGGTGGCAGTGGTTTGTTTGTTTCCATCACGCGTGCAAAACAAATATCACGGGAATATAGTTCCCCGCCCCGGGTCCCTAATAAAACATGAGTTAAGATATAATAATTACGCGTCTTTTCAAAAGGATTTGTTAAAATTCTATTCGTTTTCGATAGATTTCATGCTTATGTGTACTATTTCATACAATGACACTTGTTTTTTTGTGGTATCAAAGTTCTTTTAATATGAATATATTTTTGTACGTATCAGTTTCCGTTAGATTTCATCATTATGTGTACTAGTTAATACAAAGACACTTGTATTTTTGTGTGTATAAAAGTTCTTTTAATATGAATATATTGTTTTACACCTGTATGGTGTACCTAGCTTGCCAAATGTCATGCATAAACGTGGATGTTTTAAATTGTTTATACAAAGCTTTGTGGTTCTTATATTCTTTCTTGGTAAGCAACCTACATGTTCACGGGCACAAAACATTCGAAATATCATTATTTTGACAAAATCAATTAAAAAAAATAAGAGTTCAAAATTCAAATATAAATTAGTGCCATTTGCCCCTATAGAAGGTAGGTATAAACTGATAAACGGTCTCACTCTTGTATTACAAATAGCCAATCTACCTTCAACCCCCATTCATAAATTCAACACAAACTCATCTATTCATCTTCATCTTCATTCAAACACTAATTTTAATTAAAAAAAAAATCAAAGAAAACGAGCATGGAGTCTATTGTTTCAGAGCTAGAAGGAACTCTTTTAAGGAACAAAGATCCTTTCTCGTACTTCATGCTAGTAGCTTTCGAAGCCTCGGGTTTAATCCGCTTTGCGGTCTTGTTATTATTCTGGCCCATTATCAAGCTACTTGATGCATGCGGGAAGCCGGACATTGGCCTGAAACTGGCCATCTTTCTTGCTACAGCTGGAGTTCCAATGTCGGAGATAGAATCGGTTGCAAGGGCAGTTTTGCCCAAGTTTTACCTTGATGATATTGATTTGGATGCTTGGAAGGTGCTTAACTTGTGTGATAAAAGGGTGGTTGTGACCAAAATGCCAACAGTTATGGTTGAGTGGTTTGTGAAAGAGCATTTAGGGGCTGATGCTGTTATTGGAACCGAGATTGCGGTAAGCCAGTTTGGATTCGCCACAGGGCTCGTCCGCGGTGGTGGGTTTGGGTCATCGGTTATTGATCGTGTAGCAACGATGTTTAACGGTCAACAACCGAGCCTTGGGCTTGCGAGATGCCATTTGGATTCTCCATTCTTGTCCATGTGCAAGGTAAACATCATATATAACTTTTGACAAAAGATCAAATATAAATACTCTGATCATACAAAACGTACGAATAGGGTGAAAATGTAAAAAACGCGGCGGCATTTTCATAACTATTTACTCGTTCAGTAATTATCAAAATTACTCTTCTACAAATGATCTTTCACTTCCTTGCAGGAACAAGTACATGCACCATACATAATAAAAGACCAGAAGCAAAGCCTCCTCCAGGAAACCCGGCCGGTGCCCGTGATCTTTCACGACGGCAGGCTTGTGAAGCGACCAACTCCTTCCACCGCGCTTCTCATCCTAATCTGGATCCCAATCGGTGTTGTCCTGGCAATCATCCGTATAGCCATTGGCGCAATGTTGCCAATGTGGGCTATTCCATATATGGCCTGCGTATTCGGTTGTAAGGTCATAGTGAAAGGAGTTCCCCACCACCTCCGACAGGTTCCAATAGCGGCGTCCTCTTTGTCTGCACCCATCGAACCTTGATGGACCCCGTCGTGCTATCCACCGTCCTCCAACGGAGTATCCCCGCATTGACATACTCCGTATCAAGATTATCTGAGATCCTATCTCCGATCCCCACTGTCCGTTTAACACGGATCCGCCACGTGGACGCCCAAAAAATAAAAGAACAACTATCCAAAGGTGATTTGGTGGTTTGCCCAGAAGGTACTACTTGTCGAGAACCCTTTTTGCTCCGGTTCAGTGCGCTTTTTGCTGAACTAACAGACAGGATCGTACCAGTGGCAATGAACTACCGAGTTGGGTTCTTTCATGCAACGACGGCTAAGGGTTGGAAAGGGTTAGATCCAATATTCTTCTTCATGAACCCTAGACCGGTTTATGAGGTTACGTTCTTGAACCAGTTGCCCGCGGAGGCTACATGCTCGTCAGGAAAAAGCCCATACGATGTCGCGAATTATGTTCAAAGAATCTTGGCAGCCACATTAGGGTTTGAGTGCACAAATTATACAAGGAAAGATAAGTACAAAGTGCTGGCGGGAAATGATGGAACGGTGTCGTACACAACGCTGATGGACCGGGTTCAGAAAATGGGGAAAACCGTGAGGAAGGTGATGGGTACATTTAAACCGTTTGTGTTTAGCTAATTCATGTATTATAATTGTTTGTTTTTTTTTTCATGTGATTATTTTATCTTTTATTGATTATTGTTTCTTGATATTGTTTTGCGATTTTATTTAGTTATGTAACATTGGTTGAGTCATTTATTAATATAGTGGAAATATTTCAAAGGCACACACTTTTGTTAATATGTTCAAAATTATAAATGTAGGATTGAATAATCCGTGCTTTAAAATTAATATTACAGGTTTCACTTAGATTAGTCAAAGAGGTTTCACTTAGCTAGCATAAAGGTGAAACAAAGGGGTATGATAATGATAGTCTTTCCCCCTTTTTAATGGTCAACCTCACATTTGACTAACGCTAGGATGCAAGGTGTGATCATTTGTCCACCATAGGGTTTCATTTGGCGAAAACGAGGTAGGGTGTCATATTGTAATATGGACTAAACCATAGGGTGACAAATTACACTTTACTTGTATTATTATTTGTGAAATTTATATATGTTTATTAGTATGACTACACGTATAAAAAAGTATAAACGAACCCTCCAAACTGTATAAAAGGCAAATAGAATCGGAACAAATTACCATTACGATGGAGCAACACAAATTATGAGATAAGCTATAAGTGTAGGAGTTGACTTGAGAAATCGAAATTTCGTTCATTTGATTTGGGTCTTGCTATTCACACACCCCTACTATGGCCAGAGCGCGGCGTTTTGGTCCGGTCAACCAGACAAAAGACTGACGGGTGTTTGACGGGTCTGTTGACCTGACCAAAACGCCGAGCTTTGGCCGCGTTCTGGTCTTGTCAACCAGCCAAAAGACTGACCGGGTGTCAGTCTTTTGTCTGGTTGACAGGACCAGAACGTGGCCAAAGCTCGGCGTTTTGGTCCGGTCAACAGACCCGTCAGACACCCGTCAGTCTTTGTCTGGTTAACCGGATCAAAACGCCGTGCTCTGGCTACAGCTCGACACTGAGGGGTGTGTGGATAGACAACATGGGTGTGTGAATAGACATGCACTTTGATTTTTCTAGACATGCTATGGTTAATTCATGGCCGAATCGTCAATAGGCTTCAACTACAGATTTTCTATTTGCTTGATTCTTTTGAATTTGTGTAGCTCTTGTGTCGTCGAATATGCATCAATCATGGAAATTATATTTCTTGACTTCAGCTTTCAGTATGATCGACCATGCATTGATGACGTGTATACTCTCATCAAGTTCTTTAGCTTTGATATTGTTTGAGTGGTCTTATCAAGCTATGTTCGGACTGTGTATCGACTATCCATGTACCTTTTGTCCAAATTCATTGATTGGTTTATTTTGATTGTTTGATTTGTTGGACATATGTGATGATGAGTCAAGAAGGGTGAGATATATATGACCATGACTTATATTATATTTAATATTTGTATCATATGCTCATATTTTTATTATTATTAAAATAGGAATTGCATTTCACAATGTATAACTATGTATGTACTAACCCATGTTATTAAGAAGGTTTTAAAGTATTTAAAAACATAAAATATCGGTTAGATTACAATACTCTTATGACAGTGAAAAATTGCATAATTATAATACAACTAGCAAAATATAGCAAGTGAGTTGGGGCTTAGATCAAGTATATTCTTCAATATATTCATCCTAAATGTGTGCCTAATTATACCGTGTATGCAAAATTAATACACATGGTTGTGTGATTTATTGTGAATAAGTACAGAAGTTCGAAGAAAAAATGAAAATACAAGGCTATGTAAAATAGATTCGTATTATCGTGTGATTCAAACTAGACATAACTATGCAAAATAGATTCGTATTATCATGCTCAAGTTAACATCATCCAAACTCACCACCTGCAATTTCTATTCAAACCCCTTAAAAACCTTATTTTCTCAATCTCATATAAGAATGACCAATATAGTTGTTTCCACAAGCAAAATTGCACCGTTGGATATAACAAGAAATCTTTAACTTTAACTGTTAGTGCCCCAAAACAACAAGATTTACCAAATTGAAAAACACCTAGTTTGCTAATCTGACTATTTTATCTAAGCATCGAACAACCATCAACAAGTTTTTGTTTTTCTAATGTAGTAAAGTGTTAATTTTTTTTCCAAACTCAAAGCCAAGAAAGGTCTCTTTAGAGCAGTTTTGGTCAATATTATACACGGTCGGAAATTGAAGATTTCGAGATCCCCCTAAAGACCACAACTTTCGATTGTGTGCCATCATTCAAAAATATATTTTTAAATCACTTCAGAAAAAAACATGAAGTGGGTTATGCAAAATCTGGAATTTTAAATCTAAATTCGAATTTAGCACGAAAATATGTATTTGAAATCAAGATCACAAACAACTTAAATTCATACTTATTTGTTATTAAATCAGTTGTCAAACCAAGACATACTATACATTCGTAATATCATTTATACATGCATCATACTCATACTACACTTGTACACACCTTGCATACTTAAAAATGAGTTTAAATATCAGTTTACGGCTTATAAATACCATCAAAACCAAGTCCAGCGGCCAAAGTTGAACAAAAAACAACAAAGTTTGGAATAATTCGTCCTCCATGACTCAATGACTAACCTTTCCTTCATCGCGCGACGCGGTGTAATTCACAAAAAGTTGTTTTGGCCATCCGAGTTGGTCACTTTTGCACCTCCATTCACCTCCAATCACCTTACAACTCAACTAAAACACTAACCCTAATCATCCATTATGAAACGAAACCTCCAACACCTCCATTTCATTTTTCCCACACTCAAATCACTCTCTAAACTCTCTCAAGAATCTGATTTTGCAAGTTTAGAACAGAAAGTTTCAAGTCTAAGAAGTGAGCTTCAACTCACTTTCTCCTTCTCTTCTTCATGAACTCTAACTTCATCTCACTTGGATCAACCTCTAGGATTATTACCACAAGTTTACCATGGTAAACTAAGTTGGTACATCACCATTTGAGGTCCAAAGTTGATTTTATTTTCTGTTTTGATTAAGAATCCTTGTGTTAAACACTTTGTACAATGTTACTTGGATATCATTGCACCAAATCAAGTTACCAACAAGTTTCATTGTTGGGGGACTTGTGTTAAGGTATGAATCCAGAAACTTAGTATATATACACCTCCTATTCTATCAAACTAAGTCACCAAACAACTTTCAAGTAAACAAAGTAAACAAACTAAACCAAATGTTCAAACACTATCCATGTTTGAAATGGACTCGTCTAGTTTAACTCACTTGGTTGTTTTGGTGAATTAGAGGATTTCACTTTGTTCTTATTATTAATTCATGACCATCCAAATCATCCTTGAGGTGATTCGTGTTTTGGTGAATCCATAAGTTTAATGGATTTTAATCCTACCTTTACATGATCATACTTGACTAACCTAACATTGGACTACTAACTAAATATATATATATATATATATATAGGGTGAGGTTATTGTAAAAAAGGTGGTTTTTATGAGAAGTGTAAGAAGGAATATGGTGAGGACATGTGGCACTAATTAAAATTAAGACTTAAGGGTATAATTGTAAATGCATTAACAAATTCAAATATGGTAATCCTTGATTTAAGGATTTGGAGAGAGAAAATCATTGATTTAAGGACTTGATAACCGTCCATAACATCATTCCTACTTCATTTTAAATTTTTTTTGCATCATTCACAAAATCAGAGCATGTTCATGACATGGTATTTTAAATAAATTCATAGTTCAATTCATGGTGTTTTTACAAAATAATATAACACCGTTCAGTAAAAAAAATAACACCATTCAGTAAATAATATAACACCATTCAGTAAACAAAAAATAACACCATTCGGTAAACAAAATAACACCATTCAGAAACAAAATAACACCATTCAGTAAACAAAATAACACCATTCAGTAAACAAAAATAACACCATTCAGTAAACAAAATAACACCATTCAGTAAATAATATAACACCATTCAGTACAAGAATATAACACCATTTAGAAAAAGAGAATAACACCATTAAGAAAAGAAAAATAACACCATTTAGAAAAGAAAAAAACACCATTAAAAAAGGAAAATAACACCATTAATGAAAAGAAAAATAACACCATTCAGAGAAGAAAATAACACCATTCAGAAAAGAAAAAAAACACCATTAAGAAAAGAAAATAACACCATTAATGAAAAGAAAACTAACACCATTCAATAATCCTTACATCTCTGTATCATCTTCTTCTCCGCTGCCGGCACCACCACTGCTGGTCCGCCACCGCCGTCGTCGAACCCAACCACCCGACAGTAAAATCTCGTTTTCTCCGACGCCGATCGTCTTCAACAACCGCTACTCCTCCATCTCCATAAGCCGATCGTCTTCAACAACCGTCGCGCACCCTCTTCGCACTCCGACACCGGCTTCCGATTGATGTTTGATCTTCTGATTCGTGGTGGTCTTGGAGTTGTGCTGTCGGATCTTCCGATTGATTGAAAGAGAGAGAGAAATTGTGAGCGTATGATAGAGAGAGAACGAAATTGCAGGGATTTTGATTTACAAAATGAGGATAAAAAGACACAATTGCCCCTAGATATTTCAATTCAGTCCAAATTAAGAAAAATATTTTACAATTTGGTCCCTATTGATCTCAACCATTAGATCAAAAGATCTAATGGCTGAGATTCTTTCTTACCTTTCTCACACTTTGGGCCTTTTTTACAGGATCCTAACTCTCTCTCTCTCTATATATATATATATATATCATACAAACTGAAGCATAATACCAACAAAATCATGGTTGAATGTTATTAATTATGGTAGATATTATCTATGTTCTTGATTCCTCAAATTGGATTCTAATCGGTGACTTGGTACCTATGAAAACACACTAAAACATAGTGTCCAATTGAGTGTCTAGACAAGATGTAATTTTATTGTATACATACTTTCTAGTAACTAAAATCCCGAATCCAAATCCACCATCCATCCCATGAACTCACACGCCTTCGTTTCCCCATTATAGGGTAACTTTGATGTCTAAATCCTCAAGACTCATCAACTCACGTTTGTGGAAGCTTTGCAAACTGGGAGTATACTCAAAATCCTCTTTTCGTTTTAATCATTTTTGGGGTGTAACATGTATAAATTAAACAAACTCACTTATGCATACAATCAAACTTATGAAACCACTCAATCCACCAAACATGTTATTTGCTATGCTTAGGTTATTCATGCTAGATATTTATACTTGCAACTACTTGTCATTAACTTTGCTAGCATACCTTAACATGTATAGCACTATAGGAGTAACACACCGCCCATTTTCGTGGTCTATGTTAAGTATTCAATCATAAACGGTCTTGTTCACTTGTTGACAAGATTACGCTCATGGAAATTTTGGTTTGACACTTAGGTTGTGCATGCTAGTATGTAATTTAACTTAGTATACGAATTGTCATTTTGGATTTGAGAGCCTTTTATTATATGCTATGTAAAACCAAACATGTATGCTCACCGACCTATTTGTGTTGACATATAATAGCTTGATGCTCGTGAATCTACTTAGGGTGGATTAGAAATGCACTCAATTTTTATGTTATGTATTTCTTTTCGTTTGTTTATGTTCAAGTTGCAAAATGTTGTATTTCCATTTCAACACAATGTATTTCAATTTAGTATGAAATGAAATATTGTTTACTTTAATCATTTTCACAATTAGTATGTTATGAAGTCTCGAACAATCTCGTTTCGTCTCACTCTGATGTTTCCGCCATCGGTTGAGGTGTGACAATCTATAAAAAACCATGAATAGGAAGCAAAAAAAAAAAAAAAAAACAGAAATCCCATCGATTATGGCCTTGCTTGGACAATGTTGTTTCATCTAAAGCTCTGTGAATAAAAATTGAATCAAGTTGTATATCTAACAAGCATACATGATGCTTCGTTAATGTAAAAAAGGCATTCAAGCGGATGATTTTAGGGTTCTCTGATGTCCGACGGCTTGCTCTTCTAAAGTACGACATGTTAACGATGTTCAGGCGGATGATTTTAGGGTTTCCTGAGCTAGGAGAATTTGAACTTTGAATTCATTTTGCAGATACTACTTTTGAGGTTTTGAATAGCAACGATATTGTATTTTCTAGGTCTGATGTCTTACCTAATTCCCTATAGTTATGGCTCTGATACCAATCTGTCACACCCCAACCGATGGCGGAATCATCGGGGCGCGGCACTAGGCGAATCAGATTGCTCAAGAGAATCCATAACAACTATAAAGCGACAATATTTATTGCATTTGTTATCCCATACTATCAAACAATATAATCACATAAGTTATCACAGATTTCTGGTCCTCTCGAACAATACAAATCCGACAACCTAGATTTTAGGTGAGTTTCTAGACTTCCTAGCTTAATTTGATGTAGACTGCGACTAAACCTGCAACATACGTTAAAACAATGTCAATACAAAGGTATTGGCGAGTATACAAGTTTTGATAGCAAAACGTACATAGATAAAAAGTGCTACGAATTACCAAATACATAAACGAGATACCTCAACATACATGCATATAAGACAGATACTACCAGCTAAGTCACTCGAGCTGCGATTGCGATTACTATTCATCCTAACTAGACCCCGTCGGGTTCTACAGTACTATACTAGTTAAGGCGGGACCTCGCAAGTATAAGTCCTAACACATATGTAACTAGCATCACGTGTAAATATGCATAACAGTTATTCGCAAGTGATAAACAGTTTGATTGCATAATTCATTTTGATAACTTTGTTTGATAGGAACGTATGTTACACCCAAAATGCGATAAAAAGGGGTTCAAGTATACTCATAGTCGGTGTTCAGCAAGTAAACACAACTTGGTTGGATTGAAGGGAGCGCGTCTGAGATTAGCCTGATTACAGATTGATAGCGTAAGCGTTGAACATTGCGTTTAACGATGAGAAGTGACTGAGTGTCGAATGGCAACCCGATCGGATGGCAATTCGGTCGGATGGTCACTCGATCGGATGTCAATCTGTTCGGATGGTCATCCGATCGGATGACCATTCGATTGGATTGACATTCGTTTTGAGATGGATGAGTTTGTGTATGATGGCTTTGAAGTTTTCGTTCTAGTATTTTGAAAACAGAGAAGTATCTCTACCCTTCAGGTCAATCGATCGAACGACAGTTCGATCGGGTAACGATCCGATTGGTAGGACACTTAGTGAGAACAAGTTTCACAGCAGGATTGTCACTCAATCGGATTGCAATCCGATCGGGTGGAAATCCGTTGGTTGTTGACTATGCATTGAACATGTCGAAAATTGTTTAAGTGTTGAAGTTCCAAATGTCACACGGTCGGATGGTCGTTCGATCGGATTGCAATCCGATCGGACGGCAATCCGTTCGACGTTCAGAGCTCTTGAAAGGTTTGAATAATGTTTAAGTGTGGAACCAAGTGCAAGCCGATCGGATGGCTGTCCGATCGGATGGCAATCCAATCGGACGGCAATCCGATCGGACGACAATCTGTCCCGATAATCTGATCGTCTTTGACACTTGATTATTTTGAAAGTTTTGCAGTTTTGATCGAGACGGTGTGATGACGTGCTAAACAACAGAACCCCATCTTGATCCAAGTGACCCGATCGAACAGGAATCACCCTGGTCCGACCAGTTAACTGTTCGAGACTGTTTGTTCATGTTTAACCCGGAATAAGTAGTCTCTTTGATAGTAACCAGATCTTGCACAAACACCACACTAAGGAAAGAAAGTTAGAGAACCATCTTTCAATCTTTTTAACCATGAATATGTGTAGATCTATGTGAAAACATTGTTTAATCTTGTGGAAATCCTTTAGATCTGAGTTGTTCTTGGTGAAATGAGGCCAAAGCTTGAAGTTCATAAGAACTCCATGATGACATCATCCTAGAACACCAAAAATCAACTGATTTCACGGTTAAAAGTTAAGATTCAAAGGTGAAAAAAGATGAAGTAGTGCGTGTAGATCATAGAAGTACAAGATTTTGAGGTAGAAACTTACAAGAATTGCGAGAAATCGAGAGAAAATAGCCCCAAAGCGTGTTGGTCGAGTGAGAGCTGTCACATCACTTGAACAGTGATGTGACAAGTGCTATTTATAGGTGAAGGGGAGAGAAGGTGATGGAGTGCAATGGATCGGGTGGTAATCCGATCGGCTGACCATTCGATCGAACTGTCATTCGATCAAACGCCTGCGGCGAATCGAGTTTTTGGCGTCTCGTTTCGATCGTTAAGCGTTGCGATAGTTTGGTCACACATTTTCATACCCACATTCATATATTTTTCATAAATAGTCACATAGGGTCGTATAAATATCCACATTTCAAAGTCTGTGTTGCGATAATCGAGTTGCGCATTCCGAATATGTGTTGCGTTGCGACACATCACAACTATCGAGGAGGGTAGAATAGGTCCTCACTCAACGTCATCATGAGTGCTAGTATGTGCGATGTGATGTGTTATAGTGATAAAGTATGCGTAATATGCGAAAATACTGTGAAGTAGCGATGCATTCGATATAGTTACATTATGATCCGAATCTCTAGTGCTAGGCATAATGAGTATAACAAGTAGTAACGACGCACGAACGTGCGGGTTGTTACAGTCTCCCCTGCTTTAGGAAATTTCGTCCTGAAATTAATCCACAAGAAGGGTTGCGAGGATCGATACGAGTGGGAGTAGCGAAAAAAAGCGTCAAAGTAAACGAGCGACCAATCGAAATCCAACGAGAGAGAGCGTTGTGATTATTGACAATGGCAGCGAGTAAGACGATTCGTATAACAAACGATGGCAACACACGAAAAGCGATCCAAAAGTGTTTTGAATTCTCGGAAAGTTGATTAATTCGCTAGGTTGGAGAAAACTTATTTATGAAAAATCTTCCCACAGTGCGGTGTGAAGCTGTGTCGATGTTCGTACCAGCGCTATGAGAGGAGTTTTATTAGGTTACTAAGTGATTAAAACTCGTTTTACGAAATTTTCTCGTCACGCGGCATTAACTTAAGTCGATTGTCACACCAACGTTACAAGAAAATCTCGTTTTGTACAAGGATTTTGATTAAATTTTAGAAAAAGTTTGTAGGAAAAGCTTTGTTTACACAAAGGTTTTAAATGACATTAAATATTTTAAATTTAAAGTCGGCCCCGCATGGCACTTTCCCACGAAAGTTCGACAATATGGCTAAAACACTGATAGATTTCGATTCCCTTGGTCCAAGCAAAAGATGGTTGGACCATTTGAAAGAGAGAGATTGAGCAAAGTGAGCGATGAAGTCATTTACGAACTCGGTTCAGCGATACGAGCGAGTGCGATAAGTGATAAGCGGCACGCGAAAATTCGATAGCACAACACAAACATAATGAGCGAAGACAGCGGCGAAAAGCGATAAGCGATAAGCGACGAGCGATCGCGACAACCGTCGAGCCGTAGGCGATGATTGATGCGTTGCAAGCGATGGGAACATGCGATTTGATTAGATTTAACAACACCACAAATTTTAACTAACATTAAGCCCCACATGGCCCTTTTCCATGAAAGTCTGCTGATATGGCTAAAACACTTATATGTATAGGAAGTACCAGCGGCGTATCCACCATGTTTTAACCCTATTAGTTTCGTCTCATGGGGCGAGGTCATGTGTGCTAACATAACACAGATAACATAGTTAACGATAAGCAATAGCGATACCGATTCACGTTTAGCGATACGCGATCAACGATAGAGCAATACACAAAGTGACAGGGCAATAAACACGATGAGTGATAGCGCGATACACATAATAAGCGATTGAGCGAAGACACAATAAGCGATTGAGCGAAACACTCAATAAACGATTAAGATTGCGAGATAGATTCCAATGATAATGCGATTGCGAGCATCTTGACTTACGAAAAGTCTAGCGATTACACGCTTTGAGTTGCGATTGAGATTGTTACGCCTTGCGATGTAGTGTAGTGTGTCGAAAATAGATTCAATAGTATAATTGGTCTAATAACGTTCAACTTGTATGGCCCTTTCTTCACAAGACTTTGGTTGGCATGGCGAAGCACTTATATATAGGTGTCACACCCCAACCGATGGCGGAAACATCGGGGCATGGCACTGAGCGAAACAGATTGTCCAGAAGTTTCAATAACAACTATAATTACCAATTATTTAAAGCAACATGTCCCATACCATGTCATAAAAGATAATACAATTGTTACAGAAAAGATCTAGTCAAATTGTTCTGTTCCGACAACTCAGATTTTTATTACAGACAACAGTTTATTGTTGACCTAGGTCTTTCCTAGCCTCGATTTCACAACAAAGTAAGCAAATAAGCATCCTAAGAACCTGTCACATACGTTAAAGTAAAAGTCAATACACATAGGGTAAAGGTGAGCATACAAGTTTGATAATAGCATATAGAGTTCGAAATCGTTATGCATAACCAGCACGTACACAGTGTAAAATGAGGCATGTTACTTATCGACATGAACCTATCGATACCAATGACAGCGGGTTGACTGCCCAAGGCAGTTCGCGATACATACTCACCACTGTGAGCCATGTAAGTAATTGTCCTTAACAACCCCTGAGTGAACAGGTGCTGAGTCCAAACTATAGTACTATCGTTGCTAAGGCAGGTAGACAGCATTCCATGTGTAAACATAACAAACAAGCATTCATTAAGTCACGTATAACATGCGGAAATTAGTTAGCGATTAAAGTATTGCGTAGTGTGTTTGATGTGATTTAGAATAAGTAACGTATGTAACACCCAAAAGTGTGTAAAGCAAAAAGGGATCGAGTATACTCACAGCGATTGGTGGATTGAAGGGAGCGCTAGAGAGTAAGGTTAGCTTGAACAGAACGATAGCATAACAATGAGCGACGCGTAAGACGAAACAAGTGTTAGTGGGTCGGACGGCAGCCCGATCGGATGGTAGTCCGATCGAATAGCCGGTCGTGCATGTGACAGTCCGCTCGGATGGTCATCCGATCGGGTGACCTTTCGAGTGGATTGTTTCCTCTTTTGGGAAGGATGTGTTTGTGTATGATGGCTTGACTTTTGAAGTTTTCGTTGTAGCATTTTGAAAACTTAGAAGTATCTCTACCTTTAAGGTCGATCGACCGAACGACCGTTCGATCGGACGACAACCCGATCGGTTGGGATACCTTAATGAGAACAGGTTCACAGTAGCTTGTCACTCGATCGAATGGTAGTCCGATCGGGTGGCAACCTTTGTGCATTGAACATGTTGAAAATTGTTTAAGTGTTGAAGTTCCAAAACATCACATAGTCGAATGGTCGATCGATCGGATGGTAACTCGATCGGACGGCTATCCGTTCGGTGTTCCAAAACTTCTTGAAGTTTGATTTGAAATCTAAACGTGGGGCCAAGGTCCAAGTCGATCGGGTGACAACCCGATCGGATGACAGTCAGATCGGACGGTAGTCCGATCGGACGGCATTCCGTCCTGGTCGTTCCGTTTCTTCTTACCCTTGGTTGTTTTGATTGTTTGTTGATTTATCGAGATGTTTTGATAACGTGTTAAGCAACAGAAACCTCGTCAATACTTGGTACTCCTGATCGGACAGGAATCACCCAAATCCGGTCAGTTAACTGTTTGAGACGGTGTTCCATGTTTAACCTGAAATCGATAATCTCATGGATAGAATCCAGATCTTGAACCAACACAACCACAAGAATGAGTAGGAAGTCGGTGCAAGCTCCGATTCTATCGGTTTTGATTGCATTGAGTGTAAAAGAGTTGAAAGAAAGTTGGAAAACCATCTTTCAATCCTTTTCATTGTGAATATGTTTAGATCTATGAAAGATCTTTGTTTGTTTATGTGAACATCGGTTAGATCTAAGTTGTTCTCGGTGGATTAATGTCAAAACATGAAGTTCCCAAGAACACCATAATGACATCATCCTAGAACACCTCAAATCTAGTGATTTCTCGGTTAAAAGTTAAGATTTAAAAGATAGAAAGGTGTAGAATCAAGTGTAGATCAAAGAAGTATAAGATTTAGGTTGAAATCTTACCGGAATCATGAGAAATCGAAAGAAAAGTGGGATTGGAGCGTTGGTCGGACAGGAGAGTACCAAAAGTAGTAAGTTTGATGGTGACAGGGGGTATTTATAGGGTTTCCCGAAGTGGAAAGGGTTGGAGAGGGGCTGATCGATCGGGTGGCAGCCTGATCGATCGGCTGGTCACTTGGTCGATCAGTCGCTTGGTTCGAGTGTTCGGTGCGACGAGTTTTGCCGTTTCAATTGCAAATACGAGCGTTGCGATGCGATAGAGTTTTCTATTCAAATTACTTTTAATCCCAACTACTATATCAACATACAATTATCCTTAATTGACTTGCGTTTTGCGTTTGCGATTCGATTGCGATTCGAGTTTCGATTGATTACCACACATAACATAAATAAACATGCACAAGTAACACATAGGGCACACA
Source organism: Helianthus tuberosus (assembly GCA_030545235.1). Taxonomy (NCBI): domain Eukaryota; kingdom Viridiplantae; phylum Streptophyta; class Magnoliopsida; order Asterales; family Asteraceae; genus Helianthus; species Helianthus tuberosus. Next base: position 39,933,314 of record CM060446.1, read on the forward strand.
CACACATAAAACAATATCCAGAACACGTAATTCGAGTTGCGGGTGCGATTGCGATAGCGATAAGCGATAAAACATGCGATAATTATCGAATAAACCTCGATTATTAATAAGTACTCCACATAATACAACTAACGTAACACATAAAATAGACTAACTACAAGTCAAAGAAGTCAAAACAGGAGTTGAGCAAGGAGTGACAGATCACAATTAGCAATCTTGTCTTCCTTTGACTTCAATCTTGACTTTGACTTTGACTTTCGAAACACGGGGTGTTACAGCCTTGATACGTGGTTGAAAACCGGTGTTCGTTATTGTGTAACTTTATGTTTTTACATAAGTTTAATCTTGAATAGCCTACTTTTAATTAGATTTGTGTTTTTGCAGGTTTAATGAAGTTTAAGGAGCATTTCGGGAGCTTTACGGGTCACCGGGTCGAAAATCGGAGCACCAGGACGCATTACGGATCAAACGGAAGCGGGAAACGAAGAAATCGGAAAAGCAGGCTGGGGAGCCCGTCGCCGACGGGTCCCAAGCCGTCGGCGACGGGTTGTGGAATTGCCCGTCGGCCAAAGTGGGTCTTATCCAGTTAAACAAGGCGTCGAACAGAATCAAGACCATGGGAACCCGTCGGCGACGGGGTCAGGCCCGTCAGCGACGGGCTGTACTTTTGCCAGACGCGAATTATGGTTTCTTGTGGGGTAATCTCGATTTTTATTGGCTGGGAGGCAATCAATTCGGGAGTTACAACTATTTTGGAGTTCAGACCTTGTTCTTGGAGCCATTCTTCAGGAGCTATCACTCACCATTCATCCGAGTTCATCCACTACAACCGGAATTATCATCAAGAATCACCATCACCATCTTCACAATCAATCATTCCACAAACCCTAATCCTTCTACCATCATCATCTTTCACCAAACCTCATCATTCACCATTCTCAAGGCTTCAAGATGTTCAATTTCGAGTTCTCAACATCCGGTGATCAAGCTTCTTCAACCATGAGCGGCTAATCATCTCGGTTTCACCCCGGTGTAGGTAGTTGTTAATTTTAGGGTTTCGAATTGTTCTTGTTTCAACTTAGTGACAATTTGTGTTTGATTTTTGAAACCTTTGACAATAGTTTGCATTTGTTTCGTATTCGTAAATTGTCGAACGATGTTAAAAGTTATGACTTTCCGAAATGGTTATGTGTAGTATGCATTGTCTTGGTTAGGTTTTACTTGTGTTGATCATAAAGTGTATTCTTGTCCGTTTCTCGAAACGTTGATAGTTATTAGCACCTACATCACGGTACACTAAATCCGCTAATCATACACACTTGAGTTGAATCTAAAAACTTGTAGAAACCCTAGGTTGATGATTACCGAAACCGGGTGTGAACCCTTTTTTCTCATTATCGTTTATTAATCAAATTTTCTTGCAATCGTTAATTAGTAGTTGTTAATTCATTAATCCAATTCCAGTAGTTCAAATTCACATCTTTCTACTAAACAAAAATACAAAAATATCTGGCAAGCTTCATAATTGTGAAAATTCTCTATAATTCAGTCGAATCCATACACAAACCACATACTCTTCGTGGTTCAACCCCTTGCTACCACTAGCTATTTGTTAAGGGTAATTAGGGCTTATAAATCTTATCTTTGACCGGAGCGCGACACTCCGATCAAATTTTGGCGCCGTTGCCGGGGAGTGCGTGCGCTTTGTGTTTGGATTATTGTTTGAATTTCGTGATTATCTGTTTAATTTGTTTAGTTTCTTTTTTCAATTTGTCTTTTTCCTTGTTACGCGGGTGTGTTACTTGTGCAGGTTACAGGTAGTGTATGCATACGCGAAACTCCAGGAGGACTTCACCGTTAGTCTACGGACCGGAAATCGAAAGACTTGCAAGGAGAAATCTAGCAAGCCGGTTAGAAGAAACACTTGCTTTTAATCAAACCAACCAAACACCACAACTCACACCGACCATTGAAACCGATTTAATGGCGAACCAAAACTCCAATCACCCAAACCTCAACCAAAATCAATTCCAATCCCGAGGAACCTTTTATCCCGCCCAAAATGTTCAACCTATTCCTCAAGAGTGACCGGGTGGTAATAACAACAATGGACCACCCACACCACCTTTCCAAAACCAAAACCCAAACAATACCCAAAGAACACCCCAACAACAAAACCTTCATCGACACAATTCATTACCCCTCAACCTTGATGACCGGAATGTTAATTCCGACCGTCGAGGTAATCGAGATCGTGGCAATCCCGCGAACGAAGACTCATTCTTCAACATAGACGATTTGAGGAACGCCATCCCCGTTGACGAACCATATAGTGTTCCCGGTTATCAATCGCCGGAACATGTGAGCGTGCATACGGAAAATTCGGATGATGGAGGATATTATGATGATCGGGCTAACGATGACAAAGATTGGGGATATGTGAATCGGGGTAATAATTACAATGCACGAAGATTTGAAGATGAAGAGTTTGGCTATCAAGACGCCAACTATGTAGGGGATGATGATTACGGGTATGGGGATAGGAGGAATGATGGTTACGGAAATAACCGCCAACCACAAAATAACAATCAACGGAACCGAAATGATGGGTTTTACAACAACAACAATAACAACAATGGCAACCCTAATCGGATTCCTCGTTTCATGGGAGGGGGTAACCAAAGGGGTAACCAAGGTGGAAATCGAAGAGACGATAGAAGAAGTGATAGGGGCGGTGATCGAAGGGACAATCGAAGACCGTGTGATCAAGAAGTAAATGGTCCACAACGTCGTCAACAACCTCCATGGGGAGTGAATGACCGTTTTCGACCGATAGTTACCGAAAATGACTCTCCGATAGTATGCGAACGGAGAATGTTTGATTGTAAACCACATTACATCAACATACTTCCCCACTTCAATGGGAGGTCGAATGATGAGCCGTATATGCATTTGGCGGAGTTCTCGTCCATTTGTAACACTATTGGGGGGCACAACTTCGCATTAGAAGAGGTTAAGCTTCGGTTGTTTCAATTTTCGTTGAAAGACAAGGCAAAACAATGGTTTCTCACACTTCCGGCGAATAGTATTCGGACATGGGGTGAGATGCAACAAGCCTTTTTAGACGAATATTATTCGATGGCGAAAACTGATGACGCTAGGGATGAGATAAGATCATTTCGACAACTATCGAGTGAACCGTTGCATGAAGCGTTCACTCGATTTAAAGAATTGATGCGGAGATGCCCACATCACCAAATAGAAAAGTGGGAATTGGTGAACTGTTTTGTACGTGGGTTGGATGACACAACATGGAATCATCTTGAATCGATGAGTAACGGGTCTCTTTTGAGAAACCATGAAGACGATGATTGGGAGTTTTTGGAGCGGATGAGTAAACGGTGAAAAGAGAAAGAATCGGCCGATCGAGCTAATAAACATCCCATTTCCCGGTCACTTCCCGATCTTGATTCTAAAGATCAAATTTCTACCTTAGAACGGGAAATGGCTCGTATCAAGAAAAAGGAGGTGAACGCGGTACAATTTGCGGTATGTGAAGAGTGTGGAGATATTGGGCATAAAACCGAGCAATGTCCAACGGGATCGAGTGACTACACCGAGGAGGTAAACCAAGTGTATGGGGATCGAAAGCAATACGACATGAACTCTAACACTTACCATCTGGGCTTGAGAAATCACCCTAATTTCCGGTATGGTAATGCCTCGAATCAAATGAACCCGAATTTTCAATCGGGTAATCAAGGAGGTCAAGGTGGGTCCTCGTATAACAATCATCAAGGTGGTAATCAAGGGGGTTACCAAAGAAATTACAACCAAGGTGGTAATCAAGGGTATTAAAACCGTGAAGGCAACTATCAACGGGGTTACAACCAAGGTGGAAATGGGGGTGGTGCATCAAACTCCCAAGGTGACGATTCGTTCAATTCTAAAATGGACGCTCTCATGAATGCTATGACCATCCTTACAACCGAAGTAAGAAAAGAATTTGAAGTGAGGGATAAATCTCATAAATCGTTGGAGAAGCAAGTGGGCCAACTCGCGGAGGAGATGGCTCAAATGAGAGGAAGCACGGGAAAGCTTCCAAGTGACACTACGGTGAACCCTAAGCATCAAGGGTCAAGCTCAAGGAACACACGTGAGGTACCAATTAATAAAATTACTTTACGTAGTGGTCGAGTTGTTGATAATGATGTCAAAACACCGCCACCCCAGTTTGTTGAAGGGGTGGTGGAAGATGCTAGTGAAGATGAGAATGAGGATGGTCAAACGGGTCAAAACAAAAATGATTTAAAAAAGAATAACAATACTCCCGTTGTGACCATACTCGTCCCTAAGGCTAAGGAAAAGGGTGTGGAGGCTAATACCGCCCCTTTTCCCGAAGCATTGAAGGGACATTTGAAGAAGGTTGTAAACAAAAGAGGTCCACAACAAGAAGAGTTGTTGGAAATTTTCAAACAAGTAAAAATTAATTTACCTCTTTTGGATGCAATAAAACAAGTACCGTCTTATGCTAAGTACTTAAAAGAATTGTGTACCCAAAAACGAACTCATAAATTTCCAAAAAAATAGACTTAACCGAAAATGTGAGTTCGATTCTTTCGGGTGCACTTCCACCTAAGCTCCAAGATCCGGGTGCGCCTATCATTTCAATTCAAGTAGGCGATTTTAAAATCAACCGGGCACTTCTAGATCTTGGTGCTAGCGTGAGCATTCTACCGGGTAGTTTGTATGACCAATACGAGTTTGGTCCACTTCAATCATCAAACACCACCGTGGTATTAGCCGATTTGACACCTAAACTACCCCGTGGAATTGTTTCGGATATGATAGTGAAAATCGAGGATTTTTACTATCCGGTGGACTTTTTAGTACTTGATTATGTGGCTAAGGACCCAACCAAGCAAAACCTACGGTGATTTTGGGTCGACCATTCTTAGCAACTGCAAATTCTCAAATTGATTGTAAAACGGGAACGGTTGACATGACATTTGGAAACTGAAGGTTGAGGTTGCATGTTTTTTCCGGACTTATGAACCCTCCAGTTGATGATGAATGCTATATGGCGGACATTGTTGACACGTGTATACCTCTTTGCGACACAGTCGTTGATGGGGAAAACACAATGGAGGATTGTTATATGTTTGACAGGTCACATGTGGAGATGGATATGAGCATAGACGAGGAGGTAAAAAGTTTGGAGGTGCTTGCGGTTAGAGAGGGAAAACCGACATGGACGCACCAAGTTGAGAGTTTACCGGAGAGCATTTTATGGTTCAAGAGGGAATCGTGTTGGGACATGTGGTGTCAAGTCGTGGGATAGAGGTTGATCGTGCAAAGGTACAAGTTATATCTACTTTACCGTATCCCACGACTGTTAAAGGTGTTAGGTCATTTCTAGGTCACGCGGGGTTTTACCGGCGGTTTATTAAGGGTTTTAGCGATATAACCAAGCCTTTATGTAACTTGTTGTTAAAAGATCAACCGTTTGATTTTAACGAAAACTGTCAAAACGCTTTTAACAAGTTGAAAGAAAAGTTACTTGAGGCCCCAATCTTGCAATCGCCCAATTGGTCTTTACCTTTTGAAATTATGTGCGATGCAAGTGATTATGCGGTGGGGGCCGTGTTGGGACAGTGGGTCGATAAGAAACCCATTGCCATATACTACGCGAGTAAGACTCTTTCGGATGCACAATTGAATTACACCACTACCGAAAAAGAGTTACTCGCGGTGGTATATGCATTGGATAAATTTCGGGCATATATATGGGGTAGTAAAGTGATTATTTATTCTGATCACACTGCAGTTAGGTACCTCATGGAGAAGAAAGATGCAAAACCGAGGTTGATCCGATGGGTGTTGTTACTCCAAGAGTTTGTTTTGGAGTTACGGGACAAAAAGGGTACCACGAATGTGGTAGCGGACCATTTGTCCCGGTTGATGGTTGATGAGGATCCTAAATCGTTAGAGATCAATGAGTCGTTTCCCGATGAGCACATTATGAAATTAGATAAGTTACCATGGTATGCTAACATTGTAAATTATCTTGTTACAGGTGACATGCCAGCACATTGGGATAGACGGAAGAGGCAACACTTCATGTCTCAAATCAAGTATTATCGGTTGGAAGAACCGCACTTGTGGAAGGAATGTGCGGATCAAGTGATAAGAAGATGCATAGATGATGAAGAAATTCCAAGCGTGTTGCATCATCTACATTCGTTTGCATGTGGTGGTCATTTTAGTGGCCACAAAACGGGTCATAAAGTGTTGAATAGTGGTCTTTATTGGCCAACTATTTTTAAAGATGCAAATGAGTTTTCAAAGAATTGCATAGAGTGCCAAAAACTAGGGGGGTATTTCAAAAAGGGATGAGATGCCCATGCAACCAATCCTTGTAGTCGATGTTTTCGATGTGTGGGGTATTGATTTTATGGGCCCATTCCCCAATTCCTATGGCAATTTGTATATCTTGGTGGCCGTTGACTATGTGTCAAAGTGGGTCGAAGCAATAGCCACCAAGACGAACGACCACTCCGTAGTTTGTAATTTTGTTCAAACCAACATTTTTTCAAGGTTTGGGATTCCTCGTGTCATCATAACTGACGGAGGATCTCATTTTAAAAATTTTCGGTTTGGGAAACTTTTGAAACGGTTTGGTGTTGACCATAGAATTGCTACCCCCTATCACCCGCAAACAAGCAGGCAAGTCGAGGTGTCAAATAGGCAAATCAAAGAGATTTTGTAAAAGACCGTGCGGGCGGACCGTAAGGATTGGTCAATCAAGTTGAACGATGCTTTACGGGCCTACCGTACGGCGCATAAGACACCTATTGGCACTACACCTTACCGGTTGGTTTACGGTAAAAATTGTCATTTACCGGTAGAACTCGTGCATAAATCGTTGTGAGCTATTAAAGAGGTTAATGTGCAATATGATGATGCAGGTAAGGAACGAAAACTCAAGCTATGCGAGTTAGAGGAGCTACGGGAAATGGCATATGAATGCGCATCCAAGTATAAGGACGGGATGAAGAAAGCGCATGATGCCAAGTTGAGAAAGAAAGAGTTCGAGGTTGGCCAAAAAGTGTGGCTTTACAATTCGAAGCTCAAGTTCTTTCCCGGAAAGCTCCGGAGAAAATGGATGGGACCCTATGTGATCACCCGGGTCGGACAATTGGGTGATGTTACAATCGAGGACCCGAAGGATGGGATACGACAAACGGTAAATGGTCATCGACTAAAACCGTTTCTCGATGGTAACGAAAAGTTGGATGAAAACAAGGAATCAGTGAGCTTCGTGGTAAGCATCCCGGTTTATGAGGCCGAATGAAGAGGACCGGTAACGTTTTGTGTAAAGTTATGTATAATTATTTAATTGTTTGTGTGTTTTGGATATAATCGTTTCCGTTTCATACTAACCCCGTTTGATTGTGTGAAGTCCGGATATCCCGAACGAGTTTTGAAGACGTAAGGTATGTTTTTAGACTTCGTTATGTGCATTGAGGACAATACACGACTTTTTGGGGGGTGGTAGGGCCGTTAACGGTTTTCGCGTTTTGAAAATTTAACTTATAAAAAATTACAAAAAGAATTTTAATTATTTTTAGGAATTTTGTTTGTATATAGCCCCTTTATAAAAAGTACATAATTTCTTTCCTATTTTTCAAAAAAAAAAAAATTGAAAAATATAAAAATTGAGAATCTAGTACCCGTCGGCGACCGGTAGAGACCCGTCCGGGACGGGCTCGGCATAACCCCGTCGGACACAAACTCCCGTATCCAGGTACATAAGCCGTCGCCCACACCCACGTTTTCCCTTACCCGTCGGCGACGGGTTGTCGATTGAGCTCCGATTCTAGTCGTTGTTAAACATAAAAAAATCGATCCAAACTCTTCTTAAACCTCACCAAACATAACCTAAACTCCATATTGACCACCTATTCGACTTACACCAACCCCACATCATTCATTACTCTCAAAAATACCTGCCATCTCTCTCCTAATTCTCCCTATCACTTCATCTTCTCCATCTTTACCCCAAGAACCCTAGAAACCTTCAAGCTCTCATAACTTTCTCAAATCTCCACCAAATCCTCTGATTTTTGGGTCTATCTTGTGTGATTTTTCGAGAGGAACAAAACCCCCAACACGGTTTTCATCAATTCTTGCTAGTTTGCAAGATTTCTAGGCGTGTAATTTCGGGTTTTTGAAAGGGTGTTTGTCAAGACACTTGCTTCACATCTTTTTCTTAGTTCTTCTTGTTTATCACATCAAAGGTATGGATTCTCATTAAACTTATGCTTGATTATCATATGTTAGTTGTTTTTCTTCCGAAATTTTAAACTTTTTAGTTTAAGAGTAGGTTGTTTAGACAATGTATGTTGTTCTAGCATGATTTTGAGTAAGATTGGTTGTTTTGGATGGAATTTGAGCATGTTATAACCATAGTGAAGTGATTACACTTGTTATGTACATGATTAAACGTGAAGGTGATGTTGAAATTGGTTGAACTTATAAGAAATTGCAAGTTAACAAGGAAATTGATAAGTATATGATAAAATGAGCGACTTTGGAAGTTTAAAAAGGCGATTTTACATTCACTTGTTAATAAAAATTTCAACATCACACATCATGTTCAAAGTTTGAGAGTTTAGTAGAAGTTGGGGTTTATATTGATGCTTTGTTTGTTTTTGCTTGTAGTTATGGCTGGAGGAAGGAAAAAGCAAAAGACTACAGAGCAAGGCTCATCAGCTGGAGCAGGATCTTCTTCCGGTTTAATACCGAAGAAGTGGGAGCAACTGAGCTCCATCGAAGAGGGTGATGCAAGACTGTATAGACAGGATTAGGCATGGGAAAAGTTCCGGGATAGTAAAAGCGCCAAAGTATGGGATGAGGAGAAGAACAAACCTCTATCAACTTATCAAGATAGGAAGTTAGAGGCCAGACTTTGGAAATGGAAGATGGTTAACAATGTTAATACTTCGGTACCAGAAAGGATTATATGTGAAAGGGTGGTGAATGTGGAAGAATTTAGGCAAATCGGGATTGTACAAATGTTTGAACGCCAAGGATGGGAGAGGGTGCTTGATTGGTGTGAAGATAACACCTCGCGGGTGTATCTGGCGTAGGTGTGCGAGTGGTTATCGACGTTGAGGTTTATGAATAAGGATGGCTCTCCTGCTCAGTGGAAATTGGTTGGTAAAACAAGCCGAGGTCCAATGACGATGTCCTTTGAAACAATTAACTGCATCGCTCGCTTTGATTCTCTGGGGGTGCAAGCATATGACTATCCAACTATGCAACAATTTTTGGATAATCATATGAATGATGGTGATCCGGAGCAGATGACCGCGGCTATTTTACCATATAGGGATGGGGGAGAGGCTAAAAGAACTCAAATGACGATCGAGGGAAAAATTCTTCAAGGAATTTCCCTAGAAAATGTGATGGTGAGATTCGGTGATCGAGGGGGAGTGAGAGCGAGCGATTGCAGGGTTGTCCATTCTCTGTTGTATGGGACTCCTACCTTGTCATGGAGACATATTGTTATGATGAATACATGGATCACTCGGGAGGCGTCTCAAAGGCGTTTTATTCCTTATGTACGCCTCATCAGTGCTATGATAGTCCAACAGAATTGTTTGCCTCCGGAAGCACTTTGGGTATCCAAACGTCTTGAAGAATTCAACATAGCCTCAATGAGAAAAAATTGGAGAATAGATGTGGAGTTATCGGGAAACAAGTATGTGGTGACCGACAGGTTGGGTCATAAGTATGAGTTTCTTACTTCAGGGGCACAGCCGGAAGCGAGGGAAGATGAAGAGATGTTCGATGAAGAGGAGGAAACCGCGCCTTCTGGTCCGCGGGGACCAAGACAGAGATATATGAGGCCATATAGGGAAATTAATGCAGATGTGGCAGGCTTTGTGAACATCAGACGGGTGCCTTCATATAAAAATTTTAATCGGGGCCAGCAAGAGACGTTTGATAATGTCTCTGCATGCATAGGCGAAGGCAGAGAGTATAACAGAAGGAGGGAAGCCTGGGAAGAGGCACAGGGATCCTAGATGCAGGAGTATTGGGCAGTTCAAGCCGCCCATCGGGAGAGGATGGATAAGTTTGTAGAGGAGCAACAACTATTCCAAGCGATGCAGAGGTCGCACATGGAACAGTTAGTGAAGATGCAAGAGGATGAGGTAGCCCGTAGACGGGCACGGGAGGAAATGGAGGATAAAGCACGGCACGAGCGTAACATGTTGGAGGACAACCGTTTTAGTGCCTTATTTGTCTCACAAGAAATGGCTATTAATAATGCCAAGATCCTTCACGATCAGGAGAGACACCAAAGAGACCTTGAGGCTGGCCGTCCCTATGTCGAGCATTCTGGGTGGACCGACTACTCCAATCTCTCCGTTCCACGAGGCCCATCCGACCCATCTCCTCATTGGCCCGAGGCAGTCGGCTCTAGTTTCATTCCGATTCCTTACCAACCACCGCCACAAGGAGAGTCAAGCCCACTAGATAACTACATGGATATGTTTGAGGCCCTCACTGGTTATCCGTACCAGCCGAACCCGCTAGTGAACCCTAATGAGAGATATCAGCGGTAGAGGCGAGGTATGTTTTTGTTGTTGTATATTATTTTGTTTCCGTTATTTTTATTTCATGTTATTTACTTTCGCTTAGTTAAATGAACGTTGTGGGTGTGTTCCCTATATAACCCTCACGAGACCTCTCGTCCTCCCAAGCTATTGGGGGGTTTAAAAGGGCTTGTTGCATAAGCTAAATGCAACCGTGATTCCTACGAAAGTGAGTTAGGATTGTTGTTGTTGTAAATTATTTTCCACATAAATCAAAGTAAAATAAGGTATGACTTGGTAATAATTTCATAAAAGTGGTAGAACTAGGTAACTAACAAATTTTGATGGTTGTGAGAAGCACGCTTCTACACAAGGGTTAAGATTTGTAGGTACATTGGGTTCGTGGGATAACCGCTTTCATGAAGAGGAGAGGAGCATACGAAGAATGAGCTCAAAAAAATCAGGTGCATGTGTTTCCTTTTTTACTTTGATTCTTAGTTTAGTAATAACTGGATTGTACATTGTATTTTATTTTCCGGAGTGAGATTTTGGGAAGGTTTGACGTGTCACATCCCTTGTGCGTTTTAAAACTCTAGTTCTTGCACATTGAGGACAATGTTTACCTCAAGTGTGGGGATGGGGGAGTAGTAAAAGTTTTCGATTTTGACCCGTTCATTTAAATTCTACACATTGAGGACAATGTTTACCTCAAGTGTGGGGATGAGGGAAAATTTCAAAAAAATTTCAAAATTTATTGTTTCAAAAGCGATCTTAAAAGCACAAGTAACTAAGTCAACGAGGGATGTCACAACCGATTTGGTCTTTTATCATGGTTAAGTTCAAATTAATAGCATGACGGGTATTTAGCGGGTGGTTATTTGTGAATAATCCGCCTAAGAAACTAGTCTTTTATGCATGTCACATACCATACCCTTTTAGATATGTGAGGTTTTGAGCCACTTTTATATCATAGATTACATACCTATGTTTCTTTGTTTGAGTGGACCATTAGTCATATATTGTAGAACTTGCAACTTTTGATACGTTTGAGACTATAGACCGAATACAAGCACAAGAATGATTAAGGCATTAGGTAAACCTTTTCTCTTAAAACCATTTATCTATCCTTACCCAAATAAATCCTCTAGTCGCCCATTTTGAGCCTAAACCTTTCGTTTGATCACCCTATAGCCCATAACCTTAAACCTTTTTCTTTTAAACCCGTGTGATGGAAATTCGATTATAGGAGTCGTATTTGTATAGTTGTTCTTGATTGTTTGCATATATGTTAAAAAAAATCAGAAAATATTATGAAAAAAATATTGAAAATCATTGAAGAAAAACACAAAAAGAAGTGTTAGTAGTTGTCGAATAAAAGGGTGAAAGATTATTGCCCATAGTTGATGTTTATATTTAGTTTTGTTTAAGTTAGTGGTTTGTAATAAAAATCGAATTTTCATCACCTTAGCCACTTTAAAATATCCTAATTCCTACCCTTAGCCTAGCCCCGTTACAACCCTCATAAAGACCTTATGACTTGTGTTTAGTGTTTGTGATCAATGGTGGAGAATGATTGAGTTGCAAGCTTATGCGGGTATGTGTTCTAATCGGTTTTGAGTGAATATTCTTTGTAGTGCTAATACATTATAAATATTAGCCAATTTACAAGCCGAGTGGAGAGAACATTGTGAGGGATGTGCATGACTTGTTAGTTTTACGGGTGGGTTAATCTTGGATAACCATTATTATATGTGATTGTTCACTTGACCGGTAAATATGTGAAAATTGTAAAAGGTTTGAACTTTTGTATGACAATAGACCTTAACCTTTGTCTCGGGAATGGGAAGTGTGTTCGTTGTTCGACCCACGTGAAAGTGAAAAACAGATTTGCTTGAGGGTAAGCAAAAGACAAGTGTGGGGATGTTATACGTGGTTGAAAACCGGTGTTCGTTATTGTGTAACTTTATGTTTTTACATAAGTTTAATCTTGAATAGCCTACTTTTAATTAGATTTGTGTTTTTGCAGGTTTAATGAAGTTTAAGGAGCATTTCGGGAGCTTTACGGGTCACCGGGTCGAAAATCGAAGCACCAGGACGCATTACGGATCAAACGGAAGCGGAAAACGAAGAAATCGGAAAAGCAGGCTGGGGAGCCCGTCGCCGACGGGTCCCAAGCCGTCGGCGACGGGTTGTGGAATTGCCCATCGGCCAAAGTGGGTCGTATCCAGTTAAACAAGGCGTCGGACAGAATCAAGACCAGGGAAACCCGTCTGCGACGGGGTCAGGCCCGTCGGTGACGGGCTGTACTTTTGCCAGACGCGAATTATGGTTTCTTGTGGGGTAATCTCGATTTTTATTGGCTGGGAGGCAATCAAATCGGGAGTTACAACTATTTTGGAGTTCAAACCTTGTTCTTGGAGCCATTCTTCAGGAGCTATCACTCACCATTCATCCGATTTCATCCACTACAACCGGAATTATCATCAAGAATCACCATCACCATCTTCACAATCAATCATTCCACAAACCCTAATCCTTCTACCATCATTATCTTTCACCAAACCTCATCATTCACCATTCTCAAGGCTTCAAGATGTTCAATTTCGAGTTCTCAACATCCGGTGATCAAGCTTCTTCAACCATGAACGGCTAATCATCTCGGTTTCACCCCGGTGTAGGTAGTTGTTAATTTTAGGGTTTCGAATTGTTCTTGTTTCAACTTAGTGACAATTTGTGTTTGATTTTTGTAGGACCGGTTTTGACACCGTTCGATTGCGTAACGAACGTTCGACGTGCGGAATCCGTGAACGTGCGTGACCGAACACACAATAACGTACTAGAACCGTGATTTACTAGAAGAATAAACGTGTATGGTACAAGAATCACGTGTAGAGAGCTTTCTCTCTCTAGACTTTCTCTCTCTAGAATTACAAATGAACAAGTCTTCCCTTAGATTCTCCAAAAGCCCCCTAATTATGACTTAATCACTCCTATTTATAGGTCAAGGGCTATTTTAATGAAACTTCATTAATTACAAGATTGCCACCTTGCCTTTTTCTCTAAATATTAGACTTTAACGACTCGGTTTGTTCATTTCCTCACTACGGCTTGGATTGACGAAGGCGATAGACATAAAATGCATCAACAATCTCCCCCTTGGATATTGCCGCAGTCAATCCTTAGTCAAACTCGTAGTGACTTGTCTTTCTCTCTCTCTTGATTTTTCTTTAACTTCTTCAGCAAACATAGACTCCCTCTTGCTCGAACAGAAACCCGGTGGATCTGTTTTCAGCTTTCAGTAGTCTCTTCAGGCTCCCCCTTTCGTCAAGCTTCCGTGCTTTTGGGATCGACACCTGGCTTTCCATAGCCAAAGAATCAAAAACCTACACATCTCAACCTCTCGTAAGACAAAATAATTTTGACTCTAAAAGAATTCATTCAACATTTTCAAACATATAAAACACAATATTGTGATTCAAATTAATGAATCAACTAAACATTTGAGGATTATCTTCCAACTTCTCATCATCTTAACCAAACCAATTGTTCATCTTGTTTAGCCTTTGAGATTTTGAATATCAGCTTTTCAACATCAGTTGTCGAAAATCTTTTTGGATTTTTCAAAAATTAGGCTAAAACACTCCGAAAATCTTTTTGGATTTTTGTAATAAGAGAAATGTAATGCAGAAATGAAATATGTACAAACATATTTTTGTGAGTTTGCTAAAGAGGATCATATCAGTTTTTGAGACACATCACAAGCACCGTTAAGCTTTTAATCGTTTTAAGTTCTAAATGATTCACGTTGATTGACGATATAATTGTCCTCTTAAGCTCAATCTAAAAACTTTCAAAATGCTTACCTATATGTTAAGGTATATTAATTTTGCACTAAATTCTTATGGACCCCACGATCTCAGCATATCCCCTCATCATGCAATACACTAACTCAAGTAATGCCTTTAAACTTTCATCAACTGTGATATGTGCGAAAACAATGCAGAATGTTTAATCATTAACAATCAGGTCGATACTTCCGTATACGCAGAGAAAGTCCAATGTTTAAACAAAATAAGAAAATAAAACAAGTTGAAGTTGTTTAGGCTTTAACCACCAGGTCGATACTCCCGTATACGCAGAAATGATTAAAAGCTTAACGGTGCTTGTGATTTGTCTCAGAAACTGATATGATCCTCTTACGCAAACTCACAAAAATATTGTCTGTATATATTTCTTTACTGCATTTCATTCTTTTCAAAAATCCAAAAAGATTTTTAGTATGTTTTAGCATAAAATTTTTGAAAAATCCAAAAAGATTTTCGACAACTGATGTTGGAAAGCTGATATTCAAAATTTCAAGTGCTAAACATGATGAACAGACAGGTTGGTTAATTGGTTTGAAATGTTTAAGATAATTCATTAATTTGAATTAGAAATTGGAATGTGTAAAATTTGTGATAAGTTTTAAATGTGAAAATTCTCAAATGTTTAGTTGATTCATTAAGTTGAATCACAATATTGTTTGTTATAATTGTGTGTTTGAGATGTGCAGGTTTCTTAATTTGTTGATACAAAAAGCAAGGCGTCGATCCCAAAAGCACGGAAGCTTGACGAAAGGGGGAGCCTGAAGATTCTGAAGAAAAAGAGCAACGGAAGCTGAAGACAGATCCACCGGGATTATGTTCGAGCAAGAGTATTTGAAGACTCTCACTAAAGATTCCGTCAACATCCAAGGGGGAGTTTGTTAGTGCAGTTGTCTGTCGACTACATCTTTGTTCGAGTCTTAGAGAGAGAGAAAGACAAGCCGCTATGAGTTTCACTACGAGATTGACTACGGCAATATCCAAGGGGGAGATTGTTGATGCATTTAATGTCTATCGCCTTCGTCAATCCGAGTCGTAGTGAAAAGCCGGAAGAAATCAAGCGCAATATGTTATATTTAGTTAGAAATGGCAAGGTGGCAAACTTGTAATTAATGAGAACTTTCATTAAGTTGCCTTGACCATATAAATAGGAGGTTATGTCATGATTTTAGTAGAACTTTAGAGCTTTTGTAATCTTGGAGAAGACTTTGCTAAGTGTGTGTTTCTAGAGAGAGAAACTAGAGAGAGAAAGTCTCTCTACACGTGATATTGTACCGTTAGAGTCAAATCTTCTAGTAAATCTCGTTCCTAGTACGTTATTGTGTGTTTAGATCACGTACGTTTACGGATTCCGCACGTCAAACGTCCATTACGCAATCGAACGGTTCTACATTATCAAGTGAAGAAAAAGTATTTTAAGTGTGAATCTTTTGTTTCTACTCATTTCTGTTACGTTTTTCTTTGTATCATGCTGAAAATGTGTTTCCGCCACATTTTCAGTAAGCACTAGCTCTGATTGACTCACTCGATAGGTCAATACTGATCCTACAATTGGTATCAGAGCTAGGAGCTCGATTGCTTGATTTGTTGTTCTTTGGTGAGCAAGACGATTTATCAGAACTTTTATCTGTTTTACCAGTTGTATCCGAGGACAAAATCTTCTCGAGATACTCTCGAGCTTTCTTTCTTTTCTTTCTCAGTCGGTCTTTTTGCCCTTGTGAAAGTTTCACTTTCGGTTCTTTCACTTCTTGTTGTTTCTGTGCTCTGGGCTTTTCATCGACTTTAACTGTTTTTTTCTTCTCTACTTTCTGAGATTCAGCCCTCGATCTTTCCATTGATCTCATTGGGCAATCTCTTGCAATATGTCCTTTGATTTGACAGTTATAGCATCTTCTCGTCTCAAACCTCCAACTTTGGCAGTTAACAGCAATGTGTCCTCTAAAACCACAGTTGTAACACACCCTGTTATCGTACCAATCTCCACCATCAATCCAAACACTCAAATCATAACACTGATTTGATTTGTAGTACTCACGACTTCTCCTATAAGCTTGATTTGACGCTTGAGCACTGTGGTCAAACCTGCACCACATATCACCAACTTTTTGTGAGTTTTTATTTTCAAATTTTTGTGGTTTTTTATAATGATTGGGTGACTGAACTGATGAGCTTTTATTTTCATTTTTAAAATTTTTCAAATTTTTTACTTTTTGTTTCTGTTCTACAATCTTCTTAACAGGTTTTTGCTTTGAGCATTCACCTATTTCAGTAGACTGCAAAACAGTATTTTGAAATTTTTCTTGTAATTCTAAAAATATTTTTCTTTTCTTTTCTTTTTCTTTTTCATCATCAGCTTTGTCATCGCAATCTTCAATTTTGACTTTGTCAAAATTTGTGACATTGTCACTTATTGGAATTGAATTGATCGGTTTTGGACATGAAATATTCACATACGCTGAAGAAATCACAAAACCTTTCAATTTATTTTCTAAATCAGCAATTTTATGCCGATAACTTTCAGCTTCTTTTTCAAGCTGAATGATTTTAGCAAGATGAGAATTTATTTCAATCTGTTTCTCAAGATTATTTTTACCAAAGATATCTCTCTCATCTTCTAAAATCTTTATTTGAATTTGAAAATCTTTTTCAATTTTTACTTTATCATTTTCTAAATTTTGTTTTTGATTTTTCAAAACATTTTCTGATTTTTTAAGATTTTCGTTTTCTAATGACAAACTCTCTAAATCCCTCAAGAGTTTGGCATTTTCAGATTTCAGTTTTTCACAGTTCAATCGCAACTCCAGAATTTGTCCATCATCAGCTTTCTTCTCAACCTTCAAAGCTGAAATTTCGTCGACTAGCTTCTCTATCACTTGATCATTTTCTTCAGATTTCATTTTTCTAATCTTTTGAAACTCAAGTTCTTGAGTTTCAATCTTCTCAATGAACGTGCTCAAATTCATGTCTGAATGTCTATCCTTCAAATCTAACAAACACGTTCCCCACACATCACGCGGTAAAACATTTGCCACTTTGTCAACCCACTCCTTATTAGACTTGGTTATCCCTAATTTTCCCATTTCCAAAACTAGAAGGCAATATCGATCAAACAATTCTTTTATAGACTCTCCCTTGATACCCGTAAAATTATCAAATTTCTTCCGTGCAATATCTGCTGGACTCTGAACACGATACGACTCACAATCCATGTTTAGTTATTAAAAGTTCACAAAATTAGATCTTCAAACGAACTGAGTTTACACACAATCTGGAATTCAACCAACTTGAACAATTCGTGCGAACTGGTGTTCTTCAAATGACTTGGTTCAAAATTTGTTTAGCTCAAATTTCACAAATTTCAATCCTCCACGAATCCTACAAAAACGATCGTAACCAAGAAATTTACGATCTAGCGGCCCACTAATTCAAAACCACACAAGTATTCACAACTATTGGGCCATAAGAGTAACCAATTGAATTTTTTTTTTATAACTTGATGATGATTGGGCCGTATTAACCAACAAAACTGACAACTTTATATGATCACATGGGCCTCAAATCCTTTTGGTCGAATGATTGGGCCAAAGGTAGTGAGTGGGTCGGTGCAATCAAGTAATAACAACAACCTGTCGCAATTTCGTAATACTCCAACCTGATTAGGCCATACGATCCACTGAACTGTTAAACACTACAAACATCACATGGACTTGATCAATTGTGTAGAAAACAACTCACAACAAATTCCAATTTGACCTTCCTTTAATTCTGCCGACAACTAGAATACCATATAATTTCTGATTGGACCTCCAAACTAAGTATCCACATTATCATATCTAGTCACATGTATTCAACACCTTTCTCGATCAAAATCATATGCAAGAACCGAATCATTTAATGTTTCATTAACGAATTCTATTTGATCAACCAATTTCAAATTAATACTTCACATGGGTCGGTGACAATGAACTCAATTTGATTCGACCTTTCACGTGTTTACTCTGTTCAATGACCTTACTGACACTGGAGCGGACCAGAAAATTAACTATCGAGCGAACCACAACTGACAAATGAGCGAACCAGAAATGATCAAATAAGCGAACCAGAAATGATCAAATAAGCGGACCAGATAATGTCCGGATAAGCGGACCAGACTTGTCACAAAAGCGGACCAGACTTGCTGTTGACGATTCGACCCGAAAACCTGCGATTTCTCCTAAACTACTTGGAATTTCGATCTGAAACTTGGTAGGGTTTTAGATCAGGTCTATGCGCACAACATATCCAAAAATCAGACGAAACGGACCATGAAAACCCGTTCAATTTGACGTTTTTCAGTAAAAAACGTGAAAAATGTAAAAAATGAAGAAATAGATGAAATCGGATCTGAATCGGCTGTAATCTGGTACGAAAACGATGTGTTTGATCAAGCGAGTTGTGCGTTTATAAAGCAGGGAGCGAAAATCGATAAATCGATAAAGCGTAAAGTTTAATCGTCAACACATATGCATAAATAAATTCGATGAACCGTACATTCGGCGATCGTAGGCTAGAAAATAGGCAGATAGAGTGCCTCGGGTGTTTAGGCGTCGACTACCCAAGGTAACCCAACTATACCCAACAAGTTCGTGCACGCGCGTTACCCTAGAAGACTTATGCTTCCACTGGGATGCAGCTCATGGCATTTGTCTTCCTAGTCATCGCATGGCTCGAGTTATCGTTATAGCCGAGTCCTTGGTGAGAGCTTTTGAAAACCATTTTATATAGAGTGGAACAGTTCATTAAGGTACGGGTTTCACCCCTGACTTAATAACTTCGCTCCTAGCTGTGGTTGTGCTCTTCGAATAAATTCGGGAGTTCCACTAGATTTTGAAATGGAGACTTTCGTTGAGATATGGATGTCACTCCTAGCTCAACGAAAAGTTCTCGTGCTAGAAAATGCGCTGACTGAGCGATCTTATCGAGAGTTCTTGGTTTTCACGCCTGATCTCGACTGGACCACTCGGTTGTGTTATGCGAATATTTTCGAAAACGTGTGTATTGTGTTGGCCTTAGGAAGGGCCAAGTAATATTCCAGCCTTAGGAAAGGCTCTTCGTGTGAAGTTGTAGTATGCGGTGTTCACGCGAAGTTGTAGTTTTAGCGGATTCAAACGAGAGTTTCAAGTAGGCCCGTGCAAATCCTGCTGGGTTCGCACGAGTCGGCCCGTTGGTACTCAGACTATAGACTAGGTCATTTCTAAGACTTTGACCCGGACTAGGTCTGATGTCTTACGTAATTTCTTATAGTTATGGCTCTGATACCAATCTGTCACACCCCAACCGATGGCGGAATCATCGGGGCACGACACTAGGCGACTCAGATTGCACAAGAGAATCCATAACAACTATAAAGCGACAATATTTATTGCATTTGTTATCCCATACTAACAAACAATATAATCACATAAGTTATCACAGATTTCTGGTCCTCTCGAACAATACAAATCCGACAACCTAGATTTTAGGTGAGTTTCTAGACTTCCTAGCTTGATTTGATGTAGACTGCGACTAAACCTGCAACATACGTTAAAACAACGTCAATACAAAGGTATTGGCGAGTATACAAGTTTTGATAGCAAACTGTACATAGATAAAAAGTGCTGCGAATTACCAAATACAAAAACGAGATACCTCAACATACATGCATATAAGACAGATACTACCAGCTAAGTCACTCGAGCTGCGATTGCGATTGCTATTCATCCTAACTTGACCCCGTCGGGTTCTATTGTACTATACTAGTTAAGGCGGGACCTCGCGAGTATAAGTCCTAACACATATGTAACTAGCATCATGTGTAAATATGCATAACAATTATTCGCAAGTGATAAACAGTTTGATTGCATAATTCGTTTTGATAACTTTGTTTGATAGGAACGTATGTTACACCCAAAATGCGATAAAAAGGGGTTCGAGTATACTCATAGTCGGTGTTCAGCAAGTAAACACAACTTGGTTGGATTGAAGGGAGCGCGTCTGAGATTAGCCTGATTACAGATTGATAGCGTAAGCGTTGAACAGTGCGTTTAATGATGAGAAGTGACTGAGTGTCGAATGGCAACCCGATCGGATGGCAATCCGATCGGATGGTCACTCGATCAGATGTCAATCCGTTCGGATGGTCATCCGATCGGATGACCATTCGATTGGATTGACATTCGTTTTGAGATGGATGAGTTTGTGTATGATGGCTTTGAAGTTTTCGTTGTAGTATTTTGAAAACAGAGAAGTATCTCTACCCTTCAGGTCGATCGATCGAACAGCGGTTCGATCTGGTAACGATCCGATTGGTAGGACACTTAGTAAGAACAAGTTCACAGCAGGATTGTCACTCGATCGGATTGCAATCCGATCGGGTGGTAATCTGTTGGTTGTTGACTATGCATTGAACATGTCGAAAATTGTTTAAGTGTTGAAGTTCCAAATGTCACACAGTCGGATGGTCGTTCGTTCGGATGGCAATCCGATTGGACGGCAATCCGTTCGACGTTCAGAGCTCTTGAAAGGTTTGAATAATGTTTAAGTGTGGAACCAAGTGCAAGCCGATCGGATGGCTGTCCGATTGGATGTCAATCCGATCGGACGGCAATCCGTCCCGACAACCTGATCATCTTTGACACTTGATTATTTTGAAAGTTTTGCAGTTTTGATCGAGACGGTGTGATGACGTGCTAAACAACAGAACCCCATCTTGATCCAAGTGACCCGATCGAACAGGAATCACCCTGGTCCGACCAGTTAACTGTTCGAGACGGTTTGTTCATGTTTAACCCGTAATCGGTAGTCTCTTTGATAGTAACCAGATCTTGCACCAACACCACACTAAGGAAGAGTAGAAGGTTAGAACAAGCTCCGATTCTATAGGTTTTGAGTGCATTAAGTGTAAAAGAGTTGAAAGAAAGTTAGAGAACCATCTTTCAATCTTTTTAACCATGAATATGTGTAGATCTATGCGAAAACATTGTTTAATCTTGTGGAAATCCTTCAGATCTGAGTTGTTCTTAGTGGAATGAGGCCAAAGCTTGAAGTTCATAAGAACTCCATGATGACATCATCCTAGAACACCCAAAATCCACTGATTTCACGGTTAAAAGTTAAGATTCAAAGGTGAAAAAAGATGAAGTAGTGCGTGTAGATCATAGAAGTATAAGATTTTGAGGTAGAAACTTACAAGAATCGCGAGAAATCGAGAGAAAATATCCCAAAGCGTGCTGGTCGAGTGGGAGCAGTCACATCACTTGAACAGTGATGTGATAAGTGCTATTTATAGGTGAAGGGGAGAGAAGGTGATGGAGTGCAATGGATCGGGTGGTAATCCGATCGGATGGCCATTCAATCAAACTGTCATTCGATCAAACGCCTCCGGCGAATTGAGTTTTTGGCGTCTCGTTTCGATCGTTAAGCGTTGCGATAGTTTGGTCACACATTTTCATACCCACATTCATATATTTTATCATAATTAGTCACATAGGGTCGTATAAATATCCACATTTCAAAGTCTGTGTTGCGATAATCGAGTTGCGCGTTCCGAATATGCGTTGCGTTGCGACACATCACGGCTATCGAGGAGGGTAGAATAGGTCCTCACTCAACGTCATCGAGAGTGCTAGTATGTGCGATGTGATGTGTTATAGCGATAAAGTATGCGTAATATGTGAAAATACTGCGAAGTAGCGATGTATTCGATATAGTTACATTATGATCGGAATCTCTGGTGCTAGGCGTAACGAGTATAATGAGTAGTAACGGCGCACGAACGTACGGGTTGTTACACCACCCGTAACTCGGGTGATCATGCACAATTGATACCTAACTTAGCAACGAAAACATAATCTTTCTAGTGAACTTGCTAATCCTGTGATACACGTTTAAAAGGATTTTACATCAGCCTATGCTGGTGAGCTCATGCACAATTATATAAAAACAATCATTTCGTTCATTAACAATTACCAGTACTGATTCTATTTTCAAGACACACATAGGTTGGCACATGCCTTAATTACCTAAACGTGTCCAAATTTACTTTTACAGGTGGAGTACAGATTAAACAAATACCCGTACTGGGTTAGCTTACTGCCATTATATATGACTGTGCCGTACTGCCTATTATTAGCGTATTTTACTACTGGGCAAGCCATACTGGGAGGGCTCACCGCGGTTTCCCCAGCCTCAATACCTCATTACGTATCCATGGATCTGGAATACCCTATTTCCTATGCATGCATGATATATCACAATCATTTATTTATTAGGCTTAAGTGTTGCAGGCCTTACATGGTCTGAACACCTCCTTCACATCACATATATTTATTACACAAACATATATCACAGTTTTGGAAAACAAACATGATACTCACCTGTGTAACACTTGCTAAACAGCTACTTGTACGAACGGGTACTATCTCAGAGGCTTGACACAAATACATAATCCTAGGTTAGGCAATGGTACACGTTACCAGTCATTATCATGGTTGGATATTGGTTAGCGCTACCTTGTTTAAGCATGGTTGATCAGTCCATGGCTAACTATCGTTAGGTTACCCAATACTCGCCCCTGAGAATAACCCTAGTACCTAAAAGTAATACTAACACTACTATGAATATATTACTACTAATAATAATAGTAATATTAACTACTAAAAATAAATAATAAATAACTAAACAAACTTAAACGAGAGAATACCTTAAAACTGTCTACGTCACGTTGATGTAGAGTTTCCCTACTCCTGTTCCTACTCGTGCTCCGAAAAAAACGACTACTAACAACACCCAACGGGGTATCGTATACATGAGACTCTCTATACTAGAGCATTTCGAAAAATAAACTGATACTAAAATGTGAAACTATAAAGTTGTATATATATAGGAAGGCAAACACCCTAATTTTATCAAAGCTTCGACGTGGGATCACTTTGACTGCTAGCTAGCAAGCTAGCTTGCTAACTTAGTTACGTTTCAAAGTTTTTATTATTATTATTATTATTATTATTATATTTTATAATTAATTTAGTTGTTTCATTCGTTCATCACTTATAATTTTCAAACCATATTTTTTTATAAAACAACGAATATGTCACTGGATTGAGCATATTTATATCTACGTTTTAACTTAAGTTTCATTAAAAATAGAGTAAGGTCAAAAATAATATATTTTATTATTAATATTAAACTGTCTCTTATAATATCCAAGGCTCGTCAAGATAGTTCATATTTCAAACAAACATTCTACTTGTTACTTACTTGTTTAACAGTATATGAAGAAATATTAGTTTTATATATTTTTATTTGTCTACAAATTGGGGTGTTAAGGTATATGTCACCGAATGTTGGAGAAGAGAGAGAGATGGGGAATTAAAGTGTAGAGAGATGGTGGAGTAAAAGTGGTGGAGTCCATGGTTTTGGGTAGTTGAGATGTCACATCCTAATCGATGGCGGAAATATTGGAGTGAGACGAACGAGATTGTTCAAAGACAACATAGCACTATGATTGTAACAATAATTTAATAATTCAATTTCATACCATCACTAAAAGTTAAATCGTCTTAAAAAGAAAGTACAACATATTGAGAAATAACATAACAACATAATGAGAAAACATAAAATGAAATTTTGGATGAGTTTCTAGTTCGCCCTAAGTTGATTTCTTGAGCGTCATCATACATTTCCAACAACATGTATTAAAGTATTTGTTAACACAAATGGCCGGTGAGAATACAAGTTTGGTTTACAAAGCATAAAAAATGTCTCAAATCCACATGACAATTGTATACTAAGTTATATGAATCAAACTGCTTCCATGAACTATAAATCAAACCAAACTGTCCACTAGCATAATCTTATCATCGCAACGATAAGACCATAAATATTGAATACTTAACAATGACCCGACAAACGGGGCGGTGTGCTACTCCTATAGCGCTATACATGTTAAGGGAGGCTTACAAAGTTAATGATAGATAGCATGCATATGAGTGTCCTAGTATGTATAAACTAGTAATATAACAAATAGCAAGTTTAAGTATTGAGTGATTGATAGTATAAGATTGATTGTATGTGTGATTGTGTATTTTGTATGGATACATGTTGCAACTCAAATAGTGTTTTAAAGCGTAAAAATGGGTCAAGTATACTGACGGTTTGCGAAGAATTTCCACAAAATACGAGTGAGCTGTTTTGAGAGGATAAAATACCAAAGTCACCGGTTTTGTTTCTTGAACTTTTTTCAAAAAAGTTGAAAATATTGGAGATTTGAGAGAGTTTGAAGTGATTTGGAGGTGGTGCAAGTGTTTGTAAAGTGTTACGGTTGGTATTTATAATAAGGTTAAGTGGTTGGGGTTTAAATGAAGGTGGTTGGGAGTTAGGAGGAATATTAAATGAGTTAGTTGAGGGTTAGAAGTTGGGTTTGGGTATTAAATTAGTTGGTTGAATGTTAGAATGTGGTTTGGGGTATTAAATGAGTTAGTTGGAGGTTAAATGTATGCAAACATAATAATAAAACTTATGAAATAACATTCCGAATAAAATCTCGAATTATGGCTCGGTTTTGAATTAAAAAAGTGTATTCGTGATTGATTGTGCATTGCGAAACTATGAAAAAAACAAGTATGATATAAAATGCAATTTTCATTGATTAAAGTCTTGGAATTACAATAAATTGAAAAGGAATACAAAAATACGAAACGTTACATGAGAGGAGTGTTACCACTTATTTAAGTGATTTTGGGTAGTTGAGTGTATAAATGAGGTAGCTTTGTATGATTGGTGGATATTTGGGTAGTTAAGAGGAGTGTACCCTCCTCCTTGATATATCAATCATAAAGGTGAGGGGGTGGAAGCGACAAGGGTTTGCGGGGTGGTTGTTTACCACAAGGGGATGTGTCGCCGTCCCTGATGTGCCACACGGTGAAGGTTTTTTTTTGCAATGAACATTTGCCGCATGCGGGGAAGAGGAGGGAGGGGGTAGTGGTGGGCCCCACTCTCTTTCAACCAATCATGCATTTTTCTTTTAAAAAAATGGTTTGGGTTAAACCACCCCTTATGTTTTTTTGGGCAAGAGTGGTGTATGAGAGGTGAATTAACATAGCACATCATGATTGGGTAGGTGAAAATTTCCCTCGTCTCATGAGGGGTGCACCCCCTTCATCCTAATCCTAGTGATTACATCTATAGTTTTAAGTATTCAAGACAACTATATTTATAGACAAAGTATCATTTGTTAGTACTACATGGCCTAGTAACGCTTGTTTATCAAATTCTCTTTAAATGACAAACATGAGTAGTTTATAGATAAAATTCATAACAGAATGACAAAGCTTAAAGTTTTAGATGTTTCTCAAATATTTTTAAATTTGATGTTCACCATTGAAGTATTTGACATCTAAAAGTCGATATTGGTTTCGGTGCATTCATTATAGCAAGGGATGTAGGTGTAGTACCAAGACTTGTAACTGTCGCTATGTAATTCTGTGTCAGAAACGAAGATTGACGTACACTACCTACGATGACTCGATGTATAGTCACACTTGAGTTGAAAACAATCGTATGGCAGAAGGCATATGGTCGCACTTTTTTTTGTGTGGCCGTAGACCTTTGTTTTACATGGTGAATATATGTGATAGACCTCAATTAGATAAAGAAACTAGAGAGAGGAAGATTCTCGAAATCAAGCTGACCTCTGTTTGTTAGCTCCAACTGTATTATAATCGTTCATCAACTAACTCATTACAACAATTACAACCACAACCCTATACTATTGTTCTTTTACAAAAGACCCCCTTAACTTTTATTCTACTATTAACTACACATATCAATACCCTCCCCTTCAAACAAACCTTGTCCACAAGGTTAAAACAGACTAATACCACAATTAAACAATCTTTAAAATTGGAAATCGGGAAATCTTAGTTGTAAATCATGCTTATTCTCCCACGTAGCTTCAATCACAGTCAATCCTTCCCACTGAACCAATACTTGAGATACTCCTTTCTTTCCCTTCCTTACCAAACGATGATCCAACACTTTGGCTGGTTGATACAAAAATCTAGCAACTTTTGGAACAGGAACAATAGTAGTTGGTGGACCATTGGCCTGTTTTAAAAGGGACACATGAAAGACCGGATGCAGGTGTGACTCATGAGGTAAATCCAGTTGATAAGCAACTTCTCCAATCCTCTTAATGATCAAATAAGGCCCATAATACTTTGGAGAAAACTTATTAAATGTTTCCATTCTTAAAGTTGTTTGAATATAGGGTCTTAGTTTCAAATAGACCCATGTACCCTCCAGAAAAACTCTGTCACTTCTATGCTTATTAGCTTGTTGTCTCAGTCTATTTTGAGCCATCAACAGTGTAGACCTCAATACAACTATGGCCTCTTCTCTTGAGCACATTTCATCATCCAAGCTAGCAACTTTAGTGTCCCTATGTATGTAAGGAACGTGTAGAGGAGGAGTAAAACCATATAAAGCCTGAAATGGAGTAGTTTTGATAGAAGTGTGGTAATTGGTGTTGTACCACCATTCAGCCAAAGATAAGCAATGAGCCCACGATTTCCCATAGTTCAAAACCATACACCTGATATATGTTTCCATGCAACTATTCACTACTTCTGTCTGACCATCTGTTTGTGGATGGTAGGATGTGGACATAGCCAGCTCAATTCCCTGCAGTCTTGTAAACTCTTGCTAAAAGGTGCTTAAAAATTGCATCCCTATCCGAAACTATAGTGGTAGGCCATCCATGCAACTTATACACATCGTCAATGAAGGATTGGGCCACAAAAATTGCATATATAGGATGAGACAATCTCATGAAATGAGCATACTAGGTAAGCCTATCCACTACCATGAAATTACATTCTTACCCTTTGACATAGGCAGTCCATTGATAAAGTCCATACTTATGTTTGAGAATACACAAGTGGGAATGGGTAATGGTTGAATAAGACCTGGAGAGGCCATAGTTTCATACTTGGCCTGTTGGCACACATGACATTGCCTTATGAAGCCCCTCACATCTTTAGACCGGTCCCTCCAATAAAACAATCCTTTTAATTTCTAACAAGTGGCCTGAACACCAGAATGCCCCCCTATAGTTGACCCATGACACCATTGTAACAGCTCTTTCCTTACCTGTGCATCATTACCAACCACCAGCTTCCCTTTCCGTTTTAGCAGCTCTTCATTCCAAGAGAAATGACCCACATTAATTTCATTCTTCAACGGCTAATGATTTTCTGCAAATTGATATCCTTCTCCCATGAAGCTTTTATTTTAGTCAGCAACAAAGGATCAAAGGATGAAACTGCCAATGTGAAAAGAGAAGAACTCTGTAATTTTGAAAGAGCATCAGCAACCACATTCTCAACCCCCTTTTTATATTGTATTTCAAAATCATAGTTCATCAATTTAACCATCCAAGAGTGCTGTAAAGGTGTAGTGATTTTCTGATCCAATAAGTGCTTCAAACTCTTCTGGTCAGTTTTGATGATAAAATGACCAGAAATCAGATAGTAATGGCACTGCTTAACTGCTAACAAAATTGCTAACAACTCCTTATCATAAACTGACCAATTTTGCTACTTTGGAGACAAGGCCTTACTGATGAATGCTAAAGGGTGATTGTTCTGCATTAGAACTGCCCCAATGCCTAGTGAGGAAGCATCTGTCTCAACTATAAACTGCTGAGATAAGTCAGGTAATGCTAACACAGGTCCTGAACTCAAAGCTCTTTTTAATTGATTGAAGGATTCTTGCTTCATTCCATTTAAAACCATCTTTTTTTAACAATTCAGTTAAAGGTTTGGCTATAACTCCATAACCTCTAATGAACTTCCTGTAATAACCTGATAGCCCCAAGAATCCCCTCAACTGCTTCACATTTACCGGCTTCAGCCACTGAACTATGACTTCAATCTTTGAAGGATCAGTTGACACTCCCTCTATTGTAATTATGTGACCCAAATATTCCACTTCTGCCCACCAAACATACATTTAGACTTCTTAGCATATAATTGACCATGTCTCTATGTTTCTAAGACCTGTTGTAGATGAACTAAATGTTGTTTCAAATCACTACTATATACTAAAATATCATCAAAAAATACTAGCACAAACTTCCTCAAAAACTCCTTAAAAGTACAGTTCATCAATGCTTGAAAAGTGGCTGGAGCATTTGTAAGCCCAAAAGGCATAACTAAAATTCAAACAACCCTTGATGTGTTCTAAAAGCTGTTTTATGTATGTCAGGTTCATACATTCTTATTTGGTGATAACCTGATCTGAGATCGAACTTAGAAAATACAGTAGCGCCCCCTAACTCTTCCAATAGTTCATCAATTGGAGGTATAGGAAACCTGTTTTTGACTGTTTCCTCATTGAGTTGTCGATAATCCACACACATCCCCCAAGAACCATCTTTTTTACCAATACTACAGGGACTGCAAAAGAACCCTGACTGCTTTTTAACACCCCTGTTTCCAACAATTCTTGAGTCATTTTTTCAATCACATCCTTCTGTACAGACTGATATCTATAGGATCTCAGATTAATCGGTTTGCCCTCATTATTCAAAGTTTTCTTATGATCATATTGTCTTTTAGGAGGTAATGTATTAGGGATCTGAAAAAACATCACTATACTCTTCCAATAATACTTGCAACTTTTCACTAAACACTGGATCTAATACTGTTGAGCCAAACACATCTTGAACTTCAGTCTGCAACAGTTGCAAGCCAAACATTTGTGACTGAATTACCCCTGCCCCATGATTCACCAAACTATACATTTTTTCAGCAGAACACAAACTCATGCCATTTGTTTTAATGCCCTTGTGTGTGTATGTCTTCCCTTGCACCTTGAATTGCATAGCCATATCAGCAAATTCCAATTGATGTTTCCCATTGTGGCTAACCATTGTACCCCTAAGACCATATCATAATTCTCTAGTGGTAACACCAAAACTTCTGCATTAAACCACACTCCTTGCATCATCCACTTAAAGTGACTACACTTTTGACCACACTCTAACTGATTACCATTGGCAACAGTAACTTTCATAGGTTTCACAGGTTGCAAGGAACACTGTAGTTTACTTATTAACTTGGTATCGACGAAATTATGAGTAGATCTAGAATCCACCAAGATATTCATTTTCCTTGTTCCCATTGACCCATTAATCTTCATAGTCGAATAGGATGGTATACTTGTGAGAGCATGTATGGAAATGTGAGGTTCAGCCTCCTGCACTTGATTCTCCCCAACTATCAGCTGTTCATGATCTGCCATATCCTCCTCATCAATCAACTCTAAATTGAATAACTGTTTGTTTCTACAGTTATGAGTAGGAGTAAATTTTTCCTTACACCACCAAAGACACTCGCCCTTTTCTCTTTTCTCAGCCATTTCCTTAGTGTTTAGTCTTCTTGTAGTCTTAACAGGTTGAGCATTAAGTGGTGTTCGTAATAGGGGTGGTGTGTTATCATTCATGGTAGGAGGTGGCTTCAACCCATTATTATTGAACTTATTAGCATTGTGAGGGCTGTATGCATATTTCTTTTGACCATTGGTCCCAAACAGTGTATTATACACAATTTCTTGCTGTTTGGCTACTGCATAAGCCTCTCTCAATGTTTTTGGTTTGAAAGCCTTTACTAAACACCTTATATCAGACTTAATACCCCCCCCCCACAAACAAACTAACATCATATTCTTGACAAACCACAACTCTATTCAAATAAGAATCAAAAGAATCACAGTATTCTTGAAGGGAACCTGTTTGGTGCAGATTCTTAAGTTCCTCGATAGCATCTTCTAACAAGGTCACTGAAAATCTTAAAATGACTGACCTGCTGTATTCATCCCAACCTACATCATCTATAGTTCTTCCACTACTCCTCAAGAACCCTTGATGCCACTATAAAGCTTTCCCTTCTAAATTGATCACTGCAAACCTAACCTTTGCTTCTTCGGGAGTCTTATCCATTTCAAAGAAGTGATTACATTTATACACCTATCCTTCTACATCCTCAACCCCATATTTAGGAAAATCTACCCTTCCTAGTCTAGCAATTCTCTGTCATGATTTCCACTCTGAACAAGGTCCCTTCTCACTATTCTTCAATGTTGACAGCTTATCCAAGACTGCCTGAATCTGCAATTGCAACTGTACCACAGTTGCTTTGTTCTCTTCAACACTATTCGCCATCAATTGAACATTTTCAGAGATTAATTATGAATTTGCTTGAAGATCTTGCACATTGATCTCCATTTTACCAATTGACAACGTGTTATCTTTAATAGATTTCTCCATATCTTGTTGCCTGGTACTAGTTGTCATCTTGATTTGAGTTGACCGAACGAAGATCAATTCAGAAATTAAAACGAATTTGGATGGAATTGAATCGAACAAATGATCAATTCCGAATTTGAAACGAATGTGAATGGAATTGAATCGAACAAATGATCAATTCCAATGAATCAAAATGAAAACGGTGTTTGAAACGATCGGTTGGATTGAATTTCAATGAATTAGGTTTTGAATCACGAGTTGTCCGAAGATCGAACAACTCTGATACCAATGATAGAGCTCAATTAGAGAAAGAAACTAGAGAGAGAGGAAGATTCTCGAAATCAAGCTGACCTCTGTTTGTTAGCTCCAACTGTATAATAACCGTTCATCAACTAACTCATTACAACAATTACAACCACAACCCTATACTATTGTTCTTTTACAAAAGATCCCCAGAACTATTATTCTACTATTAACTACACATATCAATATGTTATTTATAAAATACACAAAAACATTCATCATAGTTAGTTTGGTTTTTGTTTTCAATTTCTTATAAATACAAAGATATGAGAGAGACGGAGAGCAAACACCAATAAGAGGGTTCTATCGGAATCGAGTACAGTGGCGGACCCAAGATTTTTTTTCATTGGGGTTCATTTTTTGTGTAAGGATTTTTCACAATCAAACATTAAAATTTTCGGGTCGGTCATCGTAGTCAGGTCGGGGTTAGAAAATAATGTAGAAGCGTTTAGTGGACATAAAACCACTACATTATATGTTGGAAGTTTTATTTGGTAACCAAGTGTTAAATAAAACCGACATTCAATTTATCATTTTAAAGAAGCAAATTAGAGTATCAATGGGTGGTTGTGCTGTTTTAAAACACTAATTTAATTTTGATGGAAAAAAAAAACTAAAAAAACAAGACATGTAAGACTTGAACTTGGGATCTGTTTGTTGGAACACAAGAGGATTTATCCCCACACCATCTTTTCTTTTAATATTATGGGATTTACCTAGGGGCAGTGTTGCAGAAATCGGCCTAGGCGGCCACTTACTGCCTAATTTTGAGCTAGTCGGTCAATTAATCGGCCATGGTCAAAGTCGGTCAAAGGCGGTACCTAGGCGGTCAAAAATCGGATTAATCGGACTATATTAGTCGGTCAATATCGGTCAAAATCGGTCCTAGGCGGTCAAAATTGGTCAAAATCGAACCATACTATCTGAAACTTGAAGTATTTATGTGAATTTTGAAGTATTATTTTTATATTATTGGGTATATATATATAATTTTGGAAAAAATACATATAGAAATCCCATCCCGATTAATCCCTAGGCGGTACCTCACCGCCCGACTAGCGCCTAGCGCCTTCTACAACATTGCCTAGGGGTGTTCAAAAAAATCCCGATCCGAAACCGAATCCGAAATATCCGAAAATCCGTATCGAAATATCCGAAAAATCGGATATCTGAAAATCTGATAATCCGAAAATTCGGATATCGATTTTGAAAATTTTCGGATATTTCGGATATCCGATATCCGAAATACTATATAATATTATTTTTTTTATTATTAATTATATACACAAAATTTCCTTGAAAACCCTTATTCCCACATTACCAGTTCCACGCCTCCACTACCCCATGCCCATCTCGGCTTCTCGTTCAAATCTATGAGTTTAACAGTCCATGATTCTACATTTGCGTTCAATACTTCAATAATTTTGTTCTTCAGGAAGAAAAAGTTTTTGCTTATTTATTTGTCTAGTTTAAATTGAAGAAATTGAAACTGGGGGAGGTACCTTTTCTTCAACATTGATAAAAATGATTAGAATTATAATTTTGGATATTCAAAGCAGTGGCGAAGCTTGAAATTTTTTAGGGGGGGGGTCGAAAACGTATATACCCAAAAATTTCTATAGAACCAGGGGGTCGAAAACATATATACCCAAAAATTTCTATACGAAAACTGCATATATAACACTACTGGTCGAAAAGTTCGGGGGGTCGGGCGTCCCTCCCGGCCCCTTCAAAGCATCACCCCTGATTCAAAGCATGTATGCTCATTGCTGCTCAAAATCCCCAAAATCAATTGTCACTTTTTTTTAATGCTGTTTGTTAGATTATTGCATTTAGCAAACTGATTCTAAAGTATTATACTTTCGATTAATGTATATGTATTTTACTATTTTTTGGGATTTAGGAATTTGGATATCCGTTTCACTATCCGACGGATATCCGATATTTCGGATATCCGAACTTCGGTTCGGATAGTCAAATCAGCTATCCGGAAAAATGCGGATATCCGAATTTGAACACCCCTAGATTTACCACCACACCATCTTTGAAAAATTTAACATATCGGTTCTACTATTTTCTAAAAAAAAAATTGGGATCTGTGGACCTCGACCCGGACCATGTGGGTCCGCCCCTATCGAGTATCTATACCTTAGATTTTTCAAACTATCTAGAGAAAACTTTGAATTTCAGTTCCGGTCATATTTCAATTCTTAAAAAGAAATTACAAGGAAAAAGTGAAAAGTTTGTATAAATAAATATTAATCCGTCCATTCTCTCATTATTTAAGAATAGAAATCATTACACTACGTTTAAGTTATTTAATTATTATGATTGTTTTGATTTTAATATAGTCATTATATTTAATTAATTAATATACAAAATCATATTTTGTGTTTTCATTCAACGCTGCTACAACTGAAATACGACAACGAGCTGGTAATATAATGCCGCTCCTACCATACAAATGCTTGGTCGGCAAATATAATAATCCACAAGCCACCACTAATATTACTTAAATAATTTAATTGTATTGTTATTTTTTATTTTATTATTTTTTTTGTATAAGAAGACATATGCAACTTCTGACCTATAGCTGAATATAACGTTTATTAAATTAAAAATAAAAACTAGGTTTTTATAATTCAACACTTTTATATATATAATAATACAAATAATTTCGATGTTATTATATCCTAAAATCAATTATGCCACATATTGTTTTATTTATTATCTACTCAAAAGTTCCACTTGCTGTTAAAAGAAAACACGCACACGATGTAAATACTTTAGAAGTTTTAAAACGATAAAAACAAGTTAGAGATATTTTCAATGAAGTGGTGGTTCATTTGCTAAGACAAACTTTTTAAACACATGGGTTTAAGAGACGAAGATCTTGAGTTCAAGTGTTACATACAACAATAAACAATAATACAATTTATTAAGTATAAATCAAATGAGAACCTTTGATTCCTAATTTACCATAATTTCAATCACCGAACTCCAAAGTATATATATAACGTTTGTCCTTACCTAAATTTTTGTTTAAAATTATTTATGGAAAAACAAATATTTATTCGTATCTAGTTTTATATTTAAAATTATTATCATTATTTAATATGACAGATAAATAGAAAAATAAGGCGAGAAAACACCAGAAAAGTGATACGTGTCCAAACAATTATTTATTCTTATTTAGTTTTATGTTTAAAATCATTATTATTATTTAATTTAATATGAAAGATAAATAGGAAATTAAGTTGAAAAAACATAAGAAAGTGACACGTGTCTATAAAATATTTGTATTTATTATTATGGAAAGATTATTAGTAATTATTATCAATATATATAAGTGTTAAATAACGTAGTTTTAATTTCCAAAATTTCCACCAACCCAATTCAATCTTCTGGGGTTCATGTTATCTGATTTGGAGATTTTAGTCCATACTTCATCAATCAATCATACCAGCTAGCTAAGCTATTCATAGATGTCAGTGCTTCGCCGGGCAAGAAGGAACACCGGTGACCGTTCCCCGTTTAATCCCGTCATCTTTCTCCATAGACACACCGTTGACTCCGGCAACAGCGGAGGTTTTGAGATGTATTATGACGATGGAACCGGGTCCGGTTTACGCCCTTTACCCGCGAGTATGCTTGAGTTTTTGTTGGGTTCTGGTTTTGATCGGTTATTGGATCAGTTGACTCAGATTGAAGCAAACCAGTTGGGGAGGATTAATCGGAATCCACCCGCGTCAAAGGCAGCCATTGAAGCACTTGGAGCTATTGAAATTCAAGAAATTCATGTGTTGACGGATTCTTGTTGTGCAGTTTGCAAAGATAAGTTTGAATTAGAAACAGAAGCTATAGAAATGCCATGTAAGCATTTATACCATGCAGATTGTATTATTCCATGGCTAAATTTGCATAATTCGTGTCCGGTGTGCCGCCACGAGCTTCCATCGGAAAATCAAGACTCGGGGTATGGTAACGAAGAAGCAGCGGTTGGGTTCTCGATATGGAGGCTGCCAGGTGGCGGTTTTGTGGTGGGGAGGAGAGGGAGAGAGGGAGAGGTTTTGGATGGTGGATTTGACGTTAGTGGTGGCCTTGTGGGACCGAGGTGGGCTTTACGAGGAAATGGTGGTGGTGGGTGGGGATGGTGGCGTGTTTTTGGTGGTGTTTTTTCTTGTTTCGGCCGTCGTGGGAGAGGAAGGGGTTTGAGTTCGAGTTCGAGTTTGAGTTCGGATGATGGAGCAAGTCGTGGAAGTAGATTTATTCCGGCGATCTTCAGCAGCTCCTCGCGACAGCGTAGGACGTGGACGTTGAATATAAACAATCGGACCCAAATGTGGTGACTAGAACCAAATAGGGTCGTTCCGACGTTTTTTGAGTCCCTAAGCGAACTATGAAGTGGAGGTCTTTTTGTAAAATTATCCTTTTCAACATATTTGATAACAAAACCCTCCTCCTACCCGCAACTATAAACTAAAAAGTTTATAGTTAGCAAAATTAACTTTTTTTAAAGTTATATGGTTTGTATCTATTTTTCTAGCTTCGGTATGGGTCGAATGGTCGATGGTTGCTGCAGTTATGTATGTAGTTAAATTTCGAAACTGGGCCTTGAATGTAGACCTTTTTTTTCCTAAACAATTTTTATCTGGGATACTATAGTAAAAGACTGGTTTCGTTTTGCTTTATTTGGGCCTAATACATTTACAGTAAATAAAACTTACTAAAAATTGGAGGCCCTTATTTTGATAGCCCTATGCCCGTGCTTAGATTGGAAAGCCTAACGGGCCGGCCCTGAAATCAAACCTTGTAGAATTTTGAATGTGAATAAAAGTAGGAAGTAAGTTTTTATTGTTTTATGTATGAATCCATAGCATTGTGATATTTTAAGTAACAAAAAGCATGAGAAAATAATTAAACATATTATACATATTCCTAGTTATAAAAATTGTCGCTACGTGACGCGAACTTATTTTGTTATTTAGTCTGTGTTTATATGTGTTTGAAATCAATACAAGCGCGTTGCACACGGAACCGCTGACAACAATAAAAAGAAAATGTAGAAAAAAACACTAAAAAATAACCGAAAGAAAATCAACTAAAAAGTTGTATGGTAATGATGTTGTTCGGTAGAAACCCGTAGTCAGAGATGAGCAAATAGTAATGGGTACCACACCAAATTTCCTGAACTGAAAGATCCTAAGTACCAGTTCGGTACTGACGTTTGGCGTTCCTGGTACCGGTTCGCTACCGGTTTTTACATTCATATACCGATACCGCAACCGGGGTATCAGTTGGCACCGAGCTCATCCCTACCCATGAAACTAAAAAAAAGGTGTACGATACCGTTGTTCGTACGGTACCCGTGATCGGTGATGAGCAAATGGTACTTGTAACACCCAACCCGTAACCCGGGTGATTATGCACAATTGATACACTTACAGTGGAAACAAACTATACTTTCATTAAAACTTATAATAGTCTGAGTACAACACTTTATTTATTTACAAACTTTTGGCAACTAAGAACTCCTTGATCTTCTAAAACTCCACAACCGTCAAGTAGTTCCTATAGCTTTCCTCATGACTCACCTGAGATAAGTATACTCAAAACGACGTCAGATATATACTGGTGAGCTCATACTATACAATTTTTATAAAGACAGACCACAGTTTACATTATATGCATACACAATATGGGAATGTGACCACATTATAGTCAGGTTGGGCCTCATTGAACCTTATAGGTCACATTTGGCTTGTCACAAACCACCGTACAAGAGACATACTGGTCCTCCAGCTGTGTCCCCCTACGGCCGTCACATAGGTATGAGTGAGTGTCGCTGGACCTTATAAGCACGAAGTGCCTGTGGGTACAACACCTTATTACCCTTCCCAGAGTGACACACCTCATTAAGTATAATAGGATCCCATATACCCCTACTGATACATGCATACTGCAGCATTGTCATTATTACCAGTTATGGACGAGTATACTATCACAGTTTAAAAGACAAGTATGATGACTCACCTGATTAGCAATTGCTTAACAGCCACTAGTACGACTGGGTTATGTCTCAAGGTCCTGACACAATTACATAATCCTAGGTTAGGTAATGGTACACCTAACTAGTCATTATCATGGTTGGATATTGGTTAGCACTGCCTTGTTTAAGCATGGTTGACCAGTCTATACTTAACTAAGGCTAGGCTACCCAATACTCGCCCCTGACAATAACCCTAGTACCTAAAAATACTACTAACATTACCACTACTAATAATAATATTACTACTAATAATAATACTCCTATTAACTACTAAAATTAAATAATAAATAACTAAACATAAACGAGAGCATACCTTAAAACTATCTACAACACGTTGATGTAGAGTTTCCCTACTCTTGCTCCTAATCGCGCTCCAAAAACGACTACTAACAACACCCAATAGGATATCGTATAGTCAGGATTTTCTATACTAGAGCATTCCCGTTAAAGAAACTGGTACCTAAACAAACTACTGAGACTCTTATTTAAAGGAAGCAAGCAGGCACCTCAAATTATTTCTGAGGCGATGTGGGATCAAGTGACGTGCTTGCCTGCCTGCTTGACCTGCTAGCTTCCTTGCTTATATATATATATATTAATTCAGCTGCTTCACTCGTTTTTCTCGTATAACTTTTAAAATATGACGTTTTATAAAACGACGAATATGTCATTAGAACGAGCATATTTTTATCTACATTTTAACCTAAGTTTCATTAAAAACGGAGTAAGGTCAAAAATAATATATTTAATTATTAATATTAAACGGTCTCATATATTAGCCAAGGCTTGTCAAGATATTTCCCCTTTCACACAATCATCTTACTCGTTTAACAATATATGAAATATAAATTACATAATTCATACGTTTATAACCAGTGCATTAAGGTTCGGGGTATTACATCCTTCCCTCCTTACAAAAATTTCGTCCTCGAAGTTTGTCATCACTTAAAAAGATGAGGGTACTTAACTTTCATTATGTTTTCTAATTCCCATGTAAAGTTGGGTCCATGACGTGCGTTCCACTTGACTTTGACTAACGGGATTTCCTTCTTGCGTAGCTTTTTAACCTTCCTATCTTTGATTTGTAGTGGTTCTTCAATGAAGTTGAGTTTGTCGTCAACCTATACGTCTTCCAGGGGTATTTGTTGGGCTTCGTCCACTAGGCACTTCCTTAAATTTGATACATGAAAAGTATTATGTATTCCTGCCAGCTGTTTAGGAAGTTTTAGCCGATAAGCCACTGGTCCTACTTTGCTTGTTACTTCAAACGGCCCAATGTATCGGGGTTTCAACTTTCCATTCTTTCCAAATCGAATCACTCCTTTCAGAGGTGATACCTTAAGCATTACTTTATCCCCTAGTTGGAACTCTAGGGGTTTACGCCTCTGATCTGCATAACTCTTTTGTTGATCTTGAGCACTTTTCGTCCTTTCTTTTATTAGGTGGATCTTTTCTGTGGTCTCCACAATGATTTCTGGTCCTGATAGTAGACTTTCCCCTACTTCCGTCCAACAGATAGGAGTTCGGCACCTTCTTCCGTATAAAGCTTCATAAGGTGCAGCTTTGATGCTGGCGTGATAGCTATTATTATAGGCGAATTCGATGAGTGGTAGATGAGTGTCCCAACTTCCACCAAAATCAATTACACAAGCCCGAAGCATATCTTCTAATGTCTGAATAGTCCGTTCACTCTGCCCATATGTCTGAGGATGATATGCATTGCTTAGATTAAGCTTGGTTCCCAACTCTTGTTGGAAACTTTGCCAGAATTTAGATGTGAAACGACTATCACTGTCTGATATGATCGATACATGCACCCCATGTCGTGAGACTATTTCTTTGATGTAAATTAGAGCTGGCTTATTCATCTTATAGTCCTCACGAATTGGCACGAAGTGTGTAGACTTGGTCAGTCTGTCCACTATTACCCAAATAGTATCATAACCGTGACTTGACCTTGGGAGCTTCGTGATAAAATCCATGGTGATTTTCTCCCATTTCCATTCTGGAATCTCTAGTTGTTGCCAGAGGGTTGAAGTCAAGAGAGAGAAAGCATAGATGTTTTGTGGTTTGTGGAGTTTGGAGATGTATATGTGGTTGAAAATGACTTTGGGTTTGAATTTATGGAGTTTAAAGGAGTATAAATGAGTTTTATTTCGACCCATACACCATGACCCGAATCAGCGCCGGACGACAAAGGAGAGGCCGTCGGCGACGGCCTGACCCCCCGTCGCCGACGCGTGCTGGATTTTGTGTGAAGGCAGCGACGCCTTAACCCCCAGTATACGGGCAAACTTGGCCGATGCGCTTTTCAGGAGCCCGTCCTAGACGCACATCACCCCGTCGCCGAAGGGGTCTCCTTTCACCACTTTTTAATTTTTCAAAATTTTATTTTTTATTTTTATTTTTTGAAAAATATAAGAAAAATTAAGAATTTTTTATAAAAGGACCATATACACTAAAAATTCCTAAAAAATATTAAAAATGATTTCGTAAATTTTATAAGTTAAAATTTAAAAATAAAAAACCGTTTAACAGTCCTACCACCTCCCGAAAAGTCGTGTATTGTCCTCAATGCACATAACAAAGTCTGAAAACATACCTTGCGTCTTCATGACCCGTTTGGAATATCCGGACTTCACACAATCAAAGGAGTTAGTACGAAAAGGAAACAATTATACCAAAAATACTCAAACAATTAAATAAGTTATACAAAACTCTACACAAAGTATTACCGGTCCTTTCAGTCGACCTCATAAACCGGGATGCATACCACAAAGCTCACTGATTCCTTGTTTTCGTCCACTCTTTCGTTACCATCGAGAAATGGTTTTAGCCGATGGCCATTGACCGTTTGCCGTGACCCATCCTTCGGGTCCTCGATGGTAACATCACCCAATTTTCCGACCCGGGTGATCACATAGGGTCTCATCCATTTGCTTCGGAGCTTTCCGGGGAAAAACTTGAGCTTCGAGTTGTAGAGCCATACCTTTTGCCCAATCTCGAACTCTTTCTTCCTCAACTTGGCATCATGCGCCCTCTTTATCCCATCCTTGTACTTGGATGTGCATTCATATGCCATTTCCCTTAGCTCCTCCAACTCGCATAGATTAAGCTTTTGTTCCTTACCTGCATCATCATATTTAACATTGACCACTTTAATAGCCCATAATGATCGATGCACAAGTTCAACTGGTAAATGACAATTTTTACCGTAAACCAACCGGTAAGGTGTAGTACCAATGGGTGTCTTATGTGCCGTACGGTAGGCCCATAAAGCATCGTTTAACTTAATTGACCAATCCTTACGGTCCGTCCGTACGGTCTTTTGCAAAATCTCTTTGATTTGCCGGTTTGACACCTCTACTTGCCTGCTTGTTTCCGGGTGATAGGGGTAGCAACTCTATGGTCAACACCATACCGTTTTAAGAGTTTTCCAAATCGAAAATTTTTAAAATGAGAACCTTCGTCACTTATGATGACACGAGGAATCCCAAACCTTGAAAATATATGGGTTTGAACGAAATTACAAACTACGGAATGATCGTTTGTCTTGGTGGCTATTGCTTCGACCCACTTTGACACGTAATCAATGGCCACCAAGATATACAGATTACCATAAGAATTGGGGAATGGGCCCATGAAATCAATACCCACACATCGAAAATGTCAACGATGAGGATTGGTTGCATGGGCATCTCATCCCTTTTTGAAATACCCCCTAACTTCTGGCATTCTACACAATTCTTAGAAAACTCAAATGCGTCTTTAAAAATAGTTGGCCAATAAAGACCAGTGTTCAACACTTTGTGACCCGTTTTGTGACCACTAAAATGGCCACCACACGCAAACGAATGTAGGTGCTTCAGCACGCTTGGAATCTCCTCATCGTCAATGCATCTTCAAATCACTTGGTCCGCAAACTCTTTCCACAAATGCGGTTCCTCCAACCGATAATACTTAATCTGAGACAAAAAGTGTTGTCTCCTCCGTCTATCCCAATGTGGCGGTAAGTCACCTGTAACAAGATAATTCACAATATTAGCATACCAAGGTAACTTATCTAATTTCATAATGTGCTCATCGGGAAACGACTCATTGTTCTCTACAGATTTAGGATCTTCCTCAACTATCAACCGGACAAATGGTCCACTACCACATTCTCAGTACCCTTTTTGTCCCGGATCTCCAAATTAAACTCTTGGAGCAATAACACCCATTGGATCAATCTCGGTTTGGCATCCTTTTTCTTCATGGGGTACCTAACAGCAGTGTGATCAGAATAAATAATCACTTTACTACCCCATATATATGACCGAAACTTATCCAATGCATATACCACCGCGAGTAGCTCTTTTTCGGTGGTGGTGTAATTCAATTGTGCATCCAAAAGAGTCTTACTCGCGTAGTATATGGCAACAGGTTTCTTGTCAACCCGTTGTCCCAACACGGCCCCCACCGCATAATCACTTGCATCGCACATAATTTCGAATGGTAAAGACCAATTTGGCGATTGCAAGATTGGGGCCTCGACTAATTTTTCTTTTAAATTGTTAAACGCATTTTGACAGTTTTCATTGAAATCAAACGGTTGATCTTTTAACAGCAAGTTACATAAAGGTTTGGTTATGTCACTAAAACCCTTAATAAACCGTCGATAGAAACCCGCATGACTTAAAAATGACCTAACACCTTTAACGCTCATGGGATACGACAAAGTGGATATAACTTGTACCTTTGCACGATCGACCTCTATCCCACGACTCGACACCACGTGACCCAACACGATTCCCTCTTGAACCATAAAATGGCTCTTTTCCCAGCTTAAGACCAAACTAGTTTCTACACATCTTTTTAGTACTTTTTCTAATTGGTCCAAACAAGTCTCAAACGACGACCCGAAAATTGAGAAATCATCCATGAAAATTTCCAAAGATTTCCCCACCATATCTGAGAAGATACTCATCATGCACCTTTGGAAGGTGGCGGGGGCGTTACATAGCCCAAACGGCATTCGCCTAAACGCGAATGTGCCGTAGGGACAAGTAAACGTTGTCTTTGCTTGATCTTCCGGATGAATGGCGATTTGATTATAACCAGAATAGCCATCTAAAAAGCGATAAAATTGT
This sequence comes from Helianthus tuberosus, assembly GCA_030545235.1. Taxonomy (NCBI): domain Eukaryota; kingdom Viridiplantae; phylum Streptophyta; class Magnoliopsida; order Asterales; family Asteraceae; genus Helianthus; species Helianthus tuberosus. Next base: position 39,975,586 of record CM060446.1, read on the forward strand.
TGCCCGGATAATTTCTCAACAATTTGATCGATAAACGGTAAAGGAAAATGATCTTTGGAAGTTGCTGTATTCAACTTCATATAATCAATACAAATTCGCCACCCGGTTACCGGCCGAGTAGCTACCTCTTCACCTGCGTCATTTTTGACAACTTGTATACCCACTTTTTTCGGAACCGTCTGTGTCGGGCTCACCCATTGGGTATCAGAGATTGGATAAATGATGCCTGCGTCAAACCATTTCAATACTTCTTTCTTCACCACCTCCCGCATATTCGGATTCAATCTCCGTTGTGCATCTCGAACGAGAGTTGCACCTTCTTCCGTGATGATTTTGTGCATCACCACTAAGGGACTAATTCCCTTCAAATCAGCAATGGTCCATCCAATCGCCGCCTGATTGGTGACCAAAACACCCATCAACTTCTCCTCTTGCTCCTCGGTTAAGTTTGATGCAATTATAACCGGGAGTGTGTTGCCTTCACCAACGTAAGCATACTTAAGATGCTTCGGCAACACCTTCAATTCCACCTCCAGAGGCTCTACCAATGACGGCTTCAATTTGGTGTCAATGTTCTCCGATAAGCTCTCCACTTGGTGCGTCCACATCGGTTTCCCTTCTTTTACCGAAAGCACCTCCAAACTCTTCACCTCCTCGTCTATGCTCCGATTCATCTCCACCTGTGACCTGTCAAACATAGAACAATCCTCCATTGTGTTTTCCTCATCTACAACCGTGTCGTAGAGAGGTATACACCTGTTAACAATGTCTGCCATATAGCATTCATCGTCGACTGAAGGAGTCGTCAATCCCGAAAAAACATGCAACCTCAACCTTCGGTTGCCAAATGTCATGTCGACCGTTCCCATTCTGCAATCAATTTGAGAATTCACGGTTGCTAGGAACGGTCGACCCAAAATCATCGTAGGTTGCTTGGTTGGGTCCTTGGCCACATAATCAAGTACTAAAAAGTCCACCGGATAGTAAAAATCCTCTATTTTTACTATCACATCCGAGACAATTCCATGGGGTAGTGTGGGTGTCAAATCGGCTAACACCACGGTGGTGTTTGACGATTGAAGTGGACCAAACTCGTATTGGTCATATAAACTACCCGGTAGAATGCTCACACTAGCACCAAGATCTAAGAGTGCCCGGTTAATTTTAAAATCACCTACTTGAATTGAAATGATAGGCGCACCAGGATCTTGGAGCTTAGGTGGAAGTGCACCCGAAAGAATCGAACTTACATTTTCGGTTAAATCTATTTTTTTAGGAAATTTGTGAGTTCGTTTTTGGGTACACAATTCTTTCAAGTACATAGCATAAGACGGTACTTACAACCAAAAGAGGTAAATTAATTTTTACTTGTTTGAAAATTTCCCACAACTCTTCTTGTTGTGGACCTCTTTTGTTTACAACCTTCTTCACAGGTCCCTTCAATGCTTCGGGATACGGGGCGGTATTAGCCTCCACACCCGTTTCCTTAGCCTTAGGGACGGGGATGGTCACAACGGTTGTGTTATTATTAATTTTTAAATTATTTTTGTTTTGACCCGTTTGACCATCCCCACGCTCTTCGTCGCTAGCATCTTCCACCACCCCTTCAACAAACTGGGGTGATGGTGTTTTGACACCATTATCCACAACTCGACCACTACGTAAAGTTATTTTATTAATTGGTGCCTCACGTGTGTTCTTTGAGCTTGACCCATGATGCTTAGGGTTCAACGTGGTGTCACTTGGGAGCTTTCCCATGCTCCCTCTTATTTGTGCCATTTCCTCCGCAAGTTGGCCCACTTGCTTTGCCAATGCCTCATGTGATTTGTCCCGAATCTCATTTGTCTTCTTCATCTCCTTAATATCACTGTTAGATTCCTTAACCGCATTCAACAAGGCGTCTATTTTAGCACTCAAATCATCACCACCGGTTTGATTATTCGACCTGCTTCCATTACCACCTTGATTATTGTAATTCCTTTGGTACCAACCTTGGTAATTATTGTCCCGACCTTGGTACCCTTGATTGTAATTACGTTGGTAACCCCCTTGATTACCACCTTGGCGATTTTAATATGATGACCCACTTTGGTTACCCGGTTGAAAGTTCGGGTTCATTTGATTTGCAGCATTCCCATATCGGAAGTTGGGATGATTTCTCAATCCGGGATGATAAGTGTTCGAATTCATATCATTGTTCTTTCTATCACCGAACACTTGATTTACCTCTTCACTGTAGTCACCTGGTCCCGTTTGACATTGATCGGTCCGATGACCAATCTCCCCACAATCTTCGTAAACCGCAAATTGCACCGCATTTACCTCATTCCTCTTCATACGAGCCAACTCCCATTCTAGAGTAGAAATCCGATCATTAGAGTCAAGATCGGGAAGTGACAGGGAAACGAGATGTTTTTTAGTTCTATCGGCCGACTCTTTTGACTTTGACCGATTGCTCATCCTCACTAGAAATTCCCAATCATCATCTTCGTGATTACTCAATAGAGTTCCGTTGCTCGTTGAATCGAGGTGATTCCATGTCTCGTCATCTAATCCTCGTACAAAACACTTAACCAATTGCCACTTTTCTATTTGGTGATGTGGGCACTTCCGAATCAATTCCTTATACCTTGTGAAAGCTTCATGCAATGGTTCACTAGAAAGTTGATGAAAAGACCTTATTTCAACTCTAGCATCATCGGTCTTTGCCATCGAGTAGTACTCGTCAAGGAAGACTTGTTGCATCCCGCCCCATGTACAAATACTATTTGCCGGAAGTGTAAGAAACCATTGTTATGGCCGAAAACTCTGCCAAATGAGTGTATGGTTCATCATTAGACCTCCCATTGAAGTGGGGAAGTATGTTGATGTAGTGGGGCTTGCAATCGAACATCCTTCTTTCACAAACTATCGGAGAGTCATTGTCGGTGACCACCGGCCTAAACGGTCATTTACTCCCCGTGGAGGTTGTTGACAACGATGTGGACTGTTAACTTCTTGATCAACCGGTCTTCGATTATCCCTTCGATCACCTCCTCTATTACCTCCTCGATTTCCACCTTGATTAACTCCTCCCACAAAACGAGGAATCCGGTTATGGTTCATATTATTATTGTTATTGTAGAACCCATCATTCCGGTTCCGTTGATTGTTGTTTCGTGGGTTTCGGTTGTTCCCGTAGCCGTCATTTCTCACATTCCCATATCCGTAATTGTTATACCCCACGCAATTGGCATTTTGATAGCCGAATTCATCGTCATCGAACCCTCTAGCTTTGTAGACATTCCCCCAGTACACATACCCCCAACCGTCATCATCGACCCGATCGTCATAGTTACCCCCATCATCCGAGTATTCCGAGTGAATACTGTTACACCCCCAAAATACCACTTGCAGAAACACCGCGGGACGTGTGACGTACCAGGATCCAGCCACCAATCACATTGAACCACAACATATTGTTAAATAAAAGTTTCATTTATTTCATTAAGTAATTCCAAAACATAACTTAAAACGAACACGTTCAGCGGAAGCATAATGTAAACAGTTATTCAAATGTTTCAAAACGAATGTGCAATAATCATTAAACTTGTATCCAAGAGCTACGACCCATGACCACTCTAGCACTCCCAGATAGCAAGTTCCATCCAAGAATCTAACGACCTGCAAGCACGCAGACAAGTGTGTCAGACGACGCTGGTGAGTTCAAAGTTTGTTAACACGTTTTAATTACCAGATATAAGTATAAAACATTTCAGAGATTAGATGTTGTTAATAACTCGATTACCGCAGATGGCTCCAGATTATTTGCCCTTCTCCAATGCTCTATCAAACATTGGTCAAGTGGTTAAGGTAATTAGTTCACGACCATCCTCCCCGGTACGGTGTGAGGGTGCCAAACCTAATAGCGCTATCAACTAATAACTCCGTATCCTCCCCGGAAACCAATCAGTATATGATGGGACTTAATCATAGAAATGAGTGTATTAACCAACATCCCAGGTTTAACATTCCAGTCAAACCCAATTACCCGACATTCCTCCCCAGAAGGTTTACCAGATGTCCCTCCTCGGGACGCATGCTTGGAAAAAGAGCAGTAAACTCAACTTTGATTTGCTCGGTATGTTAAATTACCCGTCCAAGTTGGTCAACCCAAACCCTACCGAGGTTACCAATCAATATCAGTTACATAATCAAACAAGTCACATATTTGTACACAGTAAGTCACGTATTTATACACAGTTTGCATCTAACATAAAATCATGACATGGCATGTATCAATACTCAATTCTCATGCAAGACCATATCCCATGTGATTATCACAAAGCAGCACATCATCAAATGAATGTTCTAACAATTCCAGACAAGTCATATTTTCCATACTTGGTCAGTATCGTTTTCAAGCAACAGTTAACATTCGTAAACACAAACATCCAACATTACACACATCGTATACTTCTACTCTTCCATTTGTAACCCTTACGACGAAGTATACTGGCGACGAAGAACATACTTTGTCGAAGCCATGTGTGACGAAGTATCCTAAATGTTCGTCGGGCTATACTTCGTCAAGCAATCAATATTCGTCGGGTCCCATGTGACGAAACATCCCCAAGGTTCGTTGGGGTTGTGCATGACGAAACATTACTATTGTTCGTTGAAATCACATAGTCAACAGCTAACACATTTTCAAACCTAAGCAATGGATCTACGGCAGTTACCTTGCTTAATCTAACCAACCTTAACATGAACAATCATCGACTATACAAACGTAACAGTTTCCATTTCACACACATATAGTTATAATCAAGCAATGATCATTAACACACACAAACCCTAATTCTAAATCCACTAGATTCATGTAATTCGTAACCTGTTCGTGAGCATCAAATCAAATCAATCCCCTAAATAAACAATAAACCGTACTTTGCATAAATTCCTAACAATGAGTCAATCCAAACACACATGAACATAGAACATCATATCATCATTATTTCTATCAGCATGTAATCCTAGCATAACAATTTCATCATCAAAGTACATCAATCACAGACCAAACTCAATCGGGTGTTAGCCTATCATACAAGCAATTCACTACGCAAGATTCATCGAATCACCATGTGAACATATCCGCATACACAATCATTATTTTCAATCCTATAACGAAACTCTAGGTTCACATATGATCACATCAATCGGATTTACAATCTCAGTTTCAATATCATCATTAACTCCTAACTAGACATCACAAAAGTATACAAATTGATCAAACACTAACTTACTAACCGTGATCTTGAGTGTTTAGATAAATCAAGGTGGAGAGCTTCGAGGTTCTACGATTGTCGCCGCATAGGAAGGAAGGAATTAGGGTTGCAGTTTTGGAATGGTTGCACGTGAATAAAAGAAATAATACAAACAATATGTTGGGCCGTGAATGGGCCTGGGCCTCAGCGAAGTACCCCCTTGTGACGAAGATCATTCTTCGTCGAAGGGCTGCTTGTGACGAAGATCATTCTTCGTCAGAGGACTGCATGTGACGAAGATCATTCTTCATCGGAGGTGTGTTTGTGATGAAGATTAATCTAGGTCAACGAAGATTCATTGAACAGTGGAACACAACCAGTGGAGACATAATGATACATTGGACAATTTCTAAGTTACATACGACAACCATCATAACAATAGTTTATTCATCCATATACCGTGCAAGGTTACAACGTAGAACGGATTGTGGATACAAGATTATAAAACAAGTGACACGTAGAGAGAAAACCTTGAAATCTCGGGTTGTCACATCATCCCCAACTTGAAAGAAATTTCGTCCCGAAATTTGACAAACAATCCAAAACGGTGAAATGTTAAATTAGTGCGGATCTTCCGCAGGTGCCACATCATCCCCAACTTGAAAGGGAATTTCGCCCCGAAATTCGCCAGTTGCATCAGATTTAGATTGGTCAGTTGGGAATAAGTGAGGGTACTTGAGCTTCATCTGATCCTCGCGTTCGCGTTCCCACGTGAACTCCGGTCCACGTCTTGAGTTCCAACGAACTCTCACGATTGGAATACGACTATGCTTACGAACCTTAACTTCCCGATCCACTATTTCGATGGGTTCTTCGACAAACCGAAATTTGTTGTCGATTTTTAGTTCTTGGAGTGGTAGAACAAGTGTTTCATCGGACAAACACTTCTTTAGTTGCAAAACATGAAAAACATCTTGAACGTTACCCAACTCGACAGGTAACTCGAGCTTGTACACTACTTTGCCAGTACGTTCCAGAATTTTGAATGGCCCAACATAGCGCGGATTAAGCTTACCGCGCTACCCAAACCGCACCGCACCCTCCCAGGGTGAGACTTTCAATTATGACACGTTCGCCTGCAGTGAACTCCCAGCGTCTCCTAAGCTTATCAGTTTTCCTGGCGGTCACGCATTATTGTGACGTGATTTCCGATCTAAGCAATCTTCCCAAGAGTTTCGAGTACAAGTCCTGGACCTGTGATTAGGTTGTCTCTCACCTTAGCCCAACAAGAAGATTGGCATTATCATCCATACAATGCCCCAAACAGAGCTGTCTGAATACTAGAATGATAACTGCTACGGTAGAACTCAGCCAAAGGTATGTGTCCTTTCAAATTTTCACTAAGTCAATCACACACATGCTCGCAGCATGTCTTCGAGTGTCAGGGGGTTCGTTTACTCTGACCATTGTCCTATGGTGATAAGTAATGCTCATGTCTAGACGTGAGCCAAGAGTATTGTGTACTGCCTGTCATAAATCAGGTATAGATCAAAATCAGAGGTAACAGGAGTTGGCACCTTGTGCCTAAAAAGAAAACCGCCTCTCTCAGAGGAATTTTCACAAGCTGCGGAAACTCGACAGTTCCCTTGATTGCAAGAAGGTGTGCTGGTTACGTGAGACAAATAACGATCACCCAGGTGATATTGTCTCCGTTTCGGGTTGTAAGTAGACTAGTGGCACAATCCATGGCAGTCTGTTCTCATTTCCATATGGGTGTTTCTAGTTGCTGACACAACTAGAAGGTTTATGATATTCCACCTTGACTTTCGCACAAGTCAAACGTTATTCACATACATTGCTAGGTGGACCTTCATGCCCGATCATCAATACGAGATTTATAGATCCTAATATCTCTTACCAAAACCCAGACAACTAGAATATTGAGGCCGGTGGGCTTTGCTCAACACAAGTCCCCTACGGTTGCCGTATAGTGAGACCCACATTCGCTCCATGAGGTAGCGAATATCGTCCGTCCTGCCAAAGGTTGCTTCTCCATGCCCCGCATAGGTTTAACTTGAAAATTCTCTGCCTTCAGTTCTCCAGTTTGGACAGAGCGAGGCTGACCAGATGGGTTAGAGTCGATAGTGAGCTGCAAAGCTTGTGCACGTTCAGGTTTTCACAGTCGTAATCATTTAAAAGTTCTATCCAACGATGCCATTACACGTTCTAGCTCTTTTGAAACAAAGGTACACAGGAGGCCCTTGCGATTGGTCTAAGTGATGCATTTGGTACCGTCCAAGTAATTCCTCCAACTTAAATCCAAGGCCATAGTTTCCACCCCAGGTTATGACTCGTGCAATTCTTCTTGTAAATCCACTACGTAAGCCAATCACCTTCTCGTGTTGCATCGGCGTGTAACCGGGATTCGGATTCGAACCATCATCATATACCACTAGTTCACCCGTACCCTCGGATAAAGACGATGCTCAGTGCATTGCAGAGTTGGGTTTCAAAACCTGAAAAGACGTCCTCCTGTTTTGTCTCCCACTAATACACGACACTCGGCTGTGCTGAAGAGATTAAGACTGTGCGATCTTCGAAAATCCTATGATGAACCTGCGATGGTATCTAGCTAAACCAAGAAATTACTGTATCCCCAGACGAATCTTTGGTGTCGGTCAGTTTCTAACAAAATGGATCTTAGCGAGATCCACGTGTATTCCCACAAAAATGTACCTCTCGAATCCAGCAGTTACATTTAACAAGACTTCGCGTGAAGTGGCTCCTCCCACAGGAGCTCCAAACTAAGATACAAATGCCGCCCATGATGTTCCTTTCTCCTAGAAATGATTCAAAACGTCATCAATACACACGGTTGATTTATGTTATCCATAAAGTTGCTGGTGTGTCGATTAACCCAAGGGTCGCGGAATACAAAGTCGTAATGGCTGTATTGCGTTCGATATGCCGTTTTAGGAACATTCCCTCCTTGGAATTCCATATGATGATAGCTCATCCGTTAGCCAACCCTCGAATAGGAACTTGACCCCCTTGCAACTGGTCAACAGGTTGTCAATACATGGTCGAAGCGAACGGTTCTTGACTGTCACCTGGTTGGGTTCTCGATAACCAGTACTCATACGAAAAGGCTTATCTTCACGGATATAACTGGGGCTCCCCAAAGCGAAAAGAGCTAGGTCCGACAAAACTTCTGTCCAACAGTTCCTGTAGTTGATTAGACAGTTCTTGCAACCCTCCTGGCACAAAACGGTATGGCGTACGAGAAATCAGGGCTGCCTCTAGTGTGAGATCAAACTGAGATTCTGCCTAACTGTTGTGGAAGTAATCTGAAAGTTCCTCGGGTAGAACACTGAGAGAAATCACGAACAATTGGTGGATCCTCAATCCTCTTTTCCTTAACCTTAACATCAATAACGGTTGCTAACATAGCGGGGTAATCCCTCCGTAGACACTTCTGGGCCTTCATTGCTGAAATGATGCTAACCTTTACACCACTCTGACACTTTAGGTCAGATGACGATTCTCCACTAGGGAGAGGGATACGCAAAATTTTCTCCTTACCGGGTATATCTGCGCGATATCTAGATAACCAATCCACACTAACTACTGCATCGAAAGCATAAAGGATAACAGAAGGAAGGTCAATGTCGAGCACTCATCCCACAAGGTCGATTTTGCATCCCAACGAACATATGAAGCTTCAATTGATTTTCCATCAGCCGATTCCACAACAAGTTCGGTTTCAAGAAGTATCAGGGTTGAACAGAACAGGGACGAAGTGATCAGCTACCCAAACAAGCTACCATGTTGCTATTATGCCTGGCGTCGCCTACACTAATCCTAAATGTCCTTCCATGAGCACCACTACCAGTGTTGTTGTTACAGTCACGAGGATTCCCAAAACTGTCATTGTTCCCTTGGTTGTTGACAGTTTGACTTAACAACAGTCAATCCTTGTCGAAATCACCTTCGTTTCCATACTGTAGGCTACGATTATGAGTACATTGATGTCGCCGTGACTGTTGCCTCTAATGCCGTTGCTTGCAACGGAGTCCTGCGACCTTTCACCAACAAGGTCCATCTTTTCACATTCCGTGTCACGTCCTAAGGCACTACTCACTGTGCGGGCAGTTACACATTCCACTTTATAGTCAAATGTCATCGTTTATGTCCCAATCGATTCTTAAGAGTTGGCTCTCAGGCATTGCTTACTAGGTTTAGGGACTCGATTGAAGTCAATCTACTGATGTTCGTTGCCAGAGAGCAGGGTCACTCTATCACTAGGGTTGGTAATGCATCACGTTAATCTTCTTGTCCATCGATCTTGCGGGTCGATTGAATAGCGCACGGTATATCATCAGAGAATCAAAGAGGTGTCCATACTTCTGAATTTGATGCGTCAATTCGTTGCATCAAAGTAAACGAGAAAAAGTGGTAAGGGTAGACCAACATTTAACGTTTCGACAACTGTCTCAAAGACATTCGCGCTATCACCTAACGTTTCTACACGGCTCGCTAGACGTTCAGTTACGTGTTCAAGTATCACTCAATATCATCGAGACTCGTAGGGGTTCAGAGGGAAGTGAACGGACCATGTTCTAACGGGAGTCAGTCATTGCTATAACCCCTATGGATCGTTGTGTTTCACATTTGGTCGAATAAGGAAATGGAACCCCTTTTCACACTTGCTAGGCCTCGTTGGGACTCACATGCACCCCACATTATTATTATGTGTGCACCCACAATAATAACATGATTTGCATGCTCATCTCAGCTCCTCCTAACTCGTGTTAAATAGTTCCTCAGACTCGAGTAGCAAACAAAGAACATCACAAAACATGGATCACGAATGTTTACTAATTATGATGTGCAATCACTTAACACATGCAAGTAATACATGAATTCATATGGCTGTGCTAAACGTGCAATCACATGCAATATCATATGCAAGTGTTTACTAGTTATGCTGTGCAATGAGTAAACGAGAGACGAACCTTGCAATCTGGAGCTGAGTGTCATGGTCGATTTCGAAGCTGTTCGGTTATAGTCTGGTTTTATAAAAACGTTTTAAAACCTAGTTCACTATAACCAGTGGCTCTGATACCAAACTGTCACACCCCCAAAATACCACTTGCGGAAACATCGCGGTACGTGTGACGTACCAGGATCCAGCCACCAATCACATTGAACCACAACATAGTGTACAATAAAAGTTTCCATTTATTTCATTAAGTAATTCCAAAACACAACTTAAAATGAACACGTTCAGCGGAAGCATAATGTAAATAGTTATTCAAGTGTTTCATAACGAATGTGCAATAATCATTAAACTTGTATCCAAGAGCTACGACCCATGACCACTCTAGCACTCCCAGATAGCAAGTTCCATCCAAGAATCTAACGACCTGCAAGCATGCAGACAAGCACGTCAGACGACGCTGGTGAGTTCAAAGTTTGTTAACACGTTTTAGTTACCAGATATAAGTATAAAACATTTCAGAGATTAGATGTTGTTAATAACTCGATTACCACAGATGACTCCAGATTATTTGCCCTTCCCCAATGCTCTATCAAACATTGGTCAAGTGGTTAAGGTAATTAGTTTACGACCGTCCTCCCCGGTACGGGGTGAGGGTGCCAAACCTAATAGCGCTATCAACTAATAACCATGTTGCCTCCCCGGCAACCAATTGGTATATGATGGGACTTAATGATAGAAATGAGTGTATTAACCAACATCCCAGGTTTAACATTCCAGTCAACCCAATTACCCGACATTCCTCCCCGGAACGTTTACCAGATGTCCCTCCCCGGGACGCATGCTTAGAAAAAGAGCAGTGAACGCACCTTTGATTTGCTCGGTATGTTAAATTACCCATCCAAGTTGGTCAACCCAAACCCTACCGAGGTTACCAATCAATATCAGTTACATAATCAAACAAGTCACGTATTTGTACACAGTAAGTCAAGTATTTGTACACAGTTTGCATCTAGCATAAAATCATGACATGGCATGTATCAGTGCTCAATTCTCATGCAAAACCATATCCCATGTGATTATCACAAATCAGCACATCATCATATGAATGTTCTAACCATTCCAGACAAGTCAGATTTTCCATACTTTGCCAGTATCGTTTTCAAGCAACAGTTAACATTCGTAAACACAAACATCCAACATTACACACATCGAAGCCGTGTGTGACGAAGTATACTAGCGACGAAGAACATACTTCGTCGAAGCCGTGTGCGACGAAGTATCCTAAATGTTCGGCGGGCTATACTTCGTCAAGCAATCAATGTTCATTGGGTCCCATGTGATGAAACATCCCCAAGGTTCGTCGGGGTTGTGCATGACGGAACATTACTATTGTTCGTCGAAATCACATAGTCAACAGCTAACACATTTTCAAACTTAAGCAATGGATCTATTGGTGCATACATCTGTCGACTTCGTCTTATATCGAGTCTTGGTTGCGTTGCGGATCTGAACGAGCATGAAGTCATCTTTAAGAATGATGACATCACATGTGTGACATCAAGGATGACATCACAACAATGACATCATCACATCATATGATCAGAATGTTGAATTTGCTTGGAAGACATGTGTTTCGCTTGAAGAAAAACTGTTAGTTGAATGTTTCGCTTGAAAGTCAAAGTCATAGGTTTCGCTTGAATGGTAATTGGAGTTTCGCTTGAACTAGGTTTCGCTTGAATTGAATTGTCAGGTTTCAAGTGAAAGTAGGAATAGTATAAATAGGCATGTTGTCATTTCATTTGTAACAGAATTCTCAGAGTGATACCGAGGTGCTGCCGGTTTATCCTTTGATTGTAAACGTTGTTAAATCAATATATAAGAGGATTATAGTGTGAATCAAGTTGTTTTCACGTCCGTTTCTTTGTTTCCGCCTCTGAAACGGATTTGAGCTCTTCCGAACGACTCATTCAGGTCGCGATTCGATCCTACAAGTGATATCAGAGCTCAGGACGAGGAGTTCTTACCAAAACAGCCTGTTTTCATCACAAATTCTGTTTCTACACCATTCTTTTTCAAACTTAAAAATTTTTCACGGTTAAAATCAGCTCAAACTTTCATATATTGCGCGCGCAATCATGAATTAACAAATCCTGGAAAGTTTTAGAGCTAAAATCGGTTTAAATCTGATTAAAATTGGACTTTTGCTTGAAAAGTTGTTCGAATTACTGATGTCATCGGCCTCTCGCTTGAAAAACAGTTTGGGTCTCGCTTGAAATAGATCTTTCACTTGAGTTTACATCGTGAGTCTCGCTTGAAACGACCGCTTGAATCACCAGTTCACTTGAGTGTATACGTCGAGTTGTGTAAAACTTTAATCGAGGTGTCAGTATACTTGGAAAAAGAACTCACATGTCTTGTGTCAGTCTACACGAGGTGATCAGAATCATTTATGTTTGCATGTGAAGCTTATTAGTTGTCGACCATTTATAAGATCTAAGTTGCATGTGAGTCTCATAATTTGACATGGCCCTTTCACGATTTGTCGGTTTAGTGGATTGATCGGCCCATTGGAAATAAAGTTGGGTGGCCTAATTTGATTTTTGTTGTGAATTGAATTGTTGACTAAGTGGATTGTGAGGTCCAATGAGAATTGAGTAATCATCATTAAAGTTGTCGGCTAGAGTTGATCCGGCCCATGTGTCTACATATGTGATCGGCCCAATCAAATTAAGTTGGGTAATAGAGGTTGTTGGCCATTGAGAAGTTCTTTGGGTTTTGTATGCACGTCTAGCTAATTGCATGTGATCAGATACATCAAAGTGTTTGAGGTCAAATCAGAAGTTTATGAACAATCAATCTTGTCGGCACATGTGATGTTTTCAGAAACAATTATTTGACTTGACAGGCCATTTATATCATTTCAACTGGTTTGCATATCTTCGGCAAATTGTGTTGTTGTTAGCCCAAGTGAACTTCATTGTTTGCGGACCATTGGAAGCCCATATTTCGTGGCCCATTTGATCTAGTTCATACATTAAGTTTGCGGAATTCATTAAATGTGTTCACAAATCTTCGACACGAGTCCTAGTTCGATTCAATTGTTAATACATTTTTACGTATTCTATCCGTTTAAACTGATTGTTTGTTTGTTTGTTTCAGGTGTTTCACGAGGTGAATCATTTCATTTGAAAGAGGATCTAGTTTGAATTTGACATTTCATTTCAAGTGACTGTCTCGATAAACGTGTTTCTGAATCATGGACTTAAATTTCTTTAATATGACTAGTGAAACAGTTAATAGAATAAATGTATTAAAGAAAGAATTTGATTCGTTTTCAGGTTGTCCAGGAGAAAGTACAAAGAGTATCATTGAGAGGTATAGTCATCTTGTTCGCTCAATGTCTGAGAAGGGTATTCAGAAAAATCCAAATGAATGGGTTGAGAGATTAGCCAATTCCATACCTCAACAAGAATGGGGTACACATCTGTTGGATTTAAAAAGAACTGGAGAATACTCTAGATTGTCAATTTGTCAATTCATTAAGAAGCTTGAAGAACAAATGGAGAACAATGATGTGAATAAGAAGAATCAAGAAGAAAAATTCGATGAAAGTTCCGAAAGAGCATTAGTTTTTGATCAAACACCATCTGATTCTGGTTCTTCGGATGATAGTTCTGACAAATCAGTAGAGTTTGACCAATCACCAACTGATAATAGTAGTGATGATGAAAAAGAAAAACATATTAATGTTGCAAAAGCTCATCTATCTTGTGAAAGTTTTCATTTTTATTTTGCAGATCGCCTGGAGAAGCTGAAGGAGAGACGTGCAGCAAAAGAACAAAATCAAATGAAGACTGAAAGTGTTGATGAGAAGATTATTGAAGCAGAAAAGGTGACTGAAGCTGAGAAAGTTGTTGAAGTTGAAAAAATCATAGAGATCGAAAAAATTGTTGAAGTCACAAAACCATGTCTTACATGTTCAGTATCTTGCCAACAATGTGAGGAAAAAGACGAGAGGTTTAGTGAATCAGAGAAGATGAAAGAAAAGTTGTTGTTTGATGTGAAAAATTTGAAAAAATCATATGATGTATTGAACAGAACTGTGAATAGTCTGGAAAAGACTAACTCTGAAAGAGAGAAAGCTTTGAAGATGTTGAATGCTACCATGATGTCAAAGCAGAAAGAGATAAATTTTTACATTGAAGAATGTGCAAAATGGAAGCAAGAGTTGGAAACTGAGAAAGCTGAGAATGAAAGAATCAGAAGATTGTTGCGAAGTTATACAAGTTATGATTACATAATTGATAGAATTTATCCAACGGTTGAAGGTTTTGAAGCGTTTAACGAAGATCAAAAGAAGCCGAAGAAAAAGGATACTGGTAAGAAACATAGTGTTTGTTATAACAAGTGTCCGCCTGCAATTTGGGAAGGGTATTCGTCTAGAAAACCGAATGAGGAACAAGTAAAAAAGCCAGTCAATATAAAGTTGGAGTCCGAGTTAACTGATGTATTACCAGACAATATTGACATCACGTTCACAGCGTCCGACACAGATCATGAGTCCGAATTAATAAAAAGAATGGTTGATCAGGTGTTGGATAAGGATGAGGAGTCAAAGTCCGAGTCCAAAAGTTCGTTTTTGTCGATCGGGAGTTCGAGTTCGTCTGGAAAGAGTTCAATAATGTCGGGAAAACGGGTTTATAGTAAAGATTTTTTATTGTCAAAATCTAATTTGAAGGACGAAACATTTGAAGTTGCTTATACTTTGAATGATTCTGACAAATTATATTTTGATAAAGAGTTTCCAATAAGAAGTGTTCGATTTGAAAAGATCAAAAAGGTTTTCAAAATGACAGAAATTAATATTTCTGAAATAAAAGATCTTAATCTTTCTGAAAGACCTAAAAAATACACTTCAAGAGTTCAAAAGCGTTTAAACAAGAAAAAGAATTACGGTTCTGGTTGTCAAAAGAAACCAAACCGTAACGGTAATTTCAAAAGAAAAGGTTTAGGTTTTATTCCACCTGAAAATTATAAAAATGAGAAAATTTCTAAAACTACAAAATTTGTTTCAGGGACAACTGCAGAGGAAGAACAGAAGAGCTCATTTTGGAGACCAGCAAATCAAGAATTTCTTGCTGAGAAGAAGAATAGTGAAGCTCATCAGAGGAGAGAGACTAGAACCTGTTTTAGATGCAATGAAGTTGGTCATATTGCATGGAACTGTCCCAAAGCAACCAATACGAAACAGGGAGTCTCAGATAAACTTAAAGATATTGTTGTTGATAAAACAGAACCACCAACTGAAAGATTTAAAGTGTTTAAGAATTCAACATATGAGGTTGGTGAGTGTTCGAAAAGGTTTTACAAGAAAAGGGGAAATCTTGACAACCAAACTTGGGTTGTTAAGAAATCAGAGGTAAAATCTGGCGATGAATCTGATTCCACAAAGTCAGAGGAGCCACAAGTTGTTAAAAAGGGTGAAAACTCAGTGCCTCTAATGGATGATGTTCATTTTCCACCATTGAGTGCTGAGAATTTTAAATCAAAGTTTGGAAAAGTTGAAATCTCAAATCAATTTTATTCTGAAAAGAATGAATTTAATGTTGAGAAAGCTTTTAATGGAAATGTGAAAACTATTTTTGAGAAAATGGTCAGTGGGAAGGTAAAAGGGGTAAAGGAATTTTACGAATCAAAGAAGGCAACTTACAGCCCAACTCCTAGTGAAGTTGAGAAGGTTACACCCAAAGCTGGTCAAGCTTGGGTGTCTGTGTTCTTTACTTGAAAAATCTGACTTGCCGGAGATCCCAAGTTAGTAATCGTGGATCAGGAATCGGCTTCTTTCTTAGTAATTGATTGTGTGTTTGAATCTTAAAAATAATTGAATTTTTACAGGATAAGTGTGACTTGCCGGAGCTTCCAGGATGGTAAGTGCGAAGCAGGAATCGGCATCCTAGTTGGTAAAATGATCTAGTGTAGATGTTTTTATTCCTACACTTGATACAGGTTATTGTATTTTTACAACTGGTACAGAGGTTTTCACTTACATGTGGTAAATACAAGGACATTAAGTTGTACGTGTTTTTCCTACAAGTGGTTAATCAAGGTCATTAGGTTGAACTTGATTGGACCATACTTACAAGTGGTAATTGAATGGACAATATGATGAACTAAACCCCTAACCTACAAGTGGTAAAATTAACAAAACTTATTTTCCGGAAAAATCATTTTGGTTAAAACAAACTTAAGTGTTTTGAAATCATAATGAGAAAATAGTTTTGTGTAAGGGGGAGTTCAGATTGTTTATGCCAAGTGGATGGCGAAGTGAAGTGATTCGATATCGGTTGTCAATTTGATTGTATAGTTTGTTTTCAAATTTCTTTAAATGTGTTTGCATTTTAGGGGGAGTATAAATTTCAGAAAATCCAAAAACATTTGAAAATTTGAAAAAAACAAAAACATGATAAAATCAAAAACGAGTTTTTGTGTCAAAGAAGAAGAAATGATAGTACATCAGTGGACGATCACAACATGCTAAAGAATTGGAAAGTCAAAATGTGATAAACGGTCTCACTGATGATGTGCCAGTAGGTTTTTGCACATTTAGTAGATTGTGACGAGATATAAACCAAAATTCAAACTTGCTTATATCGTTGGGAAACATCTCTTGGATATATGGGTAACCCCCGAAATCTTTTTTGAAAGGTCCCTCTTTCTGAGATACTAGGTCTTTATGCTCAGTGATATCTGGGGTATTATCCCGGGACTTCTGATTTTGCGGAAGCAATGGCCTAGTCCCCGGATAATACTTTTCGCTTGCTTGAAACATAGCGCCGCCCTCAGCAAATTGATGAAACAATAAAATTGATAGTCATTGCTGTTGTAAAAAAGATCCTCTAAAGGGGACACACCAAAAGTCGAAGCCGTCATCTCTTTCCCATGCTCCCTCTTATTTGTGCCATTTCCTCCGCAAGTTGGCCCACTTGCTTTGCCAATGCCTCATGTGATTTGTCCCGAATCTCATTTGTCTTCTTCATCTCCTTAATATCACTGTTAGATTCCTTAACCACATTCAACAAGGCGTCTATTTTAGCACTCAAATCATCACCACCGGTTTGATTATTCGACCTGCTTCCATTACCACCTTGATTATTGTAATTCCTTTGGTACCAACCTTGGTAATTATTGTCCCGACCTTGGTACCCTTGATTGTAATTACGTTGGTAACCCCCTTGATTACCACCTTGGCGATTTTAATATGATGACCCACTTTGGTTACCCGGTTGAAAGTTCGGGTTCATTTGATTTGCGGCATTCCCATATCGGAAGTTGGGATGATTTCTCAATCCGGGATGATAAGTGTTCGAATTCATATCATTGTTCTTTCTATCACCGAACACTTGATTTACCTCTTCACTGTAGTCACCTGGTCCCGTTTGACATTGATCGGTCCGATGACCAATCTCCCCACAATCTTCGTAAACCGCAAACTGCACCACATTTACCTCATTCCTCTTCATACGAGCCAACTCCCATTCTAGAGTATAAATCCAATCATTAGAGTCAAGATCGGGAAGTGACAGGGAAACGAGATGTTTTTTAGTTCTATCGACCGACTCTTTTGACTTTGACCGATTGCTCATCCTCACTAGAAATTCCCAATCATCATCTTCGTGATTACTCAATAGAGTTCCGTTGCTCGTTGAATCGAGGTGATTCCATGTCTCGTCATCTAATCCTCGTACAAAACACTTAACCAATTGCCACTTTTCTATTTGGTGATGTGGGCACTTCCGAATCAATTCCTTATACCTTGTGAAAGCTTCATGCAATGGTTCACTAGAAAGTTGATGAAAAGACCTTATTTCATCTCTAGCATCATCGGTCTTTGCCATCGAGTAGTACTCGTCAAGGAAGACTTGTTGCATCCCGCCCCATGTACAAATACTATTTGCCGGAAGTGTAAGAAACCATTGTTATGGCCGAAAACTCTGCCAAATGAGTGTATGGTTCATCATTAGACCTCCCATTGAAGTGGGGAAGTATGTTGATGTAGTGGGGCTTGCAATCGAACATCCTTCTTTCACAAACTATCGGAGAGTCATTGTCGGTGACCACCGGCCTAAACGGTCATTTACTCCCCGTGGAGGTTGTTGACAACGATGTGGACTGTTAACTTCTTGATCAACCGGTCTTCGATTATCCCTTCGATCACCTCCTCTATTACCTCCTCGATTTCCACCTTGATTAACTCCTCCCACAAAACGAGGAATCCGGTTATGGTTCATATTATTATTGTTATTGTAGAACCCATCATTCCGGTTCCGTTGATTGTTGTTTCGTGGGTTTCGGTTGTTCCCGTAGCCGTCATTTCTCACATTCCCATATCCGTAATTGTTATACCCCACGCAATTGGCATTTTGATAGCCGAATTCATCGTCATCGAACCCTCTAGCTTTGTAGACATTCCCCCAGTACACATACCCCCAACCGTCATCATCGACCCGATCGTCATAGTTACCCCCATCATCCGAGTATTCCGAGTGAATACTGTTACACCCCCAAAATACCACTTGCAGAAACACCGCGGGACGTGTGACGTACCAGGATCCAGCCACCAATCACATTGAACCACAACATATTGTTAAATAAAAGTTTCATTTATTTCATTAAGTAATTCCAAAACATAACTTAAAACGAACACGTTCAGCGGAAGCATAATGTAAACAGTTATTCAAATGTTTCAAAACGAATGTGCAATAATCATTAAACTTGTATCCAAGAGCTACGACCCATGACCACTCTAGCACTCCCAGATAGCAAGTTCCATCCAAGAATCTAACGACCTGCAAGCACGCAGACAAGTGTGTCAGACGACGCTGGTGAGTTCAAAGTTTGTTAACACGTTTTAATTACCAGATATAAGTATAAAACATTTCAGAGATTAGATGTTGTTAATAACTCGATTACCGCAGATGGCTCCAGATTATTTGCCCTTCTCCAATGCTCTATCAAACATTGGTCAAGTGGTTAAGGTAATTAGTTCACGACCATCCTCCCCGGTACGGTGTGAGGGTGCCAAACCTAATAGCGCTATCAACTAATAACTCCGTATCCTCCCCGGAAACCAATCAGTATATGATGGGACTTAATCATAGAAATGAGTGTATTAACCAACATCCCAGGTTTAACATTCCAGTCAAACCCAATTACCCGACATTCCTCCCCAGAAGGTTTACCAGATGTCCCTCCTCGGGACGCATGCTTGGAAAAAGAGCAGTAAACTCAACTTTGATTTGCTCGGTATGTTAAATTACCCGTCCAAGTTGGTCAACCCAAACCCTACCGAGGTTACCAATCAATATCAGTTACATAATCAAACAAGTCACATATTTGTACACAGTAAGTCACGTATTTGTACACAGTTTGCATCTAACATAAAATCATGACATGGCATGTATCAATACTCAATTCTCATGCAAGACCATATCCCATGTGATTATCACAAATCAGCACATCATCAAATGAATGTTCTAACCATTCCAGACAAGTCATATTTTCCATACTTGGTCAGTATCGTTTTCAAGCAACAGTTAACATTCGTAAACACAAACATCCAACATTACACACATCGTATACTTCTACTGTTCCATTTGTAACCCTTACGACGAAGTATACTGGCGACGAAGAACATACTTTGTCGAAGCCATGTGTGACGAAGTATCCTAAATGTTCGTCGGGCTATACTTCGTCAAGCAATCAATATTCATCGGGTCCCATGTGACGAAACATCCCCAAGGTTCGTTGGGGTTGTGCATGACGAAACATTACTATTGTTCGTCGAAATCACATAGTCAACAGCTAACACATTTTCAAACCTAAGCAATGGATCTACGGCAGTTACCTTGCTTAATCTAACCAACCTTAACATGAACAATCATCGACTATACAAACGTAACAGTTTCCATTTCACACACATATAGTTATAATCAAGCAATGATCATTAACACACACAAACCCTAATTCTAAATCCACTAGATTCATGTAATTCGTGCAAGGTTACAACGTAGAACGGATTGTGGATACAAGATTATAAAACAAGTTACACGTAGAGAGAAAACCTTGAAATCTCGGGTTGTCACATCATCCCCAACTTGAAAGAAATTCCGTCCCGAAATTTGACAAGCAATCCAAAACGGTGAAATGTTAAATTAGTGCGGATCTTCCGCAGGTGCCACATCATCCCCAACTTGAAAGGGAATTTCGCCCCGAAATTCGCCAGTTGCATCAGATTTAGATTGGTCAGTTGGGAATAAGTGAGGGTACTTGAGCTTCATCTGATCCTCGCGTTCGCGTTCCCACGTGAACTCCGGTCCACGTCTTGAGTTCCAACGAACTCTCACGATTGGAATACGACTATGCTTACGAACCTTAACTTCCCGATCCACTATTTCGATGGGTTCTTCGACAAACCGAAATTTGTTGTCGATTTTTAGTTCTTGGAGTGGTAGAACAAGTGTTTCATCGGACAAACACTTCTTTAGTTGCAAAACATGAAAAACATCTTGAACGTTACCCAACTCGACAGGTAACTCGAGCTTGTACACTACTTTGCCAGTACGTTCCAGAATTTTGAATGGCCCAACATAGCGCGGATTAAGCTTACCGCGCTACCCAAACCGCACCGCACCCTCCCAGGGTGAGACTTTCAATTATGACACGTTCGCCTGCAGTGAACTCCCAGCGTCTCCTAAGCTTATCAGTTTTCCTGGCGGTCACGCATTATTGTGACGTGATTTCCGATCTAAGCAATCTTCCCAAGAGTTTCGAGTACAAGTCCTGGACCTGTGATTAGGTTGTCTCTCACCTTAGCCCAACAAGAAGATTGGCATTATCATCCATACAATGCCCCAAACAGAGCTGTCTGAATACTAGAATGATAACTGCTACGGTAGAACTCAGCCAAAGGTATGTGTCCTTTCAAATTTTCACTAAGTCAATCACACACATGCTCGCAGCATGTCTTCGAGTGTCAGGGGGTTCGTTTACTCTGACCATTGTCCTATGGTGATAAGTAATGCTCATGTCTAGACGTGAGCCAAGAGTATTGTGTACTGCCTGTCATAAATCAGGTATAGATCAAAATCAGAGGTAACAGGAGTTGGCACCTTGTGCCTAAAAAGAAAACCGCCTCTCTCAGAGGAATTTTCACAAGCTGCGGAAACTCGACAGTTCCCTTGATTGCAAGAAAGTGTGCTGGTTACGTGAGACAAATAACGATCACCCAGGTGATATTGTCTCCGTTTCGGGTTGTAAGTAGACTAGTGGCACAATCCATGGCAGTCTGTTCTCATTTCCATATGGGTGTTTCTAGTTGCTGACACAACTAGAAGGTTTCTGATATTCCACCTTGACTTTCGCACAAGTCAAACGTTATTCACATACATTTCTAGGTGGACCTTCATGCCCGATCATCAATACGAGATTTATAGATCCTAATATCTCTTACCAAAACCCAGACAACTAGAATATTGAGGCCGGTGGGCTTTGCTCAACACAAGTCCCCTACGGTTGCCATATAGTGAGACCCACATTCGCTCCATGAGGTAGCGAATATCGTCCGTCCTGCCAAAGGTTGCTTCTCCATGCCCCGCATAGGTTTAACTTGAAAATTCTCTGCCTTCAGTTCTCCAGTTTGGACAGAGCGAGGCTGATCAGATGGGTTAGAGTCGATAGTGAGCTGCAAAGCTTGTGCACGTTCAGGTTTTCACAGTCGTAATCATTTAAAAGTTCTATCCAACGATGCCATTACACGTTCTAGCTCTTTTGAAACAAAGGTACACGGGAGGCCCTTGCGATTGGTCTAAGTGATGCATTTGGTACCGTCCAAGTAATTCCTCCAACTTAAATCCAAGGCCATAGTTTCCACCCCAGGTTATGACTCGTGCAATTCTTCTTGTAAATCCACTACGTAAGCCAATCACCTTCTCGTGTTGCATCGGCGTGTAACCGGGATTCGGATTCGAACCATCATCATATACCACTAGTTCACCCGTACCCTCGGATAAAGACGATGCTCAGTGCATTGCAGAGTTGGGTTTCAAAAGCTGAAAAGACGTCCTCCTGTTTTGTCTCCCACTAATACACGACACTCGGCTGTGCTGAAGAGATTAAGACTGTGCGATCTTCGAAAATCCTATGATGAACCTGCGATGGTATCTAGCTAAACCAAGAAATTACTGTATCCCCAGACGAATCTTTGGTGTCGGTCAGTTTCTAACAAAATGGATCTTAGCGAGATCCACGTGTATTCCCACAAAAATGTACCTCTCGAATCCAGCAGTTACATTTAACAAGATTTCGCGTGAAGTGGCTCCTCCCACAGGAGCTCCAAACTAAGATACAAATGCCGCCCATGATGTTCCTTTCTCCTAGAAATGATTCAAAACGTCATCAATACACACGGTTGATTTATGTTATCCATAAAGTTGCTGGTGTGTCGATTAACCCAAGGGTCGCGGAATACAAAGTCGTAATGGCTGTATTGCGTTTGATATGCCGTTTTAGGAACATTCCCTCCTTGGAATTCCATATGATGATAGCTCATCAGTTAGCCAACCCTCGAATAGGAACTTGACCCCCTTGCAACTGGTCAACAGGTTGTCAATACATGGTCGAAGCGAACGGTTCTTGACTGTCACCTGGTTGGGTTCTCGATAACCAGTACTCATACGAAAAGGCTTATCTTCACGGATATAACTGGGGCTCCCCAAAGCGAAAAGAGCTAGGTCCGACAAAACTTCTGTCCAACAGTTCCTGTAGTTGATTAGACAGTTCTTGCAACCCTCCTGGCGCAAAACGGTATGGCGTACGAGAAATCAGGGCTGCCTCTAGCGTGAGATCAAACTGAGATTCTGCCTAACTGTTGTGGAAGTAATCTGAAAGTTCCTCGGGTAGAACACTGAGAGAAATCACGAACAATTGGTGGATCCTCAATCCTCTTTTCCTTAACCTTAACATCAATAACGGTTGCTAACATAGCGGGGTAATCCCTCCGTAGACACTTCTGGGCCTTCATTGCTGAAATGATGCTAACCTTTACACCACTCTGACACTTTAGGTCAGATGACGATTCTCCACTAGGGAGAGGGATACGCAAAATTTTCTCCTTACCGGGTATATCTGCGCGATATCTAGATAACCAATCCACACTAACTACTGCATCGAAAGCATAAAGGATAACAGAAGGAAGGTCAATGTCGAGCACTCATCCCACAAGGTCGATTTTGCATCCCAACGAACATATGAAGCTTCAATTGATTTTCCATCAGCCGATTCCACAACAAGTTCAGTTTCAAGAAGTATCAGGGTTGAACAGAACAGGGACGAAGTGATCAGCTACCCAAACAAGCTACCATGTTGCTATTATGCCTGGCGTCGCCTACACTAATCCTAAATGTCCTTCCATGAGCACCACTACCAGTGTTGTTGTTACAGTCACGAGGATTCCCAAAACTGTCATTGTTCCCTTGGTTGTTGACAGTTTGACTTAACAACAGTCAATCCTTGTCGAAATCACCTTCGTTTCCATACTGTAGGCTACGATTATGAGTACATTGATGTCGCCGTGACTGTTGCCTCTAATGCCGTTGCTTGCAACGGAGTCCTGCGACCTTTCACCAACAAGCTCCATCTTTTCACATTCCGTGTCACGTCCTAAGGCACTACTCACTGTGCGGGCAGTTACACATTCCACTTTATAGTCAAATGTCATCGTTTATGTCCCAATCGATTCGTAAGAGTTGGCTCTCAGGCATTGCTTACTAGGTTTAGGGACTCGATTGAAGTCAATCTACTGATGTTCGTTGCCAGAGAGCAGGGTCACTCTATCACTAGGGTTGGTAATGCATCACGTTAATCTTCTTGTCCATCGATCTTGCGGGTCGATTGAATAGCGCACGGTATATCATCAGAGAATCAAAGAGGTGTCCATACTTCTGAATTTGATGCGTCAATTCGTTGCATCAAAGTAAACGAGAAAAAGTGGTAAGGGTAGACCAACATTTAACGTTTCGACAACTGTCTCAAAGACATTCGCGCTATCACCTAACGTTTCTACACGGCTCGCTAGACGTTCAGTTATGTGTTCAAGTATCACTCAATATCATCGAGACTCGTAGGGGTTCAGAGGGAAGTGAACGGACCATGTTCTAACGGGAGTCAGTCATTGCTATAACCCCTATGGATCGTTGTGTTTCACATTTGGTCGAATAAGGAAATGGAACCCCTTTTCACACTTGCTAGGCCTCGTTGGGACTCACATGCACCCCACATTATTATTATGTGTGCACCCACAATAATAACATGATTTGCATGCTCATCTCAGCTCCTCCTAACTCGTGTTAAATAGTTCCTCAGACTCGAGTAGCAAACAAAGAACATCACAAAACATGGATCACGAATGTTTACTAATTATGATGTGCAATCACTTAACACATGCAAGTAATACATGAATTCATATGGCTGTGCTAAACGTGCAATCACATGCAATATCATATGCAAGTGTTTACTAGTTATGCTGTGCAATGAGTAAACGAGAGACGAACCTTGCAATCTGGAGCTGAGTGTCATGGTCGATTTCGAAGCTGTTCGGTTATAGTCTGGTTTTATAAAAACGTTTTAAAACCTAGTTCACTATAACCAGTGGCTCTGATACCAAACTGTGACACCCCCAAAATACCACTTGCGGAAACATCGCGGGACGTGTGACGTACCAGGATCCAGCCACCAATCACATTGAACCACAACATAGTGTACAATAAAAGTTTCCATTTATTTCATTAAGTAATTCCAAAACACAACTTAAAATGAACACGTTCAGCGGAAGCATAATGTAAATAGTTATTCAAGTGTTTCAAAACGAATGTGCAATAATCATTAAACTTGTATCCAAGAGCTACGACCCATGACCACTCTAGCACTCCCAGATAGCAAGTTCCATCCAAGAATCTAACGACCTGCAAGCATGCAGACAAGCGCGTCAGACGACACTGGTGAGTTCAAAGTTTGTTAACACGTTTTAGTTACCAGATATAAGTATAAAACATTTCAGAGATTAGATGTTGTTAATAACTCGATTACCACAGATGACTCCAGATTATTTGCCCTTCCCCAATGCTCTATCAAACATTGGTCAAGTGGTTAAGGTAATTAGTTTACGACCGTCCTCCCCGGTACGGGGTGAGGGTGCCAAACCTAATAGCGCTATCAACTAATAACCATGTTGCCTCCCCGGCAACCAATTGGTATATGATGGGACTTAATGATAGAAATGAGTGTATTAACCAACATCCCAGGTTTAACATTCCAGTCAACCCAATTACCCGACATTCCTCCCCGGAACGTTTACCAGATGTCCCTCCCCGGGACGCATGCTTAGAAAAAGAGCAGTGAACGCACCTTTGATTTGCTCGGTATGTTAAATTACCCATCCAAGTTGGTCAACCCAAACCCTACCGAGGTTACCAATCAATATCAGTTACATAATCAAACAAGTCACGTATTTGTACACAGTAAGTCAAGTATTTGTACACAGTTTGCATCTAGCATAAAATCATGACATGGCATGTATCAGTGCTCAATTCTCATGCAAAACCATATCCCATGTGATTATCACAAATCAGCACATCATCATATGAATGTTCTAACCATTCCAGACAAGTCAGATTTTCCATACTTTGCCAGTATCGTTTTCAAGCAACAGTTAACATTCGTAAACACAAACATCCAACATTACACACATCGAAGCCGTGTGTGACGAAGTATACTAGCGACGAAGAACATACTTCGTCGAAGCCGTGTGCGACGAAGTATCCTAAATGTTCGTCGGGCTATACTTCGTCAAGCAATCAATGTTCATTGGGTCCCATGTGATGAAACATCCCCAAGGTTTGTCGGGGTTGTGCGTGACGGAACATTACTATTGTTCGTCGAAATCACATAGTCAACAGCTAACACATTTTCAAACTTAAGCAATGGATCTATTGGTGCATACATCTGTCGACTTCGTCTTATATCGAGTCTTGGTTGCGTTGCGGATCTGAACGAGCATGAAGTCATCTTTAAGAATGATGACATCACATGTGTGACATCAAGGATGACATCACAACAATGACATCATCACATCATATGATCAGAATGTTGAATTTGCTTGGAAGACATGTGTTTCGCTTGAAGAAAAACTGTTAGTTGAATGTTTCGCTTGAAAGTCAAAGTCATAGGTTTCGCTTGAATGGTAATTGGAGTTTCGCTTGAACTAGGTTTCGCTTGAATTGAATTGTCAGGTTTCAAGTGAAAGTAGGAATAGTATAAATAGGCATGTTGTCATTTCATTTGTAACAGAATTCTCAGAGTGATACCGAGGTGCTGCCGGTTTATCCTTTGATTGTAAACGTTGTTAAATCAATATATAAGAGGATTATAGTGTGAATCAAGTTGTTTTCACGTCCGTTTCTTTGTTTCCGCCTCTGAAACGGATTTGAGCTCTTCCGAACGACTCATTCAGGTCGCGATTCGATCCTACAAGTGATATCAGAGCTCAGGACGAGGAGTTCTTACCAAAACAGCCTGTTTTCATCACAAATTCTGTTTCTACACCATTCTTTTTCAAACTTAAAAATTTTTCACGGTTAAAATCAGCTCAAACTTTCATATATTGCGCGCGCAATCATGAATTAACAAATCCTGGAAAGTTTTAGAGCTAAAATCGGTTTAAATCTGATTAAAATTGGACTTTTGCTTGAAAAGTTGTTCGAATTACTGATGTCATCGGCCTCTCGCTTGAAAAACAGTTTGGGTCTCGCTTGAAATAGATCTTTCACTTGAGTTTACATCGTGAGTCTCGCTTGAAACGACCGCTTGAATCACCAGTTCACTTGAGTGTATACGTCGAGTTGTGTAAAACTTTAATCGAGGTGTCAGTATACTTGGAAAAAGAACTCACATGTCTTGTGTCAGTCTACACGAGGTGATCAGAATCATTTATGTTTGCATGTGAAGCTTATTAGTTGTCGACCATTTATAAGATCTAAGTTGCATGTGAGTCTCATAATTTGACATGGCCCTTTCACGATTTGTCGGTTTAGTGGATTGATCGGCCCATTGGAAATAAAGTTGGGTGGCCTAATTTGATTTTTGTTGTGAATTGAATTGTTGACTAAGTGGATTGTGAGGTCCAATGAGAATTGAGTAATCATCATTAAAGTTGTCGGCTAGAGTTGATCCGGCCCATGTGTCTACATATGTGATCGGCCCAATCAAATTAAGTTGGGTAATAGAGGTTGTTGGCCATTGAGAAGTTCTTTGGGTTTTGTATGCACGTCTAGCTAATTGCATGTGATCAGATACATCAAAGTGTTTGAGGTCAAATCAGAAGTTTATGAACAATCAATCTTGTCGGCACATGTGATGTTTTCAGAAACAATTATTTGACTTGACAGGCCATTTATATCATTTCAACTGGTTTGCATATCTTCGGCAAATTGTGTTGTTGTTAGCCCAAGTGAACTTCATTGTTTGCGGACCATTGGAAGCCCATATTTCGTGGCCCATTTGATCTAGTTCATACATTAAGTTTGCGGAATTCATTAAACGTGTTCACAAATCTTCGACACGAGTCCTAGTTCGATTCAATTGTTAATACATTTTTACGTATTCTATCCGTTTAAACTGATTGTTTGTTTGTTTGTTTCAGGTGTTTCACGAGGTGAATCATTTCATTTGAAAGAGGATCTAGTTTGAATTTGACATTTCATTTCAAGTGACTGTCTCGATAAACGTGTTTCTGAATCATGGACTTAAATTTCTTTAATATGACTAGTGAAACAGTTAATAGAATAAATGTATTAAAGAAAGAATTTGATTCGTTTTCAGGTTGTCCAGGAGAAAGTACAAAGAGTATCATTGAGAGGTATAGTCATCTTGTTCGCTCAATGTCTGAGAAGGGTATTCAGAAAAATCCAAATGAATGGGTTGAGAGATTAGCCAATTCCATACCTCAACAAGAATGGGGTACACATCTGTTGGATTTAAAAAGAACTGGAGAATACTCTAGATTGTCAATTTGTCAATTCATTAAGAAGCTTGAAGAACAAATGGAGAACAATGATGTGAATAAGAAGAATCAAGAAGAAAAATTCGATGAAAGTTCCGAAAGAGCATTAGTTTTTGATCAAACACCATCTGATTCTGGTTCTTCGGATGATAGTTCTGACAAATCAGTAGAGTTTGACCAATCACCAACTGATAATAGTAGTGATGATGAAAAAGAAAAACATATTAATGTTGCAAAAGCTCATCTATCTTGTGAAAGTTTTCATTTTTATTTTGCAGATCGCCTGGAGAAGCTGAAAGAGAGACGTGCAGCAAAAGAACAAAATCAAATGAAGACTGAAAGTGTTGATGAGAAGATTATTGAAGCAGAAAAAGGTGACTGAAGCTGAGAAAGTTGTTGAAGTTGAAAAAATCATAGAGATCGAAAAAATTGTTGAAGTCACAAAACCATGTCTTACATGTTCAGTATCTTGCCAACAATGTGAGGAAAAAGACGAGAGGTTTAGTGAATCAGAGAAGATGAAAGAAAAGTTGTTGTTTGATGTGAAAAATTTGAAAAAATCATATGATGTATTGAACAGAACTGTGAATAGTCTGGAAAAGACTAACTCTGAAAGAGAGAAAGCTTTGAAGATGTTGAATGCTACCATGATGTCAAAGCAGAAAGAGATAAATTTTTACATTGAAGAATGTGCAAAATGGAAGCAAGAGTTGGAAACTGAGAAAGCTGAGAATGAAAGAATCAGAAGATTGTTGCGAAGTTATACAAGTTATGATTACATAATTGATAGAATTTATCCAACGGTTGAAGGTTTTGAAGCGTTTAACGAAGATCAAAAGAAGCCGAAGAAAAAGGATACTGGTAAGAAACATAGTGTTTGTTATAACAAGTGTCCGCCTGCAATTTGGGAAGGGTATTCGTCTAGAAAACCGAATGAGGAACAAGTAAAAAAGCCAGTCAATATAAAGTTGGAGTCCGAGTTAACTGATGTATTACCAGACAATATTGACATCACGTTCACAGCGTCCGACACAGATCATGAGTCCGAATTAATAAAAAGAATGGTTGATCAGGTGTTGGATAAGGATGAGGAGTCAAAGTCCGAGTCCAAAAGTTCGTTTTTGTCGACCGGGAGTTCGAGTTCGTCTGGAAAGAGTTCAATAATGTCGGGAAAACGGGTTTATAGTAAAGATTTTTTATTGTCAAAATCTAATTTGAAGGACGAAACATTTGAAGTTGCTTATACTTTGAATGATTCTGACAAATTATATTTTGATAAAGAGTTTCCAATAAGAAGTGTTCGATTTGAAAAGATCAAAAAGGTTTTCAAAATGACAGAAATTAATATTTCTGAAATAAAAGATCTTAATCTTTCTGAAAGACCTAAAAAATACACTTCAAGAGTTCAAAAGCGTTTAAACAAGAAAAAGAATTACGGTTCTGGTTGTCAAAAGAAACCAAACCGTAACGGTAATTTCAAAAGAAAAGGTTTAGGTTTTATTCCACCTGAAAATTATAAAAATGAGAAAATTTCTAAAACTACAAAATTTGTTTCAGGGACAACTGCAGAGGAAGAACAGAAGAGCTCATTTTGGAGACCAGCAAATCAAGAATTTCTTGCTGAGAAGAAGAATAGTGAAGCTCATCAGAGGAGAGAGACTAGAACCTGTTTTAGATGCAATGAAGTTGGTCATATTGCATGGAACTGTCCCAAAGCAACCAATACGAAACAGGGAGTCTCAGATAAACTTAAAGATATTGTTGTTGATAAAACAGAACCACCAACTGAAAGATTTAAAGTGTTTAAGAATTCAACATATGAGGTTGGTGAGTGTTCGAAAAGGTTTTACAAGAAAAGGGGAAATCTTGACAACCAAACTTGGGTTGTTAAGAAATCAGAGGTAAAATCTGGCGATGAATCTGATTCCACAAAGTCAGAGGAGCCACAAGTTGTTAAAAAGGGTGAAAACTCAGTGCCTCTAATGGATGATGTTCATTTTCCACCATTGAGTGCTGAGAATTTTAAATCAAAGTTTGGAAAAGTTGAAATCTCAAATCAATTTTATTCTGAAAAGAATGAATTTAATGTTGAGAAAGCTTTTAATGGAAATGTGAAAAATATTTTTGAGAAAATGGTCAGTGGGAAGGTAAAAGGGGTAAAGGAATTTTACGAATCAAAGAAGGCAACTTACAGCCCAACTCCTAGTGAAGTTGAGAAGGTTACACCCAAAGCTGGTCAAGCTTGGGTGTCTGTGTTCTTTACTTGAAAAATCTGACTTGCCGGAGATCCCAAGTTAGTAATCGTGGATCAGGAATCGGCTTCTTTCTTAGTAATTGATTGTGTGTTTGAATCTTAAAAATAGTTGAATTTTTACAGGATAAGTGTGACTTGCCGGAGCTTCCAGGATGGTAAGTGCGAAGCAGGAATCGGCATCCTAGTTGGTAAAATGATCTAGTGTAGATGTTTTTATTCTTACACTTGATACAGGTTATTGTATTTTTACAACTGGTACAGAGGTTTTCACTTACATGTGGTAAATACAAGGACATTAAGTTGTACGTGTTTTTCCTACAAGTGGTTAATCAAGGTCATTAGGTTGAACTTGATTGGACCATACTTACAAGTGGTAATTGAATGGACAATATGATGAACTAAACCCCTAACCTACAAGTGGTAAAATTAACAAAACTTATTTTCCGGAAAAATCATTTTGGTTAAAACAAACTTAAGTGTTTTGAAATCATAATGAGAAAATAGTTTTGTGTAAGGGGGAGTTCAGATTGTTTATGCCAAGTGGATGGCGAAGTGAAGTGATTCGATATCGGTTGTCAATTTGATTGTATAGTTTGTTTTCAAATTTCTTTAAATGTGTTTGCATTTTAGGGGGAGTATAAATTTCAGAAAATCCAAAAACATTTGAAAATTTGAAAAAAACAAAAACATGATAAAATCAAAAACGAGTTTTTGTGTCAAAGAAGAAGAAATGATAGTATATCAGTGGACGATCACAACATGCTAAAGAATTGGAAAGTCAAAATGTGATAAACGGTCTCACTGATGATGTGCCAGTAGGTTTTTGCACATTAAGTAGATTGTGACGAGATATAAACCAAAATTCAAACTTGCTTATATCGTTGGGAAACATCTCTTGGATATATGGGTAACCCCCGAAATCTTGTTTGAAAGGTCCCTCTTTCTGAGATACTAGGTCTTTATGCTCAGTGATATCTGGGGTATTATCCCGGGACTTCTGATTTTGCGGAAGCAATGGCCTAGTCCCCGGATAATACTTTTCGCTTGCTTGAAACATAGCGCCGCCCTCAGCAAATTGATGAAACAATAAAATTGATAGTCATTGCTGTTGTAAAAAAGATCCTCTAAAGGGGACACACCAAAAGTCGAAGCCGTCATCTCTTTGCGTATACGGAAGTATCGACCTGAGCTCTCACGGCCCTCGCAATTTAACCCATTTACAGATATCATCTGTGGTATACTCACCTGTAAGACTGAATATTGGGATCTGGATACGGGAGTATATTCTGAGGTGGGACACGCAAATAAGTTTAAGTATCTTAAGACATTAATCTCGTATCTCGAAACAGTTGAACTTTTGTAACACCCCGAAAATATAAATCCTTATATTAGAATTCTAATGAAATAACAAACAAGAATTTACCAACTATGAACTTAACCTAGTTAAATTCAAGTCTTGAAATAATTCATAACATGGTTAAAATATTTAATCTTAAAGGAAAATCATAGTTGAGGGGTTAAACTTGTCAAATGTGAAAGATAATCACTAATAGTAACAAAATCAAACCAAACACACACAAAAACTTGTGTGTCTGGTCGATCAGGAGAAAGGGGGGCGACACAGGGGATTCTCCAACCCAAGCTTCACATCAAAATTTACTAAATTGAAGCCTCAAATCTGTTTCAAATCGAATTCTAAACATGAAGTAGTGATCACCTCGTCATAGGGATCAAAAGGTATGTATAATTTTGATATTTTGCTCCACCATAAATTCTAGGTTAATGGTGAATAACTGAAATTGAGCCTAGTTATGACATGCATGAATGAATGTTGAATTAATATGATGTTTAGAATCAAACCCTAGGTGATTCCTTGTGAAAACTTTGCATCATAGTTGTAAAGTTTGGGGTTTACATGTTAGGAGGCTATGAGCTTGAAGAATACTAGAATTATGATTATTGTTATAGTGAAATCTGAATTTGTTAAAGTAAATTCAGAAATATAGATGTCAAGTTGTATGTGAAATTTATTAATTTAGCAAAAATAGATGTTAATTACAAATCATGAACTTGGTGATAATTATAGAAGAATCTGACCCGTTAGGTGTTTGTTGAAATGCCTAAGAGAGGATTTAAATGATAAAAATATGATGAGAACGCAGGTTTGATCATGTTTCACAATGATATGAATATGGTCATGAAAAGAGTTCTAAACAAGTTGTAAAACTGAATTTTCTAGGCAAATAGTCCGGATCATCAAGCGGACAAGCCGGAGGAAATTCACGTGGGAAAGGCGTGCTCTAGAGGTACGAAATTACCGTTTTCGTTACATTATGAATTATTTGATAGTTTTATGTTGTAGTTTTGAAAACATGGTAAACAAGATAGATCAATATATCACGGAAGTGACTTTTCGTCTTAATCAAGTGAAACGGGTCAAAACAATTGTTAGAAATTTGATGTTTGAATTACCTTGTTTGATGATTAACTCTTGGTATCTAAACGGGTCGAACAATCAAGTAAGGCATGATTAATACTTCGGAATATGATAGAGAGATCTTTGATGATTGGCTAATATATATCATTTAAGTAATACGAGGTTTTAATGTTTCGGTATCATAGAAAAACTGAAATTCGAGAGTTAGAATCTTGGTGTAATAAACAAACAAAGCAAAACCTGAAATCCCAGGTACTACCGTAAATTACGGTAGTACCGTAATTTACGGTAGATGTTAATTGTTTACGGTGGAAATCACCTGATTTACGGTGGCCAAATGTCTTCAGAACTCACCGTAAATTACGGTAACACCGTAATTTACGGTGAACCCAGAAAACTTTAAATTGTTTTTATTTTTAATTGATGTTTGGATTATAGGTTTAAGTATTATGTACCAAAGTCAAAACTAATGTTTTAATGGTTTTGACCCTAGGTGTTTAGGTGGATCGTACGGATGGTGATCAAGCAATGTCGAAGAACCGAACACAACTTTTGAAGCTTCCGCTATGTGTTTAAACTTATTTTTGAATTTTGTTCATGGGTTGTGATCAAATTCTAAAACAACTTTTGTATGTTCTAACTTTAGTCATTAGACAACTAAAGCTTGTGATACTTCTGAACTTATGTTAAACTATTATCTTTTGGTATAAAAGAATGATAAATTCAAGTTTAAATCAAGTTGGTAATCAGAGCCTAAGGTTGTCAACAAAGTGTTCGGTTCAAGCTTGATCGATCGTCCGGTAAGAACTAACTTATTTTGTTAATAAATTATGTACTACGTAGAGAACGAGAAATGAATAAATATGCATGAAAATGAAAAGAGTGTGTAAGCTCACTCAAAAACAAGAAATGCATGAAACAAGAATGATTAAATCAAGTTACGAACTTGATTGAATTGAAACAAGAATGATTAAATCAAGTTACGAACTTGATTGAATTGAAACAAGAATGATTAAATCAAGTTACGAACTTGATTGAATTGAAACAAGAATGATTAAATCAAGTTACGAACGTGACTGAATTGAAACAAGAATGATTAAATCAAGTTATGAACTTGATTAAATCAAAACAAGTAAAGCATGTGTTATAAATGGAATGTTTAACAATCTATGTAAACATTTCAGAAATAGAGATGGCTGATGGAGGTAATGATAATGCGGTGCCAAGAGTCACCGAACAAATGAAGGAAGTGATTGCCGAACAGGTTGGAAAGGCGATCGAAAACAGTTTGTCGGGCTTTATTGGTAAAAATTCAAAACACAGTTTTATCAATAGTAGAAGATAGAATCAAGAAACTGGAAGATGATTCAAATGTAGCAAAGGAAAAGCATGGTGGACGAAAGCCTTGTTCATACAAGGAATTCATGGCATGTAAACCACCAATATATAATGGGGAGGTTGATCCAATTGTGTGCCAACGATGGCTAAGTGATATCGAAGGAGTATTTGAGAGAACTCATTGTGATAAAAACGACTACGTAGCTTATGGTACGGGTCAATTAAGAGGTCAAGCGAAAGACTGGTGGGATAACAAAAAGAAGGAGATTGGAAGTGAAGCGGCTAAGGCCATGACGTGGGAGGAGTTTAAGACGCCGTTTCTTAAACACCATAGTCCCAAAGCGGTCATAAATAGAATCAAGGAAGAGTTCATGCAACTCAGACACAAGGGTGAATCCATAGACAAGATCACGGGGATGTTTATGGACAAGATAAAGTTCTGTGATGATTTGGTGACAAATGAAGAACAAAAGGTCTATTACTACCATAACATGCTAAGTGCGGAGTATAGAGAGTTCATAACCCCTTCAAAATACGAGACCCTTACCGAGATTGTCAATGCTGCTCGGGAAAGGGAGATCGAATTGAAAAAGAGCATAGAACGGGGTGAACGAAGGGCACAAGATGCGAATCCAAGCCCTACTAAGAAGGCACGAACAAACGAAAATGCAAAGAAATCTGAGACGAAAGGCGGGTCGCCAAGTTGTAGAATCTGCGGGAAAGGTCATAAAGGCGAATGTCGTTACAAGGATAAGCCTTGTCCCATATGCAAGAAAACGGGACATATGGCTATATCATGCCCGGAGAAAGTGACGGTTTGTTACAATTGTTATCGAACGGGTCACAAGAAGTCGGAATGCCCGGAATTGGTTGGAAAGAAGGATGGGCAGGAACCGAAAGGTAAAGCCCCTAAAGCAAAGGCAAGATCTTTTCAACTAACCGCCGCAGAAGCAAAGGTTGAACCTGACGTGGTCTCAGGTATATTCGCTGTAAATTCGATTCCTGCACGCGTGTTATTTGATACGGGTGCGAATAAATCCTTTGTTTCATATGGATTTATTCGACATCCTTCATTTGTTCTAACAAAATTACCTGTGCCCTTAGAAGTAGAGATAGGTAATAACAAAAGCTTTATTGTTTGTGATGTATGTGAAAATTGTAAATTGAGCATTGACGATGAAGAATATTTGATAAATCTAATCCCAATGTCGATGGGAGAATTTCAAGTAGTCATTGGGATGGATTGGCTATCTCGACACAATGCAAAGGTCGTGTGCTTCCGTAAAGAGATAAAACTGACATCTCCGAGCGGGAAACACGTCACCATTTATGGCGAAAAAGGAGGCAACCCCATAGTATGCTCAATGTTGAAAGCTCACAAGCTAATGAAGCGAGGATGCAAGGCATTCATAATATACGCTAATGAGCCCGAGAAAGAATCACGAAAGATTGGAGATGTACCGGTAGTACGAGATTATGAAGATGTTTTTCCGGAAGATTTACCGGGGATACCGCCTGAACGGGAAGTAGAGTTCGGGATCGAATTGATTCCGGGCGCGAAACCCGTAGCAAAAGCCCCGTACCGACTTGCACCGTCGGAATTACAAGAGTTGATGTCCCAAATCCAAGATCTGCTTGATAAGGGATTCATAAGGCCGAGTGTGTCTCCTTGGGGCGCACCGGTATTGTTCGTAAGAAAGAAAGACGGGAGCATGCGCATGTGTATTGATTACCGGGAGTTAAACAAACTCACGGTAAAGAACCGATACCCGCTCCCGAGGATAGATGATTTATTCGACCAACTACAAGGTGCGAACTGGTTTTCCAAAATTGACCTTAGATCAGGGTATCACCAACTAAAGGTCAAAGAAGAAGATGTGCCGAAGACGGCTTTCCGCACGAGATACGGACATTACGAATTCCTCGTGATGTCATTCGGGCTAACAAACGCACCCGCGGCTTTCATGGACCTCATGAACCGGGTTTGCAAGCCAATGCTGGATAAGTCGGTCATCGTGTTTATCGATGATATATTGGTATATTCAAAAAGTGAAGCTGAACACGCACACCACTTACAAGAAGTGTTAGAGACACTTAGGCGAGAGAAGTTATATGCAAAATTCTCTAAATGTGCCTTTTGGTTACGAGAGGTTCAATTTTTAGGCCATGTCATAAATGCCGACGGAGTATTGGTGGATCCATCAAAGATAGAGGCAGTGTCAAAATGGAATCCCCCGAAGAACCCTTCAGAAATTAGAAGCTTTTTGGGGCTTGCGGGGTACTATAGGAGATTCATTCAAGATTTCTCCAAGATTGCCTCACCGCTAACAAAGCTAACCCAAAAGAAAGCAAAGTTTATTTGGGGAACCGATCAAGAAAAAGCGTTTCAAACGCTAAAAGAAAAGCTAACTCAAGCTCCGGTACTGACATTGTCGGACGGAGTCGAAGACATGGTGGTTTATTCGGATGCTTCACTATCGGGACTCGGTTGTGTGCTGATGCAACGGGGCAAGGTAATAGCCTATGCCTCGAGACAATTGAAAATACATGAGAAGAAATATCCCACGCACGATCTTGAGTTGGCTGCGGTGGTATTTGCCTTAAAAATATGGAGGCATTACTTGTATGGGGTAAAGTGCACCATATTCACCGACCACAAGAGCTTGAAATACTTCTTCGATCAAAAGGAGTTAAATATGCGACAAAGACGATGGCTAGAAACGGTGAAAGACTACGATTGTGAAATACATTATCACCCCGGAAAGGCTAATGTGGTGGCGGATGCTCTAAGCAGAAAAGCGGACTATGTCCCAATACGAGTAAGATCGATGCAACTCGTGGTGACCTCAGGTATACTTGAACGTATTCGAGAGGCGCAATTCGAAGCAATGAAAGAAGAGAATTGGAAGAAAGAAAGAATAATCGGTCAATTGAAAGACTTGTCGGATGGGAATCACGGGTTAAAGACTCGATTCGGAAGGATATGGGTCCCACATACCTGTGGAGTGAAGGCGCTTCTACTTAATGAAGCTCATAAATCCCGTTATTCAATTCATCCGGGTGCGACCAAGATGTATAATGATTTGAAACAAAATTATTGGTGGCCCGGAATGAAGAGGGATGTGGCAAAGTATGTGGAAAAATGCTTGACATGTTTACAAGTCAAGGCGGAGCATCAGAAACCATACGGCAAACTTCAACCGTTAGATATTCCGGTTTGGAAATGGGAACATATCACAATGGACCTACTGACCAAGTTGCCTAAAACGAATCGTGGTTTCGATGCCATATGGGTAGTGGTGGATAGATTGACAAAAAGTGCTCACTTCATTCCGATTCGTGAGACTTTTACGTCAGAAAAGATGTCAGAGGTTTACACGAATGAAATAATAGCACGTCATGGGGTGCCGGTATCCATTGTGTCTGATAGGGATACCCAGTTTACTTCAAATTTCTGGCGAGATTTCCAAGAGCAAATGGGAACCAAATTGTTCATTAGCACTGCGTACCATCCCCAAACGGATGGGCAAAGTGAAAGAACGATACAAACATTGGGGGACATGCTACGGGCGTGTATAATCGACTTCGGAGGCAGTTGGGATGTTCACTTACCGTTAGTCGAGTTTTCGTATAACAACAGTTACCAATCTAGTATTAAGATGGCACCATACGGAATGCTTTACGGTAGGAAGTGTTGAACCCCGGTATGTTGGGGTGAAGTGGGTCCATGTGAACTCGCCCACCAAGATATAGTACGAGCCACGAATGAAAAGATCGATAAAGTTCGGGCACACTTGAAAGCGGCTCAAGACAGGCAAAAGGCGTATGCTGATAAAAGGAAAAGGCCGATTGAATTCCAAGTTGGTGACATGGTCATGCTAAAAGTCTCCCCATAGAAAGGTGTTATTAGATTCAGAAAAAGGGGGAAGCTAAGCCCAAGGTTTATCGGACCATTTAAAATTATCGGGAGAGTTGGCAAGGTAGCTTACCGCCTTGAATTACCGGAGGAGCTAAGCGGAATCCATGGCACGTTCCACGTGTCGCAATTAAGAAAGTGCCTAGCAGACGAAACGGCTTATATCCATTACGATGATATCGAAGTGGATAATAGTCTGAATTATGCAGTAAGACCGGTGGAAATTTTAGACAGAAAGGTCAAACATTTACGAAATAAACAAATTGACCAAGTTAAAGTCAAATGGGAGCAAAGGAAAGGTTCGGACACTACGTGGGAGTCCGAAGAAGAGATGCGACGTCTTCACCCTACTTTATTTGGTACGTAATTCGGTTTCGGGGACGAAACCCTTTTTAAGGGGGGTGAACTTGTAACACCCCGAAAATATAAATCCTTATATTAGAATTCTAATGAAATAACAAACAAGAATTTACCAACTAGGAACTTAACCTAGTTAAATTCAAGTCTTGAAATAATTCATAACATGGTTAAAATATTTAATCTTAAAGGAAAATCATAGTTGAGGGGTTAAACTTGTCAAATGTGAGAGATAATCACTAATAGTAACAAAATCAAACCAAACACACACAAAAACTTGTGTGTCTGGTCGATCAGGAGAAAGGGGGGCGACACAGGGGATTCTCCAACCCTAGCTTCACATCAAAATTTACTAAATTGAAGCCTCAAATCTGTTTCAAATCGAATTCTAAACATGAATTAGTGATCACCTCGTCATAGGGATCAAAAGGTATGTATAATTTTGATATTTTGCTCCACCATAAATTCTAGGTTAATGGTGAATAACTGAAATTGAGCCTAGTTATGACATGCATGAATGAATGTTGAATTAATATGATGTTTAGAATCAAACCCTAGGTGATTCCTTGTGAAAACTTTGCATCATAGTTGTAAAGTTTGGGGTTTACATGTTAGGAGGCTATGAGCTTGAAGAATACTAGAATTATGATTATTGTTATAGTAAAATCTGAATTTGTTAAAGTAAATTCAGAAATATAGATGTCAAGTTGTATGTGAAATTTATTAATTTAGCAAAAATAGATGTTAATTACAAATCATGAACTTGGTGATAATTATAGAAGAATCTGACCCGTTAGGTGTTTTTTGAAATGCCTAAGAGAGGATTTAAATGATAAAAATATGATGAGAACGCAGATTTGATCATGTTTCACAATGATATGAATATGGTCATGAAAAGAGTTCTAAACAAGTTGTAAAACTGAATTTTCTAGGCAAAGAGTCCGGATCATCAAGCGGACAAGCCGGAGGAAATTCACGTGGGAAAGGCGTGCTCTAGAGGTACGAAATTACCGTTTTCGTTACATTATGAATTATTTGATAGTTTTATGTTGTAGTTTTGAAAACATGGTAAACAAGATAGATCAATATATCACGGAAGTGACTTTTCGTCTTAATCAAGTGAAACGGGTCAAAACAATTGTTAGAAATTTGATGTTTGAATTACCTTGTTTGATGATTAACTCTTGGTATCTAAACGGGTCGAACAATCAAGTAAGGCATGATTAATACTTCGGAATATGATAGAAAGATCTTTGATGATTGGTTAATATATATCATTTAAGTAATACGAGGTTTTAATGTTTCGGTATCATAGAAAAACTGAAATTCGAGAGTTAGAATCTTGGTGTAATAAACAAACAAAGCAAAACCTGAAATCCCAGGTACTACCGTAAATTACGGTAGTACCGTAATTTACGGTAGATGTTAATTGTTTACGGTGGAAATCACCTGATTTACGGTGGCCAAATGTCTTCAGAACTCACCGTAAATTACGGTAACACCGTAATTTACGGTGAACCCAGAAAACTTTAAATTGTTTTTATTTTTAATTGATGTTTGGATTATAGGTTTAAGTATTATGTACCAAAGTCAAAACTAATGTTTTAATGGTTTTGACCCTAGGTGTTTAGGTGGATCGTACGGATGGTGATCAAGCAATGTCGAAGAACCGAACACAACTTTTGAAGCTTCCGCTATGTGTTTAAACTTATTTTTGAATTTTGTTCATGGGTTGTGATCAAATTCTAAAACAACTTTTGTATGTTCTAACTTTAGTCATTAGACAACTAAAGCTTGTGATACTTCTGAACTTATGTTAAACTATTATCTTTTGGTATAAAAGAATGATAAATTCAAGTTTAAATTTAAGAGTGTTACAACTTTGTGTGAAAATTTAAGTGGATCAGTATACTGACAATCTAAGTGAATTGTTTAGAACTTAAAATGTTTAAAGCTTAACGGTGTTGGTGATTTGTCATATAAACTGATATGATCCTCTTACACAAACTCACAAAAATATTGTTTGTAAATATTTCTTTACTGTATTTCTTTATATTCAAAAATCCAAAAAGATTTTAGTGTGTTTTAGCATAAATTTTGAAAAATTCAAAAAGATTTTCGACGACTGATGTTGGAGAGCTAATTTTCAAAATTCCGAGTGCTAGACATGATGAACAAATGGTTTGGGAGAATGTGTTTTGAAAAGAAAAATGATTAATTTTTGCAGATGGTTCATCAGAATTTATTATTGATAAATCATTCTGGTTTAATTTGAGAGAGAATCTGGGTTTATAAATTTGTTAAATGTTAAATTTGTGAAATTTATTTCTGGGTTAAGAATGTGCAGGTGTAGTCAGGTTTCGATCTTGAACCTAATGATAGAGAGACAGGTTCCGATACCTGAGGACTTTGTGATTTCAACATGCCAGACTACGCTCCCAGCATACGAAAAGGGGAGTCTGAAGACATCCGAGTAGAGATTGTTCGTGGGGAGTATGTTGTTGAAGAAGAGGAGAAGGAGATAAAGTTTAAGGATGCTTACACTTTGAGATATTTCAGAGAGCGTTCAGACAGATAAAGACTGAAGATTATGAAGACTCGACACTTAAGACTCGTCAACATCTGAGGGGGAGTCTGTTGGTGCATTCATCTGTCGACTTCGTCTTATATCGAGTCTTGGTTTCGTTGCGGATCTGAACGAGCATGAAGTCATCTTTAAGAATGATGACATCACATGTGTGACATCAAGGATGACATCACAACAATGACATCATCACATCATATGATCAGAATGTTGAATTTGCTTGGAAGACATGTGTTTCGCTTGAAGAAAAACTGTTAGTTGAATGTTTCGCTTGAAAGTCAAAGTCATAGGTTTCGCTTGAATGGTAATTGGAGTTTCGCTTGAACTAGGTTTCGCTTGAATTGAATTGTCAGGTTTCAAGCGAAAGTAGGAATAGTATAAATAGGCATGTTGTCATTTCATTTGTAACAGAATTCTCAGAGTGATACCGAGGTGCTGCCGGTTTATCCTTTGATTGTAAATGTTGTTAAATCAATATATAAGAGGATTATAGTGTGAATCAAGCTGTTTTCACGTCCGTTTCTTTGTTTCCGCCTCTGAAACGGATTTGAGCTCTTCCGAACGACTCATTCAGGTCGCGATTCGATCCTACAGGACCTACGGCAGTTACCTTGCTTAATCTAACCAACCCTGACATGAACAATCCTCGACTATACAAACGTAACAGTTTCCATTTCACACACATATAGTTATAATCAAACAATGATCATTAACACACACAAACCCTAATTCTAAATCCACTAGATTCATGTAATTCGTAACCTGTTCGTGACCATCAAATCAAATCAATCCCCTAAATAAACATTAAACCGTACTTTGCATAAATTCCTAACAATGAGTCGATCCAAACACACATGAACATAGAACATCATATCATCATTATTTCTCTCAGCATGCAATCCTAGCATAACAATTTCATCATCAAAGTACAGCAATCACAGACCAAACTCAATCGGGTGTTAGACTATCATACAAGTAATTCACAATGCAGGATTCATCGAATCACCATGTGAACATATCCGCATACACAATCATTATTTTCAATCCTATAACGAAACCCTAGTTTCACATATGATCACGTCAATCTGATTTACAATCTCAGTTTCAATATCATCATTAACTCCAAACTAGACATCACAAAAGTATACAAATTGATCAAACAGTGACTTACTAACCGTGATCTTGAGTGTTTAGATAAATCAGGGTGGAGAGCTTCGAGGTTCTACGATTATCTCCGCACAGGAAGGAAGGAATTAGGGTTGCAGTTTTGGAACGGTTGCATGCGAATAAAAGAAATAATACTAACAATATGTTGGGCTGTGAATGGGCCTGGGCCTCGGCGAAGTACCCCCTTGTGATGAAGATCATTCTTTGTCGGAGGACTACATGTGACGAAGATCATTCTTCGTCGGAGGTGTGTTTGTGATGAAGATTAATCTAGTTCGGCGAAGATTCATTGAACAGTGGAACACAACCAGTGGAGACATAATGATACATTGGACAATTTCTAAGTTACATACAACAACCATCATAACAATAGTTTATTCATCCATATACCGTGCAAGGTTACAACATAGAACGGATTGTAGATACAAGATTACAAAACAAGTGACACGTAGAGTGAAAACCTTGAAATCTCGGGTTGTCACAAATACTCACATGTTCCGGTGATTGGTAACCAGGAACACTAAACGGCTTATCATCGGGGATAGCGTTTCTCAAATTGTCTATGTTAAAGAACGGGTCTTCATTCACGGGATTTCCACAATCTCGGTTGCCTCTACGGTCGGAATTAACATTCCGGTCATCAAGGTCATTGGGTAAGGAGTTATGTCGGTGAAGGTTTTGTTGTTGGGGTGT
Organism: Helianthus tuberosus; assembly: GCA_030545235.1. Lineage (NCBI taxonomy): Eukaryota > Viridiplantae > Streptophyta > Magnoliopsida > Asterales > Asteraceae > Helianthus > Helianthus tuberosus. The sequence goes on from CM060446.1 coordinate 40,018,689, forward strand.
TCTTTGGGTGTTGTTGGGATTTTGGTTTTGGAAAGGTGGTGTGGGTGGTATAGAGTTGTTATTACCACCCAGTTGCTCTTGAGGTATAGGTTGGACATTTTGGGCGGGATTGAAGTTTCCTCGAGTTTGGAATTGGTTTTGATTGAGGTTTGGGTAATTGAGGTTTTGGTTGGAATTTTGGTTTTCCATTGAATCGGTTTCAATGGATGGTGTAAATTGTGGTGTTTTGGTGACTTGGTTGGAAACAAGGGTTGCTTCTAACCGGCTTGCTAGGTTTCTTCTTGCGACTCTTTCAATTTCCGATTCGTAGATTAATGGTGAAGTCCTCCCGGAATTCCTTGTATGCATGCACTACCTGTAATTTGCACAAGTAACACAACCCGTGTAACAAGGAAAAAGACAAAGTACAAAAAGAAACTAAACAAATTAAACAGTTAATCATGAAATTCAAACAATAATCCACACACAAAACGCACGCACTCCCTGGCAACGGCACCAAAATTTGATCGGAGTGTCGCGTTCCGGTCAAAGATAATATTTATAAACCCTAATTACCCTTAACAAATAGCTAGTGGTAGTAAGGGGTCGAACCACGAAGAGTATGTGGTTTGCGAATGGACTTGATTGAATTTAAACGAGTGTCACAATTTATGAAGCTTGCTAAGTTGTTTTTATGGTTTTTGTTTAGTAAAGAGATATTGAATAAAACTACTAAAGTGATTGGATTGATTAACTACTAAAGATTAACAATTGCAAGAATGTAATTGAGTGTTTAATCAAGATAAAGAAAAAGGGTTCACACCCGGTTTCGGTAATTGCAAACCTAGGTTCCTACAAGTTTTAGAATTGACCTAATCGGATAAATGATTAACGGATTTAGTGTACCGTGACTTAGGTGCCAATAACTATCAACATTCCTAAGAATGGACAAGAATGCACTTTGTAATCAACACAAGTAAATCCTAACCAAGATAACACATAAGTGAACAAATTCATTTCACAAAGTCGTAACTTTATCATCGTTCGACAATTTGCAAATTCAATTCAAATACACGACAATTATCAAAGGTGTTCAAAATCAAAAACACAATTTGTAACACAAGTCAAACTAAACACAAGAAACCCTAGATAATACAACTACCTACACCGGGGTGAAACCAAGGTTGAAGGAACTTGATCATCGGATGTTTGAGAATTGAGTTGGAACATCTTGAGCTTATGGAATAATGGAGGGTGATGAGGATTAGGGTTTTGGTGGAGGGTGATGTGAAAGGATTGATGGATTGGATGAACTAGGGTTTTAGGATGATGATGGTGAAATCGATGATGATTCGGGTGATTTGGTTGAAGCTTGATGATGAGAATGGATTAGAGATCAAATGGTAGGTGTATTATGGCTCCAAGATGTTATTCAAACTCAAAAAGAAGTGTAACCCCCGAATTAATGGCCAAAGAACCAATAAAACTCGTTCTTCACACCCAACAAACGAAAATCCACGTTTAACAAAACTAAGGCCCGTCGCCGACGCATGGGGGCCCGTCGCCGACGGACTCTCCTGCACTGGCTTTTGCCAAACGCGTTAAATGGCTGTACACGGGGTGTTTGGCTGACGGGATAAACAAGCACGCATCGCCGACGGCCCTAGGGGCGTCGCCGACGGCCTCTCCAACTCCGGTTCTCCATTTTTTTCATTTTGCACTCCCGGTTGACCCGTTTGATGTCCCGGTGATCCGTTTTTTCGCTCCGGTGACCCGTAAAGCTCCCGAAAAGCTCCTTAAACTTTATTAAACCTGAAAAACACAAATCTAATTAAAAGTAGGCTATTCAAGATTAAAAGTCAAGTAAAAACCTAAACTTAAACATATACAAGCACCGTTATTCGACCACGTATCATGTAACCAACGAAGCAGTGATAAAGGGAACCGATGGGGGTGAGATAATCAGGGTTTTTGAACTTATCAACATGTTTATGCTCGATCTCTCTGATGAACACTTTGTATGGAAGAATCAAAGCTTTTCCAAAGAGTTTTCGAGAGGGCAAGAGAGAAGAAAAAGGAGATAATGGAATTGCTTGAAAAAATTGAGGTAAGTGAAAAGAAGGCGGCTTAAGAAAAGTTAGAAGCGGAGCAAGCAGCAGCGTCATCAACAAACAAAGGCCCGAAAGCTTGAAGAAACCATTTAGTATGCTATGGTCTATGGGGATATTGTTGGAACTAAAAGAGACCCTTGATACTAGATTAATTGTTTAGGGTCATTTTCGGAATCACAAAAGAAACGGCTTTATTGTAAATATGTGGAACATCTTTGGGTGCAGTGTATTTAGAAGGATTCTCGGTTGACTTATAAATATGCCGGGTAGGATGATATATATGTCATAACCCCCGACCACACCCTGGACGGGAGCCGTGAACAGTCAAGTAGTACCGGTGGTTATTTTGAAAATATTACAGCGGAAATTTCATCAGGACCGTGAGTTAGGGAAAATATCAGAGTTTAGAAACATCGGATTATATTTATTAAACATATGGGGATAAACCCATGTTTCACAAAGGTAGCTTTAATATGGGATAAACCCGAATTCATAAAACAACGTTTCTTAATTTAATTGATAAAATAAGCCATTTCTTTAAGCCTTCTGGTGTCGTATCACAACTCTTATTCAGATCTACTGTAATCACCTGAAACATGTTTAAAAACATTTTATCAGCAGTAAATACTGGTGAATTCATTCAATTTGTACAAAAAGACACGTTATAATTACAGCACAGCATTAAGGGTTTTTACATTTGTTTATATATTTCAGTTACTCAAATCAGTATTTGTCACCCACCTAATTAGGTGACTGTGGTCATATTACTATTGGCTAACTCTTTGTCCAATAACAATGCTGGACTAGTAGTATATCCAAAACCCCGTATACCGGAAGTAATTTCAGAATACAAAAACTTAATCACTGTAAATATAAGTAACAATTAGAAAGCATTTAGGGTTTTGAAAATATTTGATAAAAGAGAATGACTCACTATGCAGAATTAGGGTTTTGATTTAACAGGTCTCCTGATTCTAAGCCTCTTGATTAACAGTAAGTTTATAGCTCCAAGTCTTCTGATAATTAAGCATCTAATTTATTAGTGAATTTAAGCCTTCTGATTCTAACCCTAATTTCACATAATGTAATCCGTATTATTATATAAACCCAACTCAAACTTTGACGATAATCACAAGATCAAAACCTCAACGTAGTTAACAAAGTATCGCCTCATACATGCTGCACATTGGCATCCTTTTGATTGGTTTATCTATCAATCGGATAGGGTATCGTTTCAGTGATTAGGGTTCAATACACGAGAATACAGAGAAACAAAGTAACGAGGGATGAGAGGATCGATTCAGAAGGTGCAACTGGATCTGTCCCAGACCTGGCCCTTATATAGGCCAGGTGGACCTCTCCCGTGCGTCGCGGGAGGAGACATGGCATCTCCCGCGTGGCGCCAAGGAGGTCGGTCTGGCCTAGACCCGCCACATGTCCAGCATAGGTCTGACACGTGGCGCATGGGCGTGACACGTGTCCTCGGCCGCCTTTTTCGTCCAGTCATGCGTTTTTCTCGATTTTCGCCCCGGTTCTTATCGCGTATGCTCGGGTCTTGATCCTAAATGGTTTGTTTTTTAATTGTGAGTTTAGTAAGGGTATTTTTGTGCATGTTGGTTCATCAACTGCCAAGTTTTCTTAACCGCTAAGTTTGCTGAATGATTATTACAAGTTTCGTCACGCGCACTTGGGTTTTGATTACGGGTTGTCGTCGGGAATATTTTTGAGGGTTGTTACAACACACACACACACACACATATATATATATATGTATATGTATATATGTAACTTTGGTGCACACTGAGGTTTTCATGTGTTTTAGTGTGTATCTCAAGGTGTGATATTTTGGTGCTTTATTTAGAAATCCAAAAGCTAATTGTAATCAACTCTTATAGGAATATATTATTTGATGATTGTTTGTGTCACCGTTTTCACTTTCTACTAGTTTTCTCGATTTTTCCTTTTTCTATACATTCAAACACCTAGGTGTTTGTGTGTGAATAGATCACCGGGCACTGTGATCTAGAGTGTTTTGGAATCTACACTACAAGGAGTCTAGATTCAAGACGAAATTGAACAAATCAACCATAGGGTGCTAATAAAAAAATGTACCTTTTCACAGAAACACGACTAACCAATTTGCAACACCTTGGTTTAACGAATTGGTCGCTAGATCCAAGATACACACACCCGAATTCGAACTCCTTTGAAAAAAAGCTCGCAAAATGCATACTACATGCAAAACAAGGTTCGTGAAACATAAGGTGATGACGTGGCGCACAGAGGCTGGCGACAACAGAGGTGGGTCGACGGTGATGGTGTCGATAGTGGCGACGACGTGGAGTGGGTGAGAAAGAGAGAGGAGATTGATTAGGTTTTACTTAAAAATCTCATCTCCTTTTATAGATCCACTAATTTTAGTGTTTTCATAAATCAAATGGGCATATTCCAGTTCCCTTGGGATTTAAAATTAATAACTATCTCACAATTATTGATATATTATTTAATCTATTTAAATAAACAATTAAATAATATTATAAATTAAATCTTTAATTAATAACTGTATAGTTTGTATAATTACAAACAAAGCCATTGACTTATATAAATTATTCAACTAATAAATTGTTCCCAAATCTCTCCATAGTTCAGTTAATATTCAATCTTGTTTATTGTCCAAAGTATAACTCTTTATATTGTACATTAATAGTAGTATTGATTTATCGATAGTTGGACATGACAATCCAACAAATTGGTAGGCTAATTTACATAGATATTTCATTTCTTGCCCAAAGGCGATATATTATATTTACGTGCTTTATTTTATTATTTACGTGTGTTCATAATACATGATACATGAACTTTGTGGAAAGCAAAGTCAAAGTTTTTGTAGAACATTAAGCCAGCCAACTATGTATGTTCATAACACGTGAACTTTGGTCAAAGCCAAAGTGAAGCCATGTTCATGTACAACTTTAAGTCAGTCTATTATGTATTTTCTTAATACATGAAATTTTGGTCAAGCAAAAGTGAAGCCAAAGTTCATATAGAACGTTAAGGCAATTTATTATATATGTATGTTCATAAGATATGAGTTTTGGTCAAACTCAAAGCAAAACCAAAATTCATGTAGAACTTTAAGCCAGTATATTCTTTTGTTGTTATAGTAGACTTTAATTATGCTTCCCTTACTCGATTACCCCCCCCCCCCCCCCCCCCCCCCCCCCCTAATTAGCATTTCTCAATACTTCTATTTGTGTTGATCTATCATCCAGGTTAAGTCCTAGCCTTGGAATTGAATTATTGATTGCAACGAATTTTGCCACATTAAGGGACTCAGTTAAACTTAATCTTGTAATGTTGGATTTTGATCATTTCCTAAGGCACTCAAGTGCTATCAGGGAAGATATGCCTATTTAGATAATGCCAAAGCTTATCTAAATTCAACTGAGAGGAATTTAAGGGATCTCCAAAGCACATGTGAGTACACTAATTCTAGTGATTCTCTAATACCAAATGTTGATTATATCTTAAAAGCTTCGGTAAAATATAAACCCCAATGATGTGGATTCATTCATGAACGATAAATATACATCAAGATACTGTAACTTACTTATAGGAATCAAGACCTTAGAGAACCGAGATGGTGATGCCATTGAACGATTCTTATTCGGTTCATGTTAGGATCTCATTGATTAATTGAGATCTTAGAGAGAAAATTTATGGTGTGTATTTTTTTATCCGTATGTAAGGCGTGTATTTAGAGTGAAATGAAGGGGAATCCCAAAATTATAAATACGGGAACGCGCATCCAGTAACTCATATATCTTATAGGCTTAATTAGGTAATTTGACTAATTAAATAAATGGTTTGAGGCCACATTCAAATGTACTTTATATGTTGATTATATCTTAAATATCTTAAAAACATGGGTAAAACATAATGCAAAGAAAGAACCATGAGATATGATGTATTCCGAATTATAAATTTTACAATCATAAGTTCCATCAAGTTAATTCAAGTCCAAGGTATGTGTTATTTCCTCATGTGTCTTTCTTTTCATCAAGTCCCGTTTCTTTTCAGCTTGTGATGTCTCAATTACATATAGAGTATGCTAATGTTTCACATGATGACCCCCTTATGGACTTACCTAAACAACACTGCGTACGTAGATGATGAGAAACTATGTATATATATATACGTAACGAAGTCTAATTCATTTCATTTCATTTGGCTATATAAGTTCTCATATTGTTTTAATTTTTATATTATTTTGCTCTAATTTTGATATCAAGGATGAACTCACGTAGTCTAATTCATTTCATTTTTCATATATAAATATAAAAATCATGATCAGAAAATAAATAGAACAGATTATATTTTTATGACAATGACCAACGACATAAAAGAGCACTTGGACCATAATTTTAGATCAATTGTCATTGGTTAGTGGAGCCAAAATTTATTTCAAGATTAATTAACAGCTACAATACAAGATTTTCAATAAATTGCAAGCGAATACATAAATTTAGACATTAACATATATTATGCTCCTTTGGTTATTCCAAAATTGCTGAACTAAATATATTTTGTGTAAATTTTTAAACTTTCAGTCGAGAGGCATAAACGATATAAGATCATCTCCAATGGGACGTCAGGTGGACGCTCTTGAATTGACGTCGCAGAGATTGGGCGAAGAATCTGAGATAGTGAAAGGAGAAAGAGAGAGAAGAGAGGCCTGCTGGTCCTCCCATGAGTTCGGATGCTCTAATTATGAACATTCAAATAATTTTTTTTTTTTGAACGGCCAACAAACTCAATCCCGAGCACTCTCGGGGCACCCACTGGACAAACGGAGTACTCCGAGAGTAACCCGAGTCCACCACCAATTCCGGGGAAAACCCGGTAACCCACCCGCCCGTAGGCACAACGGTGAAATTACCGATAAAACTCGTTTGGCTCAAGGATCCAACCCAGGTTTCCCTGAGTCTCCTATCATTGCCCACCAGTGTCTCACTCTGCACCAAGTGGGAGTCGAACTTGCATCTCTCAAGAGAAATGCAAGCACTCCACCACTTGATCTAGAGATCATTGGCTAATTAATGACAATAAAAACATTCAAATAATTACTTGTGACAATTAGTTAATGAAATAATGAATGACAATAAAAACAGTGTAATAAATATAATAGACCTCATGGCTAATGGGATCTCTTGACATAGCAAATCCAAGAACAGTGTTCGGTTGCTTACATGTTGTGGTCCTTCATTAGTAGTTGGTGCAAGTGTCAAAATTTCGTGGTTTTCTCATTCAGAGACTTAATCGAAGTTCACAATCATGTGGGGTTGAGTGGTCAGAAAATAAAAGTGGTTAAAGGCCTTATTCGAATTGGATGTTGGAGCATTTGGAGAATGAGGAATGAAGCTAGATTTAATAACAAACCGGTGAGTTTAGAGTTTATTATTAGGGAGGTTAAAAATGTTGGTTTTTTATGGTATAACTCGAGATCCAAAAAAGGGCCTGTACTTTAGTCGGATTGGTGTAGATTTGTAAATATGTAAGTTGGTTGTTTGTGGGGCTGCCTCGGTTTGAGGTAGCGTTTCATTTGTGAAGTCTAATTCATTTCATTTCATTTGGCTATATATGATGATGGTGAAATCGATGATGATTCAGGTGATTTGGTTGAAGCTTGATGATGAGAATGGATTAGAGATCAAATGGTAGGTGTATTATGGCTCCAAGATGTTATTCAAACTCAAAAAGAAGTGTAACCCCCGAATTAATGGCCAAAGAACCAATAAAACTCGTTCTTCACACCCAACAAACGAAAATCCACGTTTAACAAAACTAAGGCCCGTCGCCGACGCATGGGGGCCCGTCGCCGACGGACTCTCCTGCACTGGCTTTTGCCAAACGCGTTAAATGGCTGTACACGGGGTGTTTGGCTGACGGGATAAACAAGCACGCATCGCCGACGGCCCTAGGGGCGTCGCCGACGGCCTCTCCAACTCCGGTTCTCCATTTTTTTCATTTTGCACTCCCGGTTGACCCGTTTGATGTCCCGGTGATCCGTTTTTTCGCTCCGGTGACCCGTAAAGCTCCCGAAAAGCTCCTTAAACTTTATTAAACCTGAAAAACACAAATCTAATTAAAAGTAGGCTATTCAAGATTAAAAGTCAAGTAAAAACCTAAACTTAAACATATACAAGCACCGTTATTCGACCACGTATCATGTAACCAACGAAGCAGTGATAAAGGGAACCGATGGGGGTGAGATAATCAGGGTTTTTGAACTTATCAACATGTTTATGCTCGATCTCTCTGATGAACACTTTGTATGGAAGAATCAAAGCTTTTCCAAAGAGTTTTCGAGAGGGCAAGAGAGAAGAAAAAGGAGATAATGGAATTGCTTGAAAAAATTGAGGTAAGTGAAAAGAAGGCGGCTTAAGAAAAGTTAGAAGCGGAGCAAGCAGCAGCGTCATCAACAAACAAAGGCCCGAAAGCTTGAAGAAACCATTTAGTATGCTATGGTCTATGGGGATATTGTTGGAACTAAAAGAGACCCTTGATACTAGATTAATTGTTTAGGGTCATTTTCGGAATCACAAAAGAAACGGCTTTATTGTAAATATGTGGAACATCTTTGGGTGCAGTGTATTTAGAAGGATTCTCGGTTGACTTATAAATATGCCGGGTAGGATGATATATATGTCATAACCCCCGACCACACCCTGGACGGGAGCCGTGAACAGTCAAGTAGTACCGGTGGTTATTTTGAAAATATTACAGCGGAAATTTCATCAGGACCGTGAGTTAGGGAAAATATCAGAGTTTAGAAACATCGGATTATATTTATTAAACATATGGGGATAAACCCATGTTTCACAAAGGTAGCTTTAATATGGGATAAACCCGAATTCATAAAACAACGTTTCTTAATTTAATTGATAAAATAAGCCATTTCTTTAAGCCTTCTGGTGTCGTATCACAACTCTTATTCAGATCTACTGTAATCACCTGAAACATGTTTAAAAACATTTTATCAGCAGTAAATACTGGTGAATTCATTCAATTTGTACAAAAAGACACGTTATAATTACAGCACAGCATTAAGGGTTTTTACATTTGTTTATATATTTCAGTTACTCAAATCAGTATTTGTCACCCACCTAATTAGGTGACTGTGGTCATATTACTATTGGCTAACTCTTTGTCCAATAACAATGCTGGACTAGTAGTATATCCAAAACCCCGTATACCGGAAGTAATTTCAGAATACAAAAACTTAATCACTGTAAATATAAGTAACAATTAGAAAGCATTTAGGGTTTTGAAAATATTTGATAAAAGAGAATGACTCACTATGCAGAATTAGGGTTTTGATTTAACAGGTCTCCTGATTCTAAGCCTCTTGATTAACAGTAAGTTTATAGCTCCAAGTCTTCTGATAATTAAGCATCTAATTTATTAGTGAATTTAAGCCTTCTGATTCTAACCCTAATTTCACATAATGTAATCCGTATTATTATATAAACCCAACTCAAACTTTGACGATAATCACAAGATCAAAACCTCAACGTAGTTAACAAAGTATCGCCTCATACATGCTGCACATTGGCATCCTTTTGATTGGTTTATCTATCAATCGGATAGGGTATCGTTTCAGTGATTAGGGTTCAATACACGAGAATACAGAGAAACAAAGTAACGAGGGATGAGAGGATCGATTCAGAAGGTGCAACTGGATCTGTCCCAGACCTGGCCCTTATATAGGCCAGGTGGACCTCTCCCGTGCGTCGCGGGAGGAGACATGGCATCTCCCGCGTGGCGCCAAGGAGGTCGGTCTGGCCTAGACCCGCCACATGTCCAGCATAGGTCTGACACGTGGCGCATGGGCGTGACACGTGTCCTCGGCCGCCTTTTTCGTCCAGTCATGCGTTTTTCTCGATTTTCGCCCCGGTTCTTATCGCGTATGCTCGGGTCTTGATCCTAAATGGTTTGTTTTTTAATTGTGAGTTTAGTAAGGGTATTTTTGTGCATGTTGGTTCATCAACTGCCAAGTTTTCTTAACCGCTAAGTTTGCTGAATGATTATTACAAGTTTCGTCACGCGCACTTGGGTTTTGATTACGGGTTGTCGTCGGGAATATTTTTGAGGGTTGTTACAACACACACACACACACACATATATATATATATGTATATGTATATATGTAACTTTGGTGCACACTGAGGTTTTCATGTGTTTTAGTGTGTATCTCAAGGTGTGATATTTTGGTGCTTTATTTAGAAATCCAAAAGCTAATTGTAATCAACTCTTATAGGAATATATTATTTGATGATTGTTTGTGTCACCGTTTTCACTTTCTACTAGTTTTCTCGATTTTTCCTTTTTCTATACATTCAAACACCTAGGTGTTTGTGTGTGAATAGATCACCGGGCACTGTGATCTAGAGTGTTTTGGAATCTACACTACAAGGAGTCTAGATTCAAGACGAAATTGAACAAATCAACCATAGGGTGCTAATAAAAAAATGTACCTTTTCACAGAAACATGACTAACCAATTTGCAACACCTTGGTTTAACGAATTGGTCGCTAGATCCAAGATACACACACCCGAATTCGAACTCCTTTGAAAAAAAGCTCGCAAAATGCATACTACATGCAAAACAAGGTTCGTGAAACATAAGGTGATGACGTGGCGCACAGAGGCTGGCGACAACAGAGGTGGGTCGACGGTGATGGTGTCGATAGTGGCGACGACGTGGAGTGGGTGAGAAAGAGAGAGGAGATTGATTAGGTTTTACTTAAAAATCTCATCTCCTTTTATAGATCCACTAATTTTAGTGTTTTCATAAATCAAATGGGCATATTCCAGTTCCCTTGGGATTTAAAATTAATAACTATCTCACAATTATTGATATATTATTTAATCTATTTAAATAAACAATTAAATAATATTATAAATTAAATCTTTAATTAATAACTGTATAGTTTGTATAATTACAAACAAAGCCATTGACTTATATAAATTATTCAACTAATAAATTGTTCCCAAATCTCTCCATAGTTCAGTTAATATTCAATCTTGTTTATTGTCCAAAGTATAACTCTTTATATTGTACATTAATAGTAGTATTGATTTATCGATAGTTGGACATGACAATCCAACAAATTGGTAGGCTAATTTACATAGATATTTCATTTCTTGCCCAAAGGCGATATATTATATTTACGTGCTTTATTTTATTATTTACGTGTGTTCATAATACATGATACATGAACTTTGTGGAAAGCAAAGTCAAAGTTTTTGTAGAACATTAAGCCAGCCAACTATGTATGTTCATAACACGTGAACTTTGGTCAAAGCCAAAGTGAAGCCATGTTCATGTACAACTTTAAGTCAGTCTATTATGTATTTTCTTAATACATGAAATTTTGGTCAAGCAAAAGTGAAGCCAAAGTTCATATAGAACGTTAAGGCAATTTATTATATATGTATGTTCATAAGATATGAGTTTTGGTCAAACTCAAAGCAAAACCAAAATTCATGTAGAACTTTAAGCCAGTATATTCTTTTGTTGTTATAGTAGACTTTAATTATGCTTCCCTTACTCGATTACCCCCCCCCCCCCCCCCCCCCCCTAATTAGCATTTCTCAATACTTTTATTTGTGTTGATCTATCATCCAGGTTAAGTCCTAGCCTTGGAATTGAATTATTGATTGCAACGAATTTTGCCACATTAAGGGCCTCAGTTAAACTTAATCTTGTAATGTTGGATTTTGATCATTTCCTAAGGCACTCAAGTGCTATCAGGGAAGATATGCCTATTTAGATAATGCCAAAGCTTATCTAAATTCAACTGAGAGGAATTTAAGGGATCTCCAAAGCACATGTGAGTACACTAATTCTAGTGATTCTCTAATACCAAATGTTGATTATATCTTAAAAGCTTCGGTAAAATATAAACCCCAATGATGTGGATTCATTCATGAACGATAAATATACATCAAGATACTGTAACTTACTTA